>CM053582.1:284429424-284459949 GCA_028627135.1 Pseudochirops cupreus | reverse complement strand
CATAATGTCTGTGAAAAATTTCATAGGAGGCATGGCATACAATGATCACCAGAAAGCTATGTAACTGGAAAATGAGGAGGGCTGGTCATATTGGTAGGCAAATGGCTAATTGATCTTTCTGCTTTGTTGTTGTTCATGCAGTGACAAGAAACCTAGAGGAAGGCCCCTAGCCTGCAGAATGCACACTCTGAGGAAGATTTATAGGAGTCCATGGACCATGACCAAGAGCTACACAGGAGGAGAAGGCATAGATATATAGTCATCGGGGTTGTTGACTATAGATATATAGTCATTGGGGAGTGACCACATTGATGACAACATACATTCATCCAGTTTACTTTGTATTCATTTTGCATGAAGTTGTCTGGGTTCAGGTTGTGTAGATGGACTGTCATTGCCTTGAGAACAGAGTCTGTTTTTGTCTTTTTTAGTCCCTGTATCTTATACTTTTGCCAGCAAATGGAATAGGCTGGGACAGAATTTATGGTTTCATTGGCATTAGGTAGTACTGATGAGGGAATTGCCTGTAGCAATGAGAACTATACCTGCTCTATCATGTAACAACTTGGGGTAAATGAGAGGGTAAATGACTCAACTAAGGTCATCGAGGCAGCATTTGTCAGAGGTGGTAACTAAACTCAGACCTTCCTGCTCTGAGGCTACCCTCTAGCTACTCTAGCACATTGTCTCTTGCCTGATACAGTCAGTGCATTCTAAATGCTTGTTGATTTTTCTGAAGAGGCACATATTACAGGTATATCAAGGAACTTTTTGGTACAAAGTGATTAATTAGCTTGCTTATGTAACCATAGCTTAAGTGTCAGAGATAGGATTTGAATCCAGAACTTTTCTGACTCCAAGTCCAACTCTCTTTCCAGATCCTGTTACCATGGTTCTTGTCTAGTGGTAAGTGTTGAATAATATTTAATGATTTGAATTGAAGTTGCTACAGCTATAAAAAAAAGAAAATGCATTATGGAAAAAAATTTGCATTTCCCTCACATTTATGGATCAACGATTAGTTCTTCAACACTGGTGATATAGTGTGATGGTACAACGTAAGTATAAGAAATAAAAAAACCAAAAAAATACTCAACTGAGTTATTGGTGATCTTTTTAGAGAGAAAAAGAAAAAAAGATATGAAAAGGCCTACACTGCTAGGTGGTTCAGTGGTTAGAGCACTAGACTTGGAGTCAGGATAGACCCAAGTTCAAATGCAGCCTCAGATACATACTTGCTGCGTGACTCTGGGCAAGTTACAACCTCTGTTTGACTTAGTTTCCTTCTCTGCAAAATGGGGAATGCCATCTCCCAGGATATTTGTGAGGAGAAAAGGAGATTATATTTGTAAAAAGCATTTTGCAGATTCTGAGTGCAATATGAAGGCTAGCTATACAGTAATAAGATCTTTTTCCTCAAAGATTATCCAGATTAAGGTGATTCTCAGATAAATTAAAAATGCTTGCTGCTTCTGCCTACAGAAGGTTTTCATTTTTAATTGAAAGTTGGTAGAAAGCTAAATGATACATGTAACTTCAGTCTCACTGACTGGCCTTGTTTTCACAGACTGTTAATATAGACTGGGAAGAGAATATTTATTTCAACCATCAACATTATAGTAATAGGTCTTGCTATTTTTGTTACTAACAAAGCGTGGAGAAGAAACTATGCAGAGAGGAATATTCCGTTACAATAATCACATTTAAGGAGAAAGACTAAATTCTCTTTCTTAGTCTTTCTGTTTGTTTGTCTCTCTTTCTCTGTCTCTGCCTGTGTCTGTCTCTGTTTCCTTCTCACTCTGTCTTTATCTTTCTCTGTCTCTGTGTCTGTCTGTGTCTGTGTCTTTCTCTCTCTCTCTCCTTTCTTTCTCGGAAAAAAGGGGGACCCAGCTGCCTAAAAAAATTGTTCCTGTGTGTGTGTGTGTGTGTGTGTGTGTGTGTGTGTGTGTGTGTGTATTTGTGTGAGAGTATGTGAGCTCACAAACATTTTTGGAGTGGATATGTTCATACATATTACATTCTTGAAGATTTACACAAAGAATACAGGGCTTGCCCCTATTCTTAAGGAGTTTAAAATCTAATGGGAAAGACAGGACTAAGACAAATGTATACAAGTGTATTTTGTAGTTACATTTATTTGCATAGCAAGAGAAAACCACTAAGCCACATCTCTAACCATAAATACCAGTTTATATATACATAAACACCAGTGACAGAAACATGAAAACACAAAACCAACTACAGCTGCCTAAAGATATACACACATGTGCTAAGTAATCAAGGAGATGGAAAAGTTACAACTTAAACTCATTTCCTCTTGTGTTTTCTTTATTAGGGGATAAAAACCAGCTGGTTATGATAAGAATAATAGGGTTTCATTTACTTGAAGACTATTGTTAAGTTTCCATTCAACTTTCTCTTCTTCAGACTGTATAATCCTACTTCCCTTAACCTGCAGTCCTAAATCTAAATTTCTAGTTCTTTAATCATCATCAAAATTGCTCTTTAAGCCCATTCCTGGTTCTTTACTTCCCTTTTGGATTGAAGAACCCATCAATGGAAACCGTATTTAATAATAGTTTGTTGTCACACTTATTAAAAGAATTGCCTTCAATGTTCTCCATGATACTTTGTGATATAGATGTGTACCATGAACTGCATACATTGTTCCCCATGTTATCTTTGTACACTAAGACTCTTGTACTCATTTGTTAATACTAATTCACAATTCTTGTTGTCTACTATGACTCTGACATAAAGCCAGAACTGAGAAATGAAAGTCAGGAGAGCTGGATCCTAGTTTTGGCTCTGCTAGCATGAACCTGAGCTAAGTCATTTAATATATTTAGGTCTTAGCTTCCTCTTCTATGAAATAAGGGAGCTGGAACTAGGTGGTCTTTAAGGTCCCTTCCTGATCAAATAAACAAAAAAGTAACATTTTCCTAGTGCTTTAGTGTTTATGAAAAGTTAATATAAGTAATGTTGCATTGGAAAATCGACTACATTTGAAACAGGGAGACATGGATTTGAAACCTTACTATGACAATTACTAGGTGCCACGAATAAATTTTTCTAAGTTGCTCATTTTTTCATTTATAAAGTAGGGTGATGATATTTGCACTGCATACCTTACAGGGTAATGTAAAGAAAATATTTTGTATGTAAGGAGTGGGAGTTTGAACAAAGAAGTTCTCCTGATTAATTTGATAAGCATAGAAAGTGAGAGAATGATAGTAGGAATGTCAATTAAGAATATTTATATAAATTATTTTAATTTGTTTGAAAACATTTGCCTCAAATAGAAACACATCTAATTTGGTCTCAGTGATATATTGTCATCTAAGAGTCATCCTAGATAAATTCTTATCCTAGATAAATTCTTTCAGATTCATCCCCAAAAGATCACTAAACAGATAATGAGTTGTATGGCCCCAGCAAGCCATAAAACCATTTACTAATGGATATAGAGGAGTGTGGTCTGTGCTGGTCTAAGGAGTACCCACACTAACCAAATTATATACTTTTGAAATATTAAAGAATTGAAAAAGACCATTGTGAGAAGGCCTCTTTAATCAAGGAGCCAAAGCAAACCTGGTAGAGAAATTCCTTGGAGTCCTCTCATCAGATTGGCTTCAAACTCTTGTTCCCTAAATTAAAGAGCAAACTATATTGAATCACAGAATTTCAAGGGTAAAAGGCACTTCAAAAGCTCTCTAAACCAATATACATATGCACTTGATTCCCCTCAGCAAAATCCATCATATGTATAATATGGCCATTGTTTCAAGATGCTTAGTAAGAGAAATCCACTACCAGCCTATATTATTAGTCTTTTGGATGTATCTAACTTGTTCGGAAATTTTCTTATACTCACTTATGAAATCTAAATTGTCCTCTTAGAAACCCTTACCCATTCTTAATTATGCCTCTTGAAGCCAAATGTCATAGGCCTAATTCATCTTCTATGACAACCTTTCAAATAATTTAAGGCAGCATCACATCCCTCCTAAGTAGTCTCTTACACAGGCTAAACATCCCCAATTCTTCCACATCTATCTTTGCTTACCATGGTCTCCAGTGCCCTCATCTCTCTAGATTTGGTCTAGCTTGTCAATAAGCTTCCACACAATAGGGAGTGCAGAAATGAACACGATACTTAATTCAAGTACAGTGAAACTGTCACATCCTTCCTTCTAGGCACTAATCCTGTCTTGATGAAACCCAACTTCCCATTATTTTTTTTAACTGACATTGTACTTTTGATCCACATTGACTTTGCAGTCTAATAAATTATTGAAATATTCCAAAATTATAATAGCTAAGTAGCTCAGTGGATAGAGGACTAGGCCTGGAGGCAGGAAGACTTATTTTCCTGAGTTCAAATCTGACCTCACATGCTTGCTAAGTTGTATGACCCTGGGCAAGTCACTTAACCCTGTTTGCCTCAGTTGCCTCAATTTCATCTGTAAAATGAACTGGAAAAGGAAATGGCAAGCCATTCCAGTATCTTTGCCATGAAGAGTCGTGAGTGGAAAACAAGTGAACAACAATAAATTCCTAACAATGTTAGGATATTCCTAAATAATATTCCTAAACATACAATCTGGCCGTATTTCTCTCATCTTGTGCTCATTAAAGTTTATATTTTTACCCCTCAAAGAGGACTTTATACTTCTCTCTTTTAAATTTAATTTTTGTGAATATAGTATTAGAAGAAAAGATAGCTCACTTATGTAGTAAGAGTGAACAATGACCATATAGGATTTGTGTACCACTGGTATTCATACAAAATCAAGAGAATGAGAGGAAGGTGTACAGAACATTGAAAGGAGTCCCAGTGTCATATTTCTTTAGGATGCAAAGGATGGGCAGGCTCAAATGGGATACAATCTGCACCTTTGGAGGAATGAGTATTTATAAGGTCACAGATCCATTTAAAGAATTGATGTATTGAAATTTCATCTTAATAGATTTGGTCCATTTTTTAATCATTTGAATGTGATTTTGTGTGCCTACTCTGTTACACAAAATATTATTACTTTGAGTACAGTGTAATTTAATAATCTGACAGGCATGCCATCCACTACTTTATCCAAGTCATTGTTAAAAACATTGAAAAGCACAGAACTAATGATTGATCTCTTTAGCTCTCTAGTAGTGATTCCCTTCTAAAGTCAGTATTGAACCTTAGGATTCTACATTTAGTTCTTGAAGAACCTTTGAGATGATCTCTTCAAATCCTTTCACTTTACACATTAAGAAAATAAGGAACCAATGTGCATTGTCTTAGTAGCCACGGTTTTATCCCTTGGAACAACTTGAGCACTTTATTTCTCAACTATCTCAGCTCTTCCTCTACTGTACTTTAATCACACATTGGAATGGTAACCTTAAACTACCCATTTAGGGGTTTTTCAAAATTATATTGCCTGTAAGATTAAAAATTTTGAAGTTCTGCACTCCAGTCTTTATCTCCTATCATTGTATATCTCTCTTAAATTGTCTGTGAACCTGTAGTTCTTTTTGATTTACAGACTGAAAGAAAAAGTATTATTTTGATTTGTACTTCTCTAATTATGAGGGATTTGGCATATAGGCTTTGATAGCTTGGCTTTCTTCCTTTGAAAACTTCCTGTTCATATCCTATTGGAGAATGACTCTTCATTTTGGAAATTGGAATCATTTCCTTATATATTTTGCATATACAATATTTATTAGAGAACTTTGCTGAAAAGATATTTTTCTTCACTTAACTGTTACTCTTCTAATTTCAACTGTTAGATTTATTTGTGCAAAAACATTTCAATTTTTTAGAAGCAGAATTATCCATTTTATTTTCTGTTGTCTTTGCTGTCCTTGTTCTGTCATGTCCCCTTCCCCTATCCATAGATGTGAAAAGTAATTTCTTCCTTGATCCTCTAATTTGATAATTATGTCCCCTTTTACATCTAATTCATGTATCTGTTTGTAGTTTAACTTGATATGATGTGTGAGGTGTTAATCTCCTATCAAATTTCTGCCCAAAGACTTTCCACTTATTGCATCAGTCCTTTCACAAGTACTGTGTTCTCCCTTGCCACCCATCAACTGCTGTCTTTGGATTTATTAAACCCTATGTCATTGTTTGTTTGTTTTTGCATATTACATACCTAATATTTCCCATTGCTCAACTTCTCTATTTTTAACAAGTACCAATAGTTTTTCATAAACACTGATTATGTACTTCATTTAGGTTTTTCTGGTTTAGCGTAAGTGTGAATGACAGTTGTTTTCTGTTTTGACTAGAAACTATGAGGGTCTCTTTCTTTCCCAGATTGATCTCTTTGTAGTTGTAAATTGGGCCATCTTTTGTCTCAACTTTACCTAGCACTTAGTCATTGAACGGGCATGACCTCAGAAAAACTGAGACCCGGGAAAGACCTTAATTTAGAAAGTCCAAGGTCACCCATTGCATCCTGAGCCATCTCCAGTCATCTTGACCTTTGTCTTGCCACTGGACTTCAATGACTTTTGAGGAGAGAGTGAGATTGAAGACTATGCACAGCTCTGCCTCACTTAAATCCATTTCATTCTCAGGTCAAGAAATTACCCTTTGTGATATCATTGGTCCTCTTGCAGAAGGAAGGATGAACAACAGCAACAGCAGCGGCAGCAACAACAACATGCTTTTTTCTTCTCATATTTAATTCCATTCTTCTCCCAAGTGATTGGCCCATCCAATAGGATGTTAACTTCTTGAGTGCAGAGATTATGATTTGTTATGTCTTTGTGTCCTCTGAATACAGAACAGTGCATTTTATGTAGTGGGTGCTCAATAAATGCTAACTGAATTCCATTGAATTCCTATTCTAGACCCTTCTCCAGTCTGATTTCACTTGTCTCCATAGTCGTGGTCCCATGGACTTCAAGTTACATGTCACTAGCTATTACTCTGGAATCCCATATCCACTTTTACCTTTCACCCTTTCTAATCAGTGAATCCCCAAACTCTTGGCCAGCCTTCATCATCTTTTAAAAATTTTTTTTGCATAGACTCTTTGGAGAAAATAATAAAATCAAGGTGATTTTAATCATTACAAATTCTCTCTACTTTACTTTCCTGATTCTCTATCTCATTTCCCAAAATTATCATTCCAAAACCTTTCTTTTCTTCTTTTACCCCTATTAGAGTCCATAGTTCCCATACTTAGAATAGTTACTTCATTTGGATTGAGGTTGCTGATATAATAATGATAATAATTAACATTTATTTAGCATCCTTAAGATTTACAAAGTGCTGTTCATGCACGATCTCATGTACAGCTCCTCTCTCTACTTCTCAAAATTCTTCAGAATTATGATTCACTCTGTCCTGTTCTCTAGTCTGGTTTTCACTAAAGCTGATCCCTATATCTGTGCCCTTGATCCCATTGATTCTTGCTTCCTTAATGATCTTATTCTAGCAATTATACCTTCTTTCACACATTTCTAATCTCTCCTCATCTACTATCTCTTTCCTACATGTCTGTAAACAGGATCGTATCTCACTAATACTGTTTAAAAATATTTCCTTTTCTTTTCTAACATACCCAACAATTTCTTTTATCCTCTCCACAGTTGAATGTCTTGAGAACATTGTCCATATTCTGTTCCTCCACTTTCTAACCATTAATTCCCTCCTCAAACCTTTTCAACCAGTTTTCTATCTTCCCCCAAAATTTCTTTAAAGCCCTAAATGATACCGTAATTACAGATTCTATCTTTTTGTAAGGCCTTGCCTTCCACTACTTGCACCTTTTGACACTGTTGATCACTAATAACTATTCAGTTTTTTTCCTTGTCTATAGAGATGCCATATTGTCCTGTCTCCTCCTACTTCTGCAATGGCTCTTTCTCTATTAATGTGTATTCCCCAGTGATCTTTGTTTTTGGCCCTCTTATTTCTATGTACTCTTTTCCTTGGAAATCTCAATTGCTATCAAAGGCTCTTCTACTACTTCTATGTAGATCATATTCAATTCTAAATCTCTAGTTCTGACTTATTTTCTGAGTTCTGGACTTTTATCTTCTGATGGTTATAAGACACTTAGATCATCTCAAATTGAACAGTATAAGTCAAAGGTTATTTGTAGTTCCTCTAAAATATTATATCATTTTTTTCCTCCCAAACTCGTTCTTCCTTCTGACTTCACTCTATCTGCATCACCAATATTTCCCGTTTGCTCTTGTTTGAAACCTTAGAGTTATTGTTAATTTCCTTTCCATAACTTAGCATATACAGTCAGTTGCTGAGTCTTGTCAATGTAATTTCTGCAATATTTCCCACCACTCATCCCTTCTCTCTATTCCTGGGACCATCACCCTAATATTGGCTCTGATTACAACCTGTCAGAACAATTGGAATAAGTCCCTAACATATATTTTTCACTTCCAGTCTTTACTTTACTCAGTCGAATCCATCCTTCCTTCATACTCTGCCAGAATAATGTTTTGGGTGGAAATAGTCTACATTCTTCAATTACTGAAACACTTCTTTAGTTCCCTATTATTTCTCCATAAAATTTGGACTTTTTTTTGGCCAGGAGTTCATGACCATTCACCTTCTGCTGTGGTCCTACTTTTCCTGCCTTTTTCCAAATTACTTCCATGAACTATACTTGTATCTACTCTGGTTAAAATAAGTTTCTGCTCCCAATCATTTCCTGGGCTCTCTGGCCTCCATGCCTCAGCACACACTACTCCTTGTATTCAAAATGCTCTCCATCTTCATTTGTTGAATTCCTATTCATCTATTAAAGCCCAACTCAGTTGTCATTTCCACAGAGCTCTCCTTATTGGCCCCATTTGGTAGTGACCTTCCCAGTAGGGTAGAAACTCTTAATTTGGGGTCCATGAATGCCTTGATTAAATTTCAAGGGGCCCATGAACTTGAATGACACAGTTGTATTTTTATTTTCATGCACCTTTAGATTCCTTTGTAACCATACATATTTTATTTCATACATTTAAAAACATTTATCTGAGAAGGTATCCATAAGCTTTATCAGACTGCCAAAGGCATCCACAACACACACACACACACACACACACAGAGTTAAGAACCACTGCTTTAGGACATTAAAAAAAATCTTCCCAGTTTACTTTGTCTGTATGAAGTATAATTACATGGAGTTGTATCTTATTCCACATAAGCAACTAGAAGACAGGAACCCTCTCTTACTTAAACTTTATAACTTGTACCTATCACAGTACACAAAATCTATGATAAATAAATGTTATATTTAGGTTATTCCTCCCTTTTCTCCCCCTTGAGTCCCTTCCCTTCCTCCTCCAATTCTACAAATAAAGATTAGTTAATTTTATGGTAATAAGTAAAGTTTGTAAAGGTTGTAAAGATGTTAAAGTAATTTTTAAGCTTCTATTTACATTTTGAAATATTTTCATTTTATGGGATAGACATTTTGACTAGACAGATAGGAATCCAAAAGGGCCTGGATTCAAGTACCACTGTCACATGCTAGTGGTGTGAGCCTAGAGAAGTCATTTAGTGTCATTTTTCTAGGCAGCTCTCTAAAACTAGAAATTGGAGAGATGGTGCTGATCTTCTTTGATTAGTAGAAGGAGTTTCCTCACCTGAGAATTCCCTGTACCAATGAAATTATAGGTTCAGTCCCTATCCTATTCATCTTCATTATATGGACAAAGCCAAGAAAAAAGCTTGGATCATCCATGATTTTCCCAGTTTGGTTAATCACTTTGCCTCTTTGTTATATTTTAAGCCTTTTCAAAATGGAGATTTTGCTACTTTTTAAAAAATCATTCCATTAGACTTAAAAGAATAAATGATTACATATGCCAGCCTAGGAGAAAAGTAGCACAATAATGATAGTTTCGTGTCTCATGCTTTATTTTTTCTAATCATGGAATAGAACACCCATAGCAGTTGTACAGAAAGTAGGTTCACTCCTGGGACAGGAGCTTTAGACACTGTTATATATATCACTTCTGAAAGCCTTTATGATTTCATTGCATTTCTGTTTAGATATAGAAGCTAGGATTTTCTGCCAAGGATAAATATAACAATAGAGAATCCATATCCATATCCCAAATGTTACTAAGATTGAAGTTGACAGAATGAACCCAATTATTTCTTGCTCCTGGCAGAAATTGATTTACAGGATGTGAAGTTAAATGAAGAAAAGTTTAGCTGAATGTCAATTCATAAAGTCTGAACTACCAAGAATAGGAATCTTTACAAAAAGAAATTCTTTACTTACAAAAAATCATACAGTGGTATCTCAAATCATAAAATCATACTGTGTCAACTACAAAGATGAAACTTTGTAGATGGCAGGGGCCTTAAATAGTTGGCCTAATGCAGCCATATCATTATATACATATATATGCACATGACACACAAATATACATGTATGTATGTGCATATCTATGTATATACACACACATATATACACACATATACATAGATATGCATTCATGCATGTATGTTAGGAAACTGCCATCCAGAGAGATTAGAAGAGTAACCCATGCTAACACATTTAGAACTGGTCCTAGAACCAAGAACTTCTTACTCTGAGCCCAGTGTTCTTTCTACTGCAGATCATGTGGAAAAAAAAATGGAAATAAGCAAAACCTCAAAGGGATAAAATTAAATTACACACTTCCAAATGCTTTGTGGAGATAACTCATACAATGCAGATACATTGCCCACATTTGTAAAGAAATACACAGAGTAGCACAAAAAGCAGCCCTATCTACTGTTAAAGATGGAATGTTCTATGTTTAAAACATAATTAAGAACATTTTGTAAATCTTCTGCATTATCACAACAACTGGTTTTACGATTAGATTTTCAAATGGTTTACTTCTACTTAAATTCTGGGCAGAATGTATTTTTTTCATTACTGTTAAACACTAACTAAAATCAACAAAATGATATTTGTAAGACTTAGTCAAATGCCTGCATGTAAGCTTCTTGAGGGTGGAGACCACTTCACATTGGTCTCTGTTATGTCTAGTTCTTAGCGGAGAGCCTGGATCATAATGTTTGCTGATTGATTGACCTTGTTCTCTCCAGTGCCTAGTATAGTGCATTGGGCCTAGAAGACACTTTGTTGGATCATAGATTTGGAACTGAAAGCAGCCTTATAGGCCACCCAGTTCATCTTCTTCCCCAGCCTTCTCATTTTATGATAAAAAAACTAAGGCCAAGAGAAGTTAGGTATATCTAAGGTCTTGACTTGTTCTTTCCTTTTAGTTGTGTCTGTGTCTTCATGACCCCATTTGGAGTTTTCTTGGCAAAGACACTGGAGCAGGTTTCCATTTCCTTCTCCAGCTCATTTTTTTAGATGAGGAAACTGAAGCAAACAGAGAGAAGTGAAATGTTTGTTAAATATGCTGATTTATTCTTCTAATTATAACCTGTTTGACTTTGAGAAGGTCCTTTTATCTCTATGGGTCCTTATCTATGGATTCCTTATCAGTAAAATGTGATTTCCATTAAATGTGTGGGATGTCATTTTAGATGACATAATTTTAGATGAGCTATTAAGTCCTTTTCAGTTCTAAATCCTATCATAACAATTTATAATTATATAGCACTTCAAAGGTTCTAAATCACCTTATTTCAGTCTTATTTATCCAGCGTGCCATCTAGGTGCTCTGTAAAATAGATATTCTCCCTTTCTCCATCATTTTAGAGTGAGCCTCAGAGAGATGAAAGAAATGTCTAGGATATAATCTTGTCTTTTTAACATTCTAGAAAAATGTTGGCAGGACAGATAAATCAGTGGTGTACGTCAGACCCAAAACTTCTTAAGAGGCAGTTAGGTGGTGCAGTGGACAGAGTTTAGGGCCCGCAGTCAGGAAGGCCCCAGTTTATATCTGGCCCCAGACACTATCTGTGCTTGGTAAGGCTTTTTATATTTGTCTTCCTGGGGTTTCTCCTCTATAAAACCAGGATAATAATAGCACCTACCTCCTGGGGTGATTGTGAGGATAAAATGAGATAACATATATAAAGTGTAGGTAACATCTGTAATGCTCTCTCTAAACTCTGGCTATTGTTATTATACTGTAACACTGATCTCAGTTGCTGATCAATAATAGCTATAAACAAAGACCAGATCTTTGCCAAATGGAAATTGAAAGCTGGAGCTCTTCTTGCATGTTGGATATATCAGGCTAGAAACTTGGTCTGATTTTTCCTGGATCTTTGGCCCGAAATATAACGATTACAGCTTTATATCTTAAAACCTTCGTTTTTACAATAAGAACCTGAATTTAGAGTTTGAGCAAAGTTGGCTCCATTTGAACTAAATTTTCATTTGACCTTTGAGAGATTTTTATATCATAAATTTAGAGGACAGTGGCTGCAGAAGCAATTTTTATAAAGAGTACTGGATTTCAGAGCTGAAAGGGACCATAGTGACCACCTATCTAGTCAGCTCCTCATTATATAATTTAAGAAACTGAGGTCCAGTGAGAGATAGGGGCAGAGTTCAGATTTGAACCTTGGATTTCCTACCATCTTGTCAGTCAATGCCCTTCTCACTTTATCATCCTCTTCTTTTTGCTCCAACTGGAATATGACCTGAAAGAGAGGCATATTCCTTATATTCAATCAGAAATTAACCTTGCATCATTATAAACAGTTTAGTCTATCCAAAAAATCTGCCAAGGATTGAACTGATACAGCACTTCCGATGAAGATTTGCACTGGATCTTAGTGATTGAAATCGAATAGGTACAAAATTACAACGATTATTATCTAAGAAGAATTATTTTAAACTTAATAGGAAAAGAGGAAATGGAGACAAAGTGGCTAAAAGACAATGACAAGAACTTGAGGCAGGGATATAAATGTGGAAACAAGGTGAGTAAAAGACGTTGAAAATAACTTAAGGCTGAGGTGGTAAATTTTTTTCTTTTTTTTGCTTTTTGGAGGGCAATTGGGGTTAAGTGACTTGCCCAAAGTCACATGGCTACTAAGTATGTCAAGTGTCTGAGGCCACATTTGAACCCAGGTCCTCCTGACTCCAGGGCCGGTGCTCCATTCACTGCACCACCTAGCCATTCCTGAGGTGGTAAATTTTTAACTATTGGCTTTCTGAAAAAGTACAAGACTCATTTTTAAAGTTTGATTTTGTTGTTGTTCAGTCATTTTTTTTAGTAGTGTCCATCTCTTTGTGACCCCTTTGGGGTTTTCTTGACTAGAGTGGTTTGCCATTTCCTTCCCCAGCTCATTTTACAGATGCAGAACTGGGGCAGAGGTCAGTGACTTGCCCAGGCTCTCCCATCTAGGATGTATCTGAGCCCACATTTGAACTCAGGAAGATGTTCTTCTTGACTTCAGGTATGGTACTTTCTCTACTGTGCCACCCAGGTGCTCCACTTTTAAGTTTAATCTGCATTATTAATATTTTCTCTATTACTTTCTTAGGTTTCTCTATGATTTTCTTAAGTCTAGATAATCAACAAAACAATAAATTAAGTCCTGGTTTTTACAGTTTGCTGATTTCTGAAGTGTAAATGCTCACACTGAAAACTTAATAATTCACCCTTCAAAGAACAGTTGGAACTAACCCCAGCCCATTTCTGCCTCAAGGACCTGTTCAGGACAGGAGTAGTGCTGGTAGAAAAATCTCAGGGAAAGATAATGGATTAGATGAATTTGAATCATGATTCATTATTTTTTTCCAAGATATTTTTACTTGTAACTTGGCACATTTAGTGCCTTCTTGGAAATAGTGGATCACCTACTCACTCTGTGTGAATATCGGGTTTTTATTGAATGGACAGAAAATAATTCTGATTTCATTTATTTTCTTGCTTGTCTACTTCCCCTATGGAGGGCAGGAAGTTCATAGGGTCATAGCTTTAGAGTTGGAAGGAGCCTTAGAGATATCTAGTCTAGATGTATCAAACGGCAAGGATGTTGTAGTAGAGTTGAGATTCTAACCCAGGGCCTCCAACTCCAAATCTAGTGCTTTTCCTATGATGCTAGGACGTCTCTCCTATGTGAGCTGGTAACTTTTTGTTCTTACATACTATTAGAGTATCTTCAAGAGTCAGGAACAAGTGATGGCTTATGGACATTCTCAGAGTTATCGGCCAAGTTTTAAACTGTATATATATAAAAACTCAAGTAATTTATCTTTTGCTTCCCTTTATTTTAAGCTCATGTATAGTACAAGAGAAATAGAAGCTTTGTATTTTAGATGAATTTATAGTTAACTAATCAACTAAACAATCAAACTTAACCAATCAAACTAAACATAATGTTTAGGAGAGGCATTCTGACATTCAAAACTCTTAGGCACTTTTCCTGAAATCTAGGAGGCTCCTTTTTTAGATGTAAGGTTTTGAGTTTTGTTAAATGTAAACTAATGAAATTTAATCTAAGCTTGGATTCTATAGGAAGGTTCCATTGCTTCCAAACTTTGAGCACCATGAAGTTTGAGTGGGTCATAGGTTTGCAATATTTTCTAAACCCAGGTTGTTGTTTTTTATTCATTAAAAGAAAATACGCACATACACCCACATGCTATTCTATGTTTAATGATCCCTGTATGATTCATCCAACAATGTTAAATAGCAGGCTCACTAATCTTTTACTTGAATGAGAAAAGATTTAGTAGAAAAGAGACAAAAAGAGAACATTTTACAGCTCAAAGGATTAATTTTGTTTGGATTAATTTAATGACTTGTTAGGAAAATGTAGTTAAAGCCAAAATGTTATTTCCTTTAATAGGGCTTTTATAGATTTTTTTTTCTATCTATGAGAAGATAGCTTCAGTGGTTATTTCCTATGTATCTGGTCTTATCTAACACAAATATCATTTATCACAATTCTGTGAAATTTGTCCAGTAATTAATTTGGAGAGATAGCTGCCAAACATCTGTCGTTTTAAGTGATGCCAGAATGGTTCCCTACTCTTGATATCCAAAATATAACCCTGAGATACTTATTCCTTGGATTTTTCATCTTTAAGCAAATCTATAAGATGTTGAGACAGAGCATTAGAATTGGAATCAGGAAGAGTTAAGATTGAATTCTGTCTTTGGTACTTCCAAGTTATATGACCCCAGGCAAGTCACTTCATCTCTCTTATTCTCAGTTTCCTCATCTGTAAAACAGAAGTAATAATAGCACCTACTTTATAGGGATGTTGTGAGAACATAATGAAATAGCACATAAAATGCCTTGCAATTATTATTATTACCATAGATGTCAGCTCCTCTAATAAAATACAAACAGTTGGGTATAGGAACTATTTTCCATTTTTGTCTTTGTATCCTCTAGTTCCAAAAGTGGGTGATTATGCCCTGTGAGGTCTCTGGAACAATGGGGGGTGGTGGTAATAGTTTGAGATGTCACAAATTAAAAAAAAAAACATTAAAGGGTTAAAGATTATAAATTTCCAGGGGGGCTCTGGGCAAATTTTTCTTTTTTTTTTTGAAAAGGGAGTAGTAGGACAAATAAATTTGGGAACTTCTGTTTGTAGTGCTTACCACAAAATGCCCTTGTACATAGTAGGTTTAATTAATACCTGAGTTGAATTCCTTATTAAAATAAAAGTCCTGTGTAAGTAACTACCATAACAAGCCATTATAAGCTAACACACCGATATCAAGAGAAAGACAAAGTAGAAAGGTAGTGCGGTAATAGTGGGAAATGGGCTGGATTTGGAGTCAGGAGAGACTTAGAATCAAAATTACCTCTGACAGTAACTGTGTGATCTGAGTAAGTCATGGATTGCTCAGCTGAAAAATGGGGATAACACCCTGAGTACTTATAGGGTTACTGTAGTGATCAAATGATAAAGTACAATGTCTTGTAAACCTTAAAATACTCTCTGTATAATATATTATATATAATGCTCTGTCATTATTTCAAGTGTATTCTTCACAATTTTGCCCAAAACTCACTTTAAATATATCTATCATGTATTGTTGCCCTGTTTTGATCTCTCCTCTTTTAATTTTTGTTATCTTTGCTTCCCAAATGAGATTTTTATTTTTAGTCTAGGGTCCCACTACATTATTCTCTTTAAAATTGTTTACCCTAAGCAAAGATCCTGTTTAAGCTTATTTTTAGTATTCTAAATTTTATGGGAACTGGATATCAGAGGATCAACTAACCACCTGTACTCCTTCACAGTATATTACACTTGGCTGGCATTTAGCAGCTGATGGTCCTCAGCTTTAACTGGGTAGCGCTCTGAACGTGAATGTTTCCCACTTGGTAGTTTTGGTATGTATAAACAGAGTTCATATATTATGCCATTCACTATGGCCTTTGATCGGTTTTATTTGAAAAGTTTACTTGAACAGGGCTTACTTAACATAAAATACAGATTTAGCCTTAAAGGTGGTCAAATGAGCCTAGTTATTCTACTTGTTCATATATGAAAGATGTTCTTAAGCCACAAAAAAGAAAGCTTACAGCATCTTTTTATTTTTCGGTAGAGTTGATTGACCAACATAAAATATGTTCATTTGTAAAGTCTTCATTATACAGACCAGAGTTATTGTTCCCAGCTGGAATACTTTTCCTCTTTGCCTCTGCCTCTTGACCTGTCAAGACTCATCTCAAATTCCCTTTCTGTATGAAGCCTTTTGCATTCATTCCCCAAGGCTCCCTGTCCCCACTGCTAGTGTTTCTCTTCTGAGATTATCTTCTATTTACAAAACACACACCACACACACAAACACAGATATTATATGTAAGTCCTCACCTATAATCCTTTTCCTGTCCAAACTCAAATTCCTGAACCAGCTCTAAGCCTGTTGGTGAAACTTATCAAGGGCAATGTTCTGAAGCATGTACTTGTGAGGCAGGAGGAAGCCCTCAGTCATGCCCATCATGCAACTGCAGACAGGGATAGGGGCTGGTAATGTAGATGTGGGAAGTAAGAAAGAATCAGGCAAATCTGGCACCATATTCAGTCACTGTCTTCCCCTATTTTTTCATCATGGAACCATTGAATAATTAATGTATAAAAGCCTGAGCCTGAGATAACTGTTACTGGTGTTCTCTTGATAGGAAAACACTTGTTATGCCCCTATTATTGTACTTTGGGTCATTGTCTTTTGCTGGTGTAATATTTAACTAAGGAATCAGAATATGTCTGTCAGATCCAGGAGTAAGAGAATTCCTTATTATGTTGATGATATTAGGGTGGCAGGCCAGCATTGACTTTGGATTTCAGTGTAACTTAATTGCTAGGAATGGGAAATACTTTATAGCGACATTTTCTGTATTGCTGAAATTACTCATATGCTGTACAGTCTATATGGATATTAAGAATCTGGAAAAGACAGGAGTATTTTTTAATATAGCTTGCATAGTTTGTATAGTTCTTTGCTATCATAAAGGTTCAAATCAGAGTTCTCTCACTCCTAAGGACTACCTTTGGTTAGGAAAAATAATAGAGAGTACAAAGAAAGCATTTTAAAGACAGAGATTGTAGTTTGCAAATGGTAGATATAAAATTGATGTTTATGGAACAGAATTGAATTAAATAAAGTTAAGTAAATTAGTTGCTCATTTTGTGGTCCTATTAAGTAATAAGAATATTCTCTTATTTTCTTACTGAGTAACAGAGCAGCCAGTCTCCCTTACTCAATAAAAGGTCTCTTATTGAGACTCTTGGGCAACTAGGTGGCACAGTGGATAGAGTGCTGGGTCTGGAGTTAGGAAGACTCCTCTTCCTGAGTTCAAATCTAGCCCCAGACACTTACTAGATGTGTGATCCTAGGTAAGTCACAACCTTATTTGCCTTAGCTTCCTCATCTATAAAATGAGCTGCAGAAGGAAATGGCATACCACTTAATTGTCTTTGCCAAGAAAACCCCAAAATGAAGATTTGGACAAAATTAAGATAACTGAGCAATAATTCTTAGTAAGTCCTAAACATAGTTGACCGTGACAGAATCCCAGACCTGTTAAGTAACTTTAGTCATATAAGAACCTGAAAAACCAACTGAGTGTTACATGAGGATGACTTAGGAATTCCTTGAAATTGGGACCTGCCTTAGGGCCATTTAGAACTTTTTGGAGCTGTTGGCCAATAGGAATAGGTTCTCTGGCCATTCAGATCTGCCTTTGCTAGGACCAAGTCAGCCTCTGATATATTAAAAACCCCAATAGCTATTTTCTCCTCTTTGTTGGTCAGCATTGACCTTACAACTGCTGTACATAAGGAGAAAAGAATGAATGTTGGAGATAGGAATGAATATTGACTCCCTGTAGTAAAACCTATTATTTTAGCCTGTAAATAATTTGGCTTTAGATTATCCTAGAAAATTATTTGCCAGTTAATGTAGAATCCACATTTACTACTATCTCTCTTGATCTCTAGAACAACATTCATGTTTTTGCATCACAATTATTTCTTCTCCATATTACTATGCCAAGAAGTCCAGGATATTTGTGGTCTGATTGAGGAGAAGAAAGAGATTGCTTTGTGAGCTCTGGAATTCAAATACTAACCTATAACTGCTTCAGAGTAACAAGGTTAAATATCTTGCATCATTTGATTAATATATAAAATATTTGCTTATATGATTTAGAGTTCATATGTAATCTTCATTTTACGGAAGAGGAAGAGGAAACTGAAGTTAAGAGAAATTAAGTGACTTGCCCTGGATCGTGCACATAATAGGTAGGCAGTACGGGGAGCACACTGCAGTGCTAGGGGAGTGTTGAACTTGGTATCAAGATTGCCTCAAGTTCAAATCTCATTTCTGATATTAGCTATCGTAATGATATTTGCAGGCATGAGATTTAATGAAGGCCATGGCATAAGAAGATTTCCATTATTCGCAGCAATCAGAGGATTCCTTTTATTACAGAAGGGATAAGAGCTATTAATGAAATTTCAGCAGGTCTGAAACTCAGTTTCCTCACTTGTAAACTAGAGATAATATCTGTCCTACTTAACCTCTAGGGCTGTTTGGAAGATCAAATGAAATAATACATGTAAAATGCTGTATAAACCTTGAAGTCAGCCATCATTATTAAGTAGTAGACTGATATTTGAACCTAGATATCCTAATTCTGAAACTCCAAAAGGATTTCAAAAATACAAAATTGCATTATTCAAGTTATTTGTCTTCAATTTGTCTTCAAAATATGCCTCTTGTGAGAGCCTGATAATCTTTCATTAGCTTTCCCCGGAAATTTTGAATCAGCATTTTTAAGAGGTAAGCAAAGTCCTCAAGCTTGATACTATACTTCAGATGGTAGATGTCTTGGGAACAGGGATCATTTCCTCCATTGTATTTGCATCCTCAACACTTAGCTCAGTGTCTGACACATAGCAGGTCCTTAATAAATGCTTAGTGTTTGAATGACCACATTTTAAATTCTATGAACTCTTACTTCCCCAGAGAACAATTTCCAGGGCTGCCTATGTCCTTTTCATTTTGTACCCTGGTGTTAGTTGCACTTGGAGGAAGGCAACATATACATTTGGATGTTGTAGAGAATGAGGAGCAAGCTGTAATGTATTCTTTCCTATTACTGGTCACTCGACCAAGAGCACTTGGCTTATATTTTAAGTTTTCTAGTGCTTATCTTTCTATCTCTGCATTTGGCTCTCCTCATTTTCAATGGTGTTAGAATTTGTATGTATTATATAACAAAAAGAACATTAGCTTGGGGCTCAGGAGACCAGGATCATAATCTTAGTGCTGCCACAACTAGAAGGGTAAACTTAAACTAATCACCCAATCTCTGTGGAGCTCAACTCCTCATCTGTAAACGGAAAAAGTCAGAAAGAAGATCTTTAAAGTCTCTTTCAGCTTTAGGATTTAAGCTAGAATTTGAACCCACATCCCCTAACTCCAAAAGTTGAACTCTTTCCACAAAGAATTTAAAAAAATATAAAAATGGTATCATTCAAGGTATTTATCTTTGACTTATCTTCAAAATAAACTTTTTCTGTGAGCCTGCCAATCTTTCATTAACTTGTCTCAGAAATTTTGTGTCAGCATCTTTAAGAGAGGAAAGGAAAGCCCTTATGTTTGATACCATACATTATTAGAAGGTGAGCTGTTCTTCTATTCGCGTTCTGTCAGACCTATTCCCTCTATTAAAAAGTAAATTCCTTGAGGCCAGGAAACCATCTTCCACTTTCTTTGCAATTTTCCATACAGACCATGCACATATAATAATTAACTATCTCTATATTAGTGGTAAGATCAACTTCCTTTTATTTCTCTTTGTCTTTGATATTGAGAAATAGAATTATTGTGATTATTTTGAATAACTGTGTCTTAAATTATGTGGGAACTTTCCCCATATATCCATTATGAAGGTAATCAATAAATCTTGTTGCTTCAAGGAGCTATAATTTTGTTGGTGTGAATCTATCAGCAGAGATCCCAGACCCTCTGGGACTTGTAGATAGTTTTAGAGAGCTGCTCTTGTTGAAAATCAAGAAACTTGTGGCCAAGCTGGCAAAAATCCTTATTTGGCTGGTTGCTATTACTCTATCACTAACCAGGCCCCTATTAAAATCTTTCCATCCTGGTAGAAAATGCTAGAACTTAAGCTCTGTTGGCACAACCTTGGAGATCCCAGATTCATCTCTATACCTTGATTGATAAAAGATATAGATTACAAATAATTTTCGCAAGAAGCTTTATCCCTTTCTACCCTTTTTTAATTTGGCATTCAAAGCCCTTCATAATCTGCCCTTCCTCTACCATTCTAGTTTTCTTACATCTTAGAATCTCCCACATACTCTGTGATCCAGTGGCACTGGTCTCATCCTGATCCTTTAACATGACATTCTAGCTCTGGACTCTGGGCATGTTTACTGGTTGTCACCCATGCTGGAATGCCCTCCCTCCTAGCTTCTCTGAGTTTCTTCAAAAAACATCTAAAATCCCATCTTCAACAGGAAACCTTTACTGATCTCCCTTATTTTTGTGCCTCCCTCTGTTGATTATTTCCAGATTATGCTATATACAGCTTATCTGTACATAGGTGTTTGGATTTTGTCTTTCCCCATTAGATTGTGAACTCCATGGTAGCAGACATTGTCATTTGCTCTTCTTCATAGCCCTTACTGATTAGCATGATGCCTGGTATGCAGTAAATATCAATTGACTCAAATTTTCTTAGCTTATTCTGTACCTTTTGATGATGGAGTGAGCAGTGGAGGTAAGGTTGAACAACTTCAAAATAAGAGGGGGATGAGCAAAGGGGACAAAATTGGAATAAAAATGTGAGGGAAAGGGAAAAACATAGAACTATAACAGTAGAAAAGGGAGAGCATTTATAATCAATTTTATAAATCTAGAGGAGGGGGAGTTTCCTTTAGGTAAAATTATGATGTGGGCAAACTTTACTTTCCATACCTCAGTTTCCCCTCTTTGTACCTCCCTAATTTCTTCTTCCTTAGAGATACAATGTATTCATCTTTTTTTCTTCTTTCTCATCAAAGTAGACATTAAAGAGAGGAATTGATATCCATTATTTACACCTTACAATAATTTTAAGGCAATATGACTTCTTTTATTTTTATGGGTTTTTGTATGTTAAAAATCATGGATAGTTTTAGAATAAAAACCATTATCTCCTGACAAGGGCAAATTTCTGGCTCAAATGTAAATGTGCATACAAATATAGAAATGTATATATTCTAACATTTATATAACACCTACTATGTGCCAGGCCTTTACAAAACCTAAGGACTTTAAAATTATTATCTTATTTGATTCTCACAACAACCCTGTGATGTAGCGTGCTATCATTATCCCCATTTTACAGATGAAGAAACTGAGGCAAACAGGTTAAGTGACCTCTCCAAGGTCACAAAGCTAGTAGGTATCTTTGGCTGGGTTTGAACTCAGGTCTTCCTAAATCCAGGCTTGGCACTCTATCCATTATGCCACCTGGTTGCCCCCAGATATACCTGGGGGTTGAGTGGAGGAGGGAAGAAGGCTTTCCAAATAGCCCTAATCCCTTCTACAGGCAACTGTCTCTTCTTTTTCAGATATTGCCATCTTAAAGTTCCATGAGTAATGAATCTGATAAGTCTTAACATTTTGTTTATTTTAAGGCAAACTAATTTGAAAAGCCAACAAGAGATATATTTGAATAACATTTATTTTCATGAGCTTTCAATTATTTCTTTTTGTCACAGGCACAGCCTCTGGTGAAAATTTCCAAATATTGATAAAAGTGGTTTGCACATGTTTTTCCCCTTTCTTAGGCGAGGGACATAGGGGAATGACAGTTATACCCTGATATAACTTTAATGCATTAATAGTGCATTAAAATTTTAGGCTTTTTTTTTTAAATCATAATTTCCTCAGGTAACATAGGTTAAGAATAAATTCATAATAAATAAATTCACAGCAAACCACTCTACAGTGGTACTTGTTACATGTATTCTATTGACTTCAGTTATAAATGTTGCTATAATTGAATTTATTATTACTGTGTTAATGGGCAAATGCATATCTTAAACCATATGATCACTGAAAAAATTTGTATTAATCAGTAGTTAGTGCTTTGAACGCTACTATTTGTCTTTTGCTAATGAAAATAAGCTACAGCACTTCTGTGTGTGACATGTCATCCTTCTCAGGTTTTGTACTACATTTAAATTTTTATAAATATAACAATGGGTAGTCTGAATCAAGCTAACTATAGGCATTACTTCTTTGCAGATTATTTTTCTGAATTCTTATCTGAGAATTTAAATCTAATCACTTTTGCATCATATATTTAGACTCTGGAAAGCTCTCTTTGGGGTTAGATATTTAAAAGGTTCCATTGGCATGCCATTCCTACTTGACTGCAGCATTACTTACTTTGCAATTTTAGCATGAGGGTCCTATGAGAACTATCTGACAATGATATGCCATTGATCTTGAATTTTTGCTCTGTTAAAGGCACAGTTCTACTAAAGGTATATGAATCTTTCACATATTTGCCTTGTGACTTCTAATATTTTCATCATTGTATAATAGGAGGTTATTAGATAAAATGGCTCATTTTATTAATAACCCACTTTATTTTTTCCCTTCAGAGGAGGTTATCTAAAGCACATTTCCCTGTCTCTGCTTATGTTTCCAGTCAAACAGTATTTGTCACCATCCCCCTCATATATCCATACTCTTGCCTGTCTGTGTCTGTGATCACAGTGTTCCCTATGCCTGGAATGCTCTCTTGTTTTCCCCCTACACCTGTTGAATTCCTACCCACATTTTAAAGCCCAGATCAAATGTAACTTACTTTAGAAAGCCTTTTCTGATACCCTAGCTGGGAATGACATCTCTTGCCTCAGATCTTAGAGAGCATATTGCCTGTATCCCTCTGAGATCCCAGACATTATGCTTTTGATATTTTGATATTGCAGATATTATGCTACTCTGTGGGAATGGTTCCTTGTGCATTGACCATCATTGAATTTTCCTTGGTAGCTTGACTAGTTACCAGCCTGGTATCTCATGACTACTCTTTCCCAATAGGATACTTGATTAAACCACCTTATTTAGATACAACTCTGTATCAGACATTCTGTAATCTTATCATGTCTTGTTTGAATCAAGCTAGTGCTAAAGAATGATCTCAAAGATCTACAACTAAAAATTCTGTTAGTCCAGTTTCCCCTAGATTATAAAAATACTACTATTTTTGATACCCTACCATATACTTCTATTATGAAATCGGCTATGGTAATTGTACCAAATGTTTTTATTTGCTCTAATTTTATAGTGAATGTAGTCTTCCTAAAATTAATTGTTGTAAATTCAGTATTTGAAGAGAATTCCTTTCATCAAAAGTTATTTTTCATGTTAGTGTGAACTTCTAGCACAATTTCAAAATCAACTTTTTTGATTTGTGAAAAAAAATCTGTTAATACCATTTTTATACGACATTTTTACAAGGGCAAGATAGGCACAATGGTATTGTGTCTAAAAAACATAAAGCAAATATTAGTTTTTTCACTTCTATTTCAGAAAAAAAAGATGACATTCAGTGTCAAAAGGAAAGGTAAAATGAGTAACTTTATGTGGATGTGTGACAAATTTAAAGCATTAATATAATTTAAAATTACTTAGAAACAGCCATTTTATTTAAAGTCTTTCTTTTTAGTATTTTTTCCCCTTTGGATGGCAGTATGGCTATGTGAATCTTACATCACTTTTGCACTGACTGTCCTTCATGGCTGAAATGCTCTAGCTTCTTTTAGGACTTAGAGGCCTTTTCTGATTATCCTCATTTCATACTGTTCCCTCCTCTATTTACTTTGTCTTAATACTGTGTGTTTATTATATTTATTTAACTGCATACATGTCATAACGACTTTCTCCCTCTCATAAAATGTAAAATTCTTGAGGACAGGGACTATAATTTTGTTGTGTTCCAAATGCTTAGTACATTGCCTGGCACATAATAAGTACTTAATAAATGCTTGTTTAATTGAATTGAATTAAAATTCCTAGAGAAAGACATGACTAATGTAAAAATTTAGAAAAGTAATTCAAATTTCTTTGCCTTATTTTGAATGATATGTATATCATTCAATATATATAGTCAATATACATGCATACACACACACACACACACACACACACACACACACACACACATATATGTCAGTAAAGACTCCCTGTGAAATAATCAGTAAAATCATATTCTCTTATTGCCTTCTTACCCTACAGTGAAAAAGCAATCTGGCAATTATCTAATAACTAATCTACACTGGTAGTCAAATTCATAAGAAAAATATCTCCTCTGCTGTATGGATTTTCCAGTTTGGCTCTTGACATTAACCAATTCCATTCAATTCAGCAAATATTTGTTAACTACTACTATGTGGAAGGCCCCCTGAGAGACCTTGCAATTAAATGGGGAATTGCTCATTCTTTACATTATATTACATTGTATTCTCAACCTTAAAATTAGATGTGAGGTTGGATAAAGAATGCTAAAAAGATTATGTTCTAATAGATTAAAGTGTGTTTGAAAAACAAAACAAAACAACCATTGGTAGCTTTAAGGTTTTTCCATAGGTTGTTTGGATTAACATGTCCTGCTGTTTCCTCCACCCTCAATGAGAAGCAGCGAGTGAAAGGAATTTGGTACAGGAAATAGTGGGAAATAGTTTCATAGACAGGGAATTCAACTTCTTCCCAGAATCTTAAAAATGGCTCCTTTGACTTCCTAAAAAGGAGGCTATATGTTTACCACAGCATTCATCATTAGTGAAAAGAAGATTTTTGAACTCTGTGTCTGGCTTCAAGACTGCAGGAAAACATACATGAAATATACATACATATATTTTTTGGTTAATGAAATAAAATATTTTAAAAATTAAATAATATAAAAAGGACTTGATATATATTCCATTTTGAACCCCAGTAAATTTAGTATATATTTAAAAGAAATTAGAAAGTTGAATGGAAAAAATAAATGCAAGTTAAATTTTTAAAAATATCTAATTAACGAACAAATTGCAAACCAACTTAGACTTTCAAACTACCTTAAATGTATTGTGACTTTGCCAGGCCATTTGTGCCCTCTATATTCAAGAACGAGTGCTGATTTTCTCTCTCCATATAACACAACAAATTTTCACTGATATATGACTATTGTCATTATACTCAATTCAAAAATAGAGACAATTTTGTGTCTCTTTTCACTTCATTAGTTATGATTCTCACCTTTTCAGTTTCTTATCAACACTAACAGATGTCTTCCATCTGCTTTCATGCTATGAGTGGATTTGGGAGTACAGGAGGAATCTCAGTGGAGTTATCTCTCTTTGCTGCCTGGGTTTGAAGTTTAATTTCTGAGAGCAAGAAGCAATAAAAACCAAATACTAGATGGTCTCATGTCCTTGGTTTCTCTTCCTTTTACAAATTGCAGTATAATGTCAGTCTGGTAAACACTGAAAACTTCCTAAAGCAAAAGGGAATCTTAAGTGGCATTTAATGATTCTCCAGTTATTGTGGGCTGTGAATATGTGGTATTTGCGTGCAAAGACAACTCTAATAGTGGGTTGCTGAGATGATTTCTTAGTATGCTTTATTTGCCACTGCTTAGTGTAAATTCTACCAGTGCCATAGAAAACTTAATACTGGTTAATCCAGGGTCAATAAACTCTCAGAAAATTACCTGGGAGTGGAGTGCTTATTTACGGATACTTTCTTGGCAGGAAGATCAGATTTGTACCATGCACCAGTAGTGCCCTAATACTTTAGCAACTATAAATTGCAATACATGGGCAAAAAATAATAATTATTGTTACTGTTATTATTATTATTATTTTGAGACCAGACCTTCCTCTCTCACCCATGTTAAAAGTGAAGCAGATAGTCACAGTCTTGATGCTCCTACTAATTGGCACTGAATTTTTGACCCACTCTTTTTTTCATATAGGTGGCTTCACTCCTCCTTAGGGAGCCTGGTGTACCTCTTTCCACTCTGGGTAGTTCACCATGTCACTACTAGACTCGATAAGGACACCTTATTGGCTTTAGCCAACCGAGACTCAGAACTCCTGAGCTTAAGCAATCCATTACCTTCAGCCTCCACAGTAGCAGAGATTACAGGTATGAGCCACTAAGCAAGGTGCAAGCAGTTTAATTCTAGAGTAGAGATTCTTAATTTTTTTTTAATGTCATGGACTCCTTTGGAAGTCTTGTGGAGCCTATGGACACCTCAGAATAATACTTTAAATAAAAAAAGGTAAGATTACAAAGGTAACTAATTACGTTGAAATGTAGTTATCAAGATATTTAAAAACATTCATACAGGTCAGATTAATAGAGTTTATTATGGTTCAAAATATAGAGTTTATTTTGGTTCAAAAATAATTTACTATTCATACACTCTAGTTGCTGGGAAAATAAAATATTAATTCTACATAGACTATGTGCTCAAAGACTTTCTAATCTATTTTGGGGCCAGGGTGGGTGGAATGACCTTCACAGATCACTTTGAGGGAGAGTGATAATTGCAAGGAGACAGGACCAGACAAGACGCTGTAAGAAATTTGAGAATGCTACATGCAATAGAAGGGACTTGAGCTAAATTAGAATTGAGTAGGTGACTAGAAGGGGAGAAGGGAATTCCAGAGGAGGAGCATAGCACAAGTCCTTTCCTAAACTCCCGATTTTCCAAAGAATGCTTCTTTTTCTTGCAAGAAAATATTAGAACATTCTTTTAGGACAAAATGATGCAATGGAAGGAGCAAAAGACTAGAAATCAGGAGAAATGAACTGTGGTCCCAGCCTTTCTGGGATCTTAGCTCTATAGACTTGGGCAAATCACTGAAGTCCTTTGAGCCTTTGTTTCTTCATCCCTAAAAGATAAACAATAATATCCTACCTCATAATATGCTTACCTCACAAGGCTATTTTGAGGGTAAATTAGTTCATACATCTTCATTTTTTTCCCAATTTTTAACATTTTTATTTAAAATTTTGAGTTCCAAATTCTATCCCTTCCTCTCTCCTTCTCCTTTCCCCTTCATAAAACAGTGAGTGATCAGATATATATTATACATGTGCGATTATGTAAAACATTTCCATATTAGTCATTTTTGTATAAGGTAACTCAAAAGAAAAGAGAGTGAAAAATAGCATATTTCAGTCTGTATTCAATCAAAATCAGTTCTTTGTCTGGAAGCAGAGAGTATGCTGTATCGTTAATCTTTTGGGATTGTCTTGGGTCATTGGATTGCTAAGGATAGCTAAGTCATTCACCGTACTTCATTGAATAATATTGCTGCTACTACATATAATGTTTTCCTGGTTCTGTTCACTTCACTATGCATCAGTTCATGTAAGTCTTTCCAAGTTTTCTGAAACTGTACTGCTTGTCATTTCTTATAGTACAAAGCTATTCCATTATAATCAACTTGTTTAGTGATTCCCCAATTGAGGGACATCCATTTGATATCCAATTCTTAGCCATCACAGAAAGAACTGCTATAAAGATTTTTGTACAAATGGGTCTTTTTCTCTATTTTTTGGATGTCTTTGGAATATAGACCTAGTGGTCAATACATCTTTATGAAAGACCTACTGCTTGCCAGGTATTGTATTCAGTTCTTGGGAAAACAAATAAAAAGATAGTGCCTATCTTCAAGGAATTTACATTCTGTTGGAGGAGAGAACTTATTACATATGTAGGCATATTACATATAACAAACATTAGTATGTATAATAATAATACATAAAAATAACATATAAACTTACTATAGGGAGAGCAGGTACTAGAGGCCAAGGGTAACAGAAGCTAAAGATAATAGAAAAGAGTTAGCATTTCAGGTGGCACTTGATTTGAACTTTAAGGGAAACTAGAGATTGTTGTGCTTAAGAAGTAAGCAAGTCAGTTTGGACTAGGTTGCATTATGAAGAGTGTAGAGTGCATGATGAGGAGTAATTAATATATCATAAGACTGGAAAGGTAGGTTGGGACTAGATTGTAAAGGGCTTAAAATGCTATTGGGGTTTGTTCCTATTGATCAGGGGAATGGTTCAGTAATACTTGTTCTTTAATAGTCTCACTTTGGCATCTGTGTATGGAATGAATCAGAGATGGAAGAGACTTGAACCAGGGAGACCTATTAGGAGGCTATTGTAATAATTAAGGTAAGAGGAAATTAGAGCCTGGGATAGGATGGCAACTCTGCAAGTAGAAAGAAGGGGAAATAATGCGTGTGAGAACTCTGAACACTGTAAAAAGCAGTACAGATGGAACCAATTTTATTCCAAGTATAAATCTGATGTTCTTTTTTCAAAGCTATTGTTTACCAGTTTTGCTAGGAATGTTTTTTGTGGTTATCTAATGCTAATGATTATACTGTGGGAAAGCTGTGGAAAGAATATACATAAATAATACAGGTTACTTTGTAGAACTAATGCAATTTCTATCACTGGTGACAATTGACTTCCTAAGTCTTTCATCTGCCACTTAAAATTAGCTGTGTAACTGTGAGCAAGTCATTTGAGCTTTCTGATCTTCAGTCTCCTCATCTGTTAAAGGTAAATAACACATATTCCCTACCTCCAGGGTTCTTGTGCAGTTTATAAAGCTTCAAGCACTATAAAAATGCAAGTTATTACTATTATTATTATTACTGGTGGTAGTAATAGTAGTAGTAGTAGCAGCAGCAGCAGTAGCAGTAGTACTGGTTGTATTGGTAATAAGAGTGGTAATATGACTGAAAGCTGTCAAAAGTTTCATCATCTCTGAAGCATACTAGGTGACACATGGTGACAAAGTAGAAAAAGTTATTAGAGAAGGATATTATGACTTTTAGGATGATAAGATGTAGTGATATTGAAGCATGGGCTATGGTTTTTCTAGCTCCATACAGAGATGATTATCAATTATAAAGCTCAGTGGGGCAGAGCCAAGATGGTGGAGTACAAGCAAAGAACTTGCTTGAGCCCCCACTCCAACAACCTCCAATACCTGTAAAGAAAATGACTAAACAAATTTTAGAGCTACAGAACCCACAAAGTGAGAGAGAGAAACGTATCTCCTGCTGAAGGCAGCCTGTCAGGCCTACAGGAAGGGTCTATTGCACCAAGCTGGGAGCAGAGCAAAGTCTGGTGTGAGCTGTGTGAGCCCAGATTCACGGCCCAGACTGCCAGAGCAGACTTCAGGAGAATGAATCACTGGCAGCTGTGGTGGTTTCCAGACATCTCAATCCATAAACTCCAAAGAGAAAGTAAAAGGTCAGTAGAGAACTCTGTTGGAACTGGGTGAGAGAAGAGGAAGGGCCAGCCCCTGCCCCCACCCACAGGGTGAGAGATGGCTGCAGCTGCTACCACATAGCCAGTTGCCTCCCAAGCTCTTGGCCTGCAGATCATAGATGGACCAAATGACCATTCAGAAGGTAACGGCTCTTGCTTTGACCTACTTGGATCTGGGTTGCAGTCTTGGGGGGTGGTCTTGGGGTGAGAAACACTAGTGTTCCAGAGCTTGTGGTGGCTTGAGGGTGCCCTCCTCATAGCTCTGACAACAGCTCTGACAACAACTGTGAAAACTTCAGCAATTTGGGACACAGATCTCTCCACACTGGAAGCAGAATTCTACCTGTGGCAAAGAGCTCAAAAGTCAGTTAATTGGCTGGCAAGATGAGCAAGCAGAGGAAGTGCAATCAGACCATAGAATCCTTTTTTGGGGACAAAAAAGATCAAAACATGGAATGAGAAGAAGACAACAAAGTCAAAACTCCTGCATCAAAAGCTTCCAAGAAAAATATGAATTGGTTACAGGCCATGGAGGAGCTCAAGAAGGATTTTGAAAATCAAGTAGGAGAAGTGGAGGAAAAATTGGGAAGAGAAATGAGAATGATGCAAGAAAATCATGAAAAGTGAGTCAACAACCTGACTGAAGAAAATAACACCTTTAAAAAATAGACTAACTCAAATGGCAAAAGAGGCCCAAAAAGCCAATGAGGAGAAGAATGGCCAGATGGAAAAGGAATTTCAAAAACTCACTGAAGAGAATAATTCCTTCAAAATTAGATTGGAGCAAAT
>CM053582.1:284356731-284428924 GCA_028627135.1 Pseudochirops cupreus | reverse complement strand
GCCCTTGCAGGCTTCCTCCTGCCACTCTCAGGTGCCGGCTCTAATGAGCCAAGTCCCAGTCTTAACACTTCTCCAGCCCCTGCTTCCAAGTCCTGAGGGGCGACTGGGCAACAAAACCAACAGGGTGGGGTCCTTCCAGGTCCATGGCGCTTCACCTCACCCACTAAAGACACAACTCCATCCTCCCCTCTGGGTCCCAAACTGTGGCATGCAGCAAGAAAACACATTCAGTGCTCCTGCCTTGCTGCCCAGTCCTTATCTGGTCCTGTAGCTGAATTCAAAACTCCTGGGTTCCTCTTCCTTCCGCAGGAGGCAACCACCATTCCTGGCTTCTGCCCCAGGCCTGAAGCAGGCAGCTCACAATTCCTGCTCTCATCTCAGCCAAGTCAGCATGCAGGCAGTTCTGTGCTCCTGTTACATGGCTCCACTGAGTCACAGCTACCACAACTGGGAAACAAACAATTATCCCAGCCTCCAAACTTTCCTTTCAGTTCGCAGATCCTGTTCGTGACACCATTTGTATCTGCAAGCACCCTAACATGCCCAGGATGGCTGCTAGCACAGGTTCTTAGATCTGCTTTTCTAAAGGAAAGCAGCTTAAAATGGGTTAACAGTCTTACTTTAATCAATCAAACGTATATCATTTACCTAGTTCAAGGGGAAAAGTCAGCACCCTGGACTTCAGAGAATACAAACAGAATACAAACAAGTTATAAGCAGAAATTACAAGCAGACAAAGAAACAGATCAGCAGACGGGTTTCCAATTGTCTGACCATTACATTCACATCTAATCAGTTATCAGAGAGGGAAGCACCAACATCTGGGTTTTTCAAAGCCAGGGGGCTCAACAGCTTCCCAGAGTGTCATCTGGCCAAATCACACAACTCTTTCCAAAGTGAGCCCCAAAGCAAAAACTCACATCAGGGTATATATAGCCTTCTCCTGGATCAGAGAATGTCACAGCCCTCTTGACCCACTGCCCAATCACAAAGTAATAAGGCGTGGGCATTCCTGAAGAACAAGCCTCCTGCCACAGGCTCCATGTGACCACATTCAGTGCCTATTAGGGGGCAGAGTATACTTTCAAATCAGGGAAGTTTCTCAGAGTCACTTAAGCCTATCAAAGGGCCTAGGGGCAGGGAAGATCTTCATATTCCCATAACATCTGGTTCTATTAGTTTCATTTTTTACTAGTTCAAAGAAATCTACCCAAGTTTCTCTGAATATCTCATATTTTTAATAATGGAATTATATATATGTGTATATATATATATATATACACACTACAATATTTTCAGATTTTCCCCATTTGTTGCGTGCATAATTTCTTTCCAGATTTTTTATACCAAAAATAGAGCTGCTGTAAATAGCAAAATATATTTTTGCTTCAGTGTAATAGATGGGTATTTTTTATTTTTGGGGGATGTAGAGTGGAGATTGCTGATCAGGCAGATATGTTACAACAAAATGGGAATTTAGGATTCAGAAAAATAAACATTGTCAAAATAGATATTGCTATGTCTATCAGTTTGTGGCAGTCAGGAGGAAAAGATTGCTTATATAAATGATAACATAAATTTCTGATTTGTGATGCATACTTTGCAAGAGGCTCAGTATAAATAGAGTTGTCCTTAGGGACATGTATGGGTTGACAGTGCAAATCCAGAATCCTGAATCAAGAATTTGTTGATGCTGAGGATTTCCTAATTTATTCTATGTTCCTCAATACTACTTTGCCTGCTGTGTTCCACTCTGGCACCTTTGTTCTATCTTGGTCCTAAAGACTTTTTGAATTTTAATGAAGGGATCACTTCATTAACCATAAAACCCTGTAGCTATTTCAAAAATGTAATGACAGTGGTCTAGAGCAGTGGTTCTCAACCTTCCTAGGCCTAATGCCACAACCCTTTAATACTTGTATGTGGGTGTATCTGCATGTGGGCAGACCCACCTGGAGATGGATAGAGGAGAAGTATCTTGGTTCCTAAGACCATGGGAAATATCTGTTTTCCCATGGTGTTGGGCAACCCCTGTGAAAGGGTCATTTGACCCCCAAAGGGGTCGCGACCCACAGGTTGAGAACCGCTGGTCTAGAGGCTTCATAAAAACATTACACCTTAGAAAATGAACAGTGGGGGGCAGAGCCAAGATGGCAGCATAGAAGCAGGAAGACTCCTTGGCTCCCCCCATAACCATCTAAAATACCTATAAAATATGACTCTAAAAAAATTTAAGAGCTATAGAACCCACAAAGTGACAGGGAGAAACAAATCTCCCCCTGAAGGCAGCCTGGCAGGCAGACAGGAAGGGTCCATCATAGCCTGCTTGGAGGCAAGCCCAGACCCTTGTGATCATGCAGCATTCCTGACCATAGGCTGCAGCAGACTTCGGAAGAATGGATCACCAGCAGCAGTGGTGGTTTCCAGAATTATCAACCCATAAATGCCAAAGAAAAAATGAGAGGTCAGTGTAGAACTCTGCTGGAACTGGGGCAGTGGGGAGGGAGAGGAGCAGGTCTGGCCCCTGCACCTGGAGTTAGAAGTGGCACAGGTGAGGTGGCCCAGCAGCCACCTCCATATGGCTGCTTCAGATCTCCTGGCCTACAGATCATAGCGGGGCCAAGTAATTATTCAGAGGGTAATCACTCTTGCTTTAACATGCCTGGATCTGGATGGCAGTCTTGGGTAGTGGTCCTGAGGTGTGTGACCACTGAGCCAGAGTTTGTGGGGACTGCAGAGACGGCACCCTCCTAATAGCTCCAGCAGCGGGAAAAACCCCAGAGATTTGGGACAAAGCTCTCCCCTCTGGAAGCAGAGTTCTACTCTGGTAAAGAGCTCAAAAGTCAAGTAATCAAGCAAGCAAAGGAAGCAAAGCAAGCACAACAATCCAACTTTAGATTCATTTTTTGGGGACAAAAAGGATCAAAATATGGAATGGGAGGAAGACAATGAAGTCAGAACTCCTACACCAAAAGCTTCCAAGAAAAATATGAATTGGTTACAGGCCATGGAGGAAATCAAGAAGGATTTTGAAAATCAAGTAAGAGATGTGGAGGAAAAATTGGGAAGAGAAATGGGAATGATGCGAGAAAATCATGAAAAGAGAGTCAACAACCTGACTGAAGAAAAGAACACCTTAATAAAACAGGTTAACTCAAATGGCAAAAGAGGTCCAAAAAGCCAATGAGGAGAAGAATGCCTTAAGAAGCTGAATTTGCCAGATGGAAAAAGAATTTCAAAAGCTCATTGAAGAGAATAATTCCTTCAGAATTAGAGTGGAGCAAATGGAAGCTAATGACTTTATGAGAAATTAAGATGCTATTAAACAGATCCAAACAAATGGAAAAATAGAAGGCAATGTGAAACATCTCATTGGAAAAACCACTGACCTGGAAAATACATCCAGGAGAGATAATTTAAAAATTATTGGACTACCTGAGAGACATGATAAAAAAAAAAAAGAACCTAGAAGTCATCCTTCAAGAAACTCTCAAGGAAAATTGCGCTGATATTTTAGAACCACAGTGCAAAATAGAAATGGAAAGAATTCACTGATCACCTCTTGAAAAAGATCCCCAAAAGAAAACTCCCTGGAATGTTATAGCCAGGTTCCGGAGTTCCTAGATCAAGGAGAAAATACTACAAGCAGCCAAGAAGAAACAATTTGAATACTGTGGAAACACAATCAGGATAACACAGGATCTAGCAGCTTCTACATTAAGGGACTGAAGAACTTGGAATATGATATTCCTGAGGTCAATGGAGCTAGAATTAAAACCAAGAATCACTTACCCAGCAAAACTGAGTATAATGTATATATACAGGAGTAAATATGGTCATTCAATGAAATAGAGGACTTTCAAACATTCTTGATGAAAAAACCAGACTTGACTAGAAAATTTGACACTCAAATACAATAAGCAAGAAAAGCACAAGAAGGTCAACAGGGAAAAGAAATCATAAGGAACTCATTAAAATTGAACTATTTCTATGCCTACATGGATAAATAATAATTGTAACTTATGAAACTTTTCTCAGTATGAGGATAGTTGTAGGGAATATAAATGTATAGATATATATGTATACATACATATATATGTCTATATAGGAGGGTATATGTACATGTACATATGTGAGAGCATGTGTATATGTGTCCAGGTATATATAGACAGAGGGCACAGGATCAATTGAATAGGAAGGGATGATATTTAAAAGGTAAAATTGAGAGGTGAGAGAGGAATATAATGAAAGGAGATGGTGAGAGACAGAATGGGGTAAATTATCTCATATAGAAGAGGCAAGGGATAATTGTTACAATGGAGGGGAAGAACAGGAAGGCAAAAGGGAATGGGTCGACCTTACTCTCATTGAATTTGGCTTAGGGAGGGAATGATATACACACTAAGCTGGGTATCTTGCCCTAAAGGAGAATGGGGGGAAGGGGATGAGAGAGGGGATAATGGAAGAGAGGATAGGTTAGGGGGGAGGGGTAGTTAGAAGCTCACACTTTTGAAAAGGGACAAGGTCAAAGTAGATAATAGAACAAGTGGGGGGGGGCAGATAGGATTGAGGGAAATATAGTCAGTCTTTCATAATATATCCACTATGGAAACATTTTGTGTAAGTACACATGCCCAACCTATATTGAATTGCTTACCTTCCCAGTAAGGGTGGGTGAAGAGGTGGGGAGGGGAAGAATCTGAAATTCAAAGTTGTAAAATCAAATGTTTAAAAAAAAATAATTTTTTACATGCAACTGGGAAATAAGATGTACAGGTTCTGGGGTATGGAGATTCATCTTGCCCTACCAGAAAAAGGGAGGATGGATGGGGGAGGATATAGGAGTGAGCAAATTGGGGTAGGGGGCATACAGTGGGATCTCTGTTTTGGGGTGGTGGGTAGGGGAAAGACGGGGAGAAAATTTGTAACTCAAAATCTTGTGAAAATGAATGATATAAACTAAATATGAACATAAACTTTAATTAAAAAACGAACAATGATTGATTCATTAGGTAGCATGTGAGAATTAGCGGCAGCTAGGTGCCCCAGTGGATAGAACGCTGGTCCTGGAGTCAGAAGACCTGAGTTGAAATCCAGCGTCAGGTGCTTACTAGTTGTGTGACCTTTGGAAAGTCATTTAACATCTGTTTGCCCCAGTTTCCTCAACTGTAAAATGGGAATAATAACAGCACCTATCGCTAAGGGTTGTTGTGAGGATCAAGTGAGATAATATTTTTGTTTAGCACAGTGCTTAGTACATAAAGGGAACTTTAATATTAACAGGACTTTTACTGAGTCAGTCTCTAACCTGAGAATGATGAAACGGCAGGCCAGAGATAAAGTGCCAATAATCAGGTAGCCATTTAATTAAGTAGTTTCATTAAGAGGAACAGATTTGCAAATGGGGAATTCTCCTAATCAGAATTCCACTTTGCTGAAGTGAAGACAGAGATTAGATACATAAATCACAACTGGAAGGGAGGGGGGAAGGTGGATTACAAACAATCTTTTCCAGAATCAGAGTGGTTTCTGATGACAAGCCCACAAGTGGAAGACAATACAATTCTGGAGTCCTGTGGGAGCAGTATTGCTCGAGTGCTTGGGGGTCATTACTTGGTGGGTCACAGGATCAGAGTTCTGTGATGGGAACAGATTCTACAGTCTTTGATTGGCTTCACTTAAGGTATACAGGCAGAAGGATGCCAGTGATTGTGAGTATTGTCAAAGGTTTGATTGATCATTTCAACTGCATTGCAAGTCTGATTCAATCCCGAAAAGGCAATTCTGAAAAATTCTAAATTATTAGTATATTTGTTAGACATATCATATCAACTGTTAGAAAAAGAATAATTCCCTCCAATCCCTTCCTTTCAGCTATAAAGATTGGAATGACCTTTGAAGGCTGATGCGGAGCAATCATTTGAAACATGATTTTAAATTTATGTAAGAATAAGTGAGTTACAAGTTGAATGCCAGGGTAGATGGCAAAGCAAATAAAGAAAAGAAACCTCATACCAGGGAGGGCAGAATGAAGAATGCTGCCAAGGTTTTCAGGCAACCAGGACAGTAGATCAAATGAAGGTGAGAGGGAAACATGTTTCAGAATGTTTTGGCCCCTGTTCCATAAGTTTTCCATTTGCTTGTTTAGAGCACTAAAGTCTTCCTCTGTTTGAGAGGATTGGTTGACATAGAAACAACATTCCTCTCCAGTGATGGTGCAGTCCCCCCACCCCCACCCCCTCTCAGCCATTAGGGTGTCCAGCACCCAACAGTTTTTAATACCACGACGGCAAGTGAATCAACCTGCATTTGGAGGCTATTGACAAGCTTCTGTGTACACTCCATGCCCATGGCTAATTCTGCTGAGGGGTTCTCAATAGAAAGATACAGAGTGCTAAAGGTGGCTGTAGTACCAGTCAGGGATCCAACAGATGCCAACAGGTCTGTAATGAGCAGCAAAGCAAGCTTACAATGCTGATGGAGGGACAACATTAACCAGAGAAGAGCTTCAATGGAGTGGTTCCCTGGAAATAAGGACAAACCAAACATAGTGTAGACCAAGGGTGGGGAACCTGTGGCCTAGAGGTCGCATATGGCCCTCTAGGTCTTCAAGTGCAGCCTTTGACTGAATCCAAATGTCACAGAACAAATCCCCTTAATAAAATGATTTATTCTGTTTTGTCTACACTGTAGACAAAAGCACAGAGGTCTTTAAAGAAGGGAGGGAAACTGTGATGTATTGTAGAGCTTCTTAGGAAGGAAAGTCCTGTGGATGAGGACAATTCACAGGCAAACATATGGGTATTACAGAGTGAATCCCAGACAGAGTGAGACTCATAGAACTCAGTGCTGCCAGGCAGGGGTGTTTAGCTCTGGCATAGTTATGGAGCAAGAGGCCTTTCTGGGATTCCCACACTAACCTGAAAATTGAATAAATGCCTTTACAGTTGCCTAAGGACTCTAAAACCTGCTGTTAAGTTAATTAATTCTCAGTTAATATGCTCCTTCTTCTTATGGGCAGGTACCTCCAAGGTTATGAGCATCACCTGTTTGGATTTTAATTAATCTCAGCAACAGAGCAATACTGCTAGCCTAAGAAGCTTGTAGTAATGAAATGGCATATGGAAGTCTTTGGGGATTCTATTTAATTACTAGGTATAAGAGATGCAACTAAGGCATCTTAAAGAAGTGTACCTTGAAATAATCAAAATATGTGTTAATAATTTAATTATTACTGGAAGAACATAGCATAATTGCTAGTTTGTTGCTACTCTTTATTCTCTTCCCAGATGGTTGTGTGGCTGTGGGCAAACTATGAAGCCATTTGTTGCCTCAATTTGCTAGTGTTAAGAGATGCTAAGCTTTTCAAGACTCCCTAGCTCATTCTGACGACTTAGCATAGGTTCTCTCTCCTCACCCCTCCTTCTCCCCAACAGGGAAAGAAGAACCAATTCAAGAAGATTCAAAGAGGGAAACAAGTAATTGTGAAGACAAGATAGTTGTAGTTCATTTTAGGAGACAGTCCTAAGAAGTGGAGAATGAGTAGGAAGAGGGAAAAATAGGGGACATTTTTTTCCAAGTATAATATGAAAAGAGTATCTCAATTTAAAGGAAGTTAATTATCAGAAGACTTCAAGTTCTCTGCATATTTTATGGTCTAGTAGTGGGGGATATGGTTATTACAACTTCAAAATAAAGATTGTTATATTATGTTCTATATACATATATTACACACATATACACATACATATACATAGATGTTAATTAACCAAGGGTAAATGTCTGCATTTTCCTTACAATTATAGAATGTTAGAGACAGAAGGAACCTCAGAGATCATCTACTTCACTCAACTCTTTACAAAAGAGGATATTGGACCTGACAATTTGATCCTTAAATTGATGGGCACTTACTTACTTTACTTGGATTTATATTAGTGGCTGAAATCTTAACTCCATTAAAATGTGAGTTCCTTGGGTGCCTGGACCATGTTTTTGCCTTTCTTTGTATCTTCTGAACTTAGTGTAGTGCCTGGCACATGCTAAGCACTTAAAAACTTGTTGACTGATTGACTTTACCTATTCTGCGTATAAAGCAGTTCTTTAGACACTCCAATGAGTACTTCATAACTGGGAAACTGAGAAACTTGGGCAGCTAGGTGGCACAGTGAATAGAGCACTGGCCCTGGAGTCAGCAGGATCTGAGTTCAAATCTAGCCTCAGATACTTAACACTTACTAGCTGTGTGACCTTGGACAAGTCACTTGATCCCAATTGCCCTGCTTTCCCCCCTCCAAAAAAAAGTGAACTATATTAGTCTGATATGCTAACTCATAATATTCATGAATCCTTTGTGGGGAAGGAGAATGGAAGCTAATATTTGAAAAGTAAATTTATGAAGTTGGGCAAGTTAGAGTAAAAGTATATGGGACCAAAAGGAGATGCAACCAAAAGGAAAGAACCATTCAGAAAGTGTCAAAGGGAAAACAAAGTATCTTCCATGACCATATTCTGTCCTACCTCAAATATTGAATTAAACTAGTTAGCCTGTGTTTGCTTAGATGTCACAAATAAGATAGTCAGTTCTGACTTGAGTCAAGATTTCATATATGTAAAACATTGACTGTAGGAATTATTAAGGTGGTGGGTTGTTTTTTTTTTAATGTTGAAGAAAACCATTAATTTTTTGTTACTACTTTGCATTTGAATACCAAATGGAGCTTTCCAGCTTGCAAGTACTCCCATTATAGAAAGCACATCAAAATCTTTAGGAAAAAATATTAATACTTAAATGTCAACATTCTACCCAAGTAGCCAAAAAAAAAACCAAAAACAACCCTTATAAGAAGATGCCCATTTTCAGCAGAAAATTAAAGACTAAAAATATGCCATTGGCATATTCCCTAGTGAAAAGGTCAGAATTAGTCATGTTTAATGAAACTTCCTCATCACAAAATCATACTTAATATCATGAACTCTGAGGCAAAATTAACATTCTGGTAACACTGAACTAAAATAATCTTATGACAAAATGGAGTCTGAAGGGATCTTCATTTTGAGTGGACTTGAAAGAGAGGTAAACAGGCTCCTTTGTGGAAAGAAGGGAAGCTCAAATTATCACAGTCAAATACTTTCATCACTAAACTGTTGACTTAGAATTTTTTATGACAGTCATTAACACCAACCAGAAAAAAAACCCCAAACCAGTAGCCCCTTGGGTAAAAACATTTGTGGTATTAAATGTTGAAATTCAAGTCAGAGAAAATGTTTTGCTCTTATTCTGTGATTAATACAAATTTCTCTTCTTGTATCTAGAGATTTATCCAAAAATGATGACCTTCAAAAAAAGTATTTTCCTGAACCCTCAAATTGAAAGATTCCCTAAATTATGTGTAATTTATTTTCTATCTTTAACTCTTTCCATGTAAGCATAGAGGAGTGTAGGATTTTGAGCTAATAAGAGAACCCAGATGACATCAAGTTCAATGACTAACAGATCTTTCAACAACTGTTAAGTTCCTACTGTGCACTAAGCATTGGGAATATCAAGGCAAAACATGCTGTTGTCTATCCCATATCACCCCGTGTTTTCTCCCCAACTATATCTTTGGCATTTGCCTTATCTACAAGTCTGGCAAATTTATCAAAAGGTAAACAAATCTAATCAAGCATTACCCATTTGTGATAATGTCATGTTGGCTCTTATGTTTACTTGCTTCCTTTTCTAGATGCCTATTAAGTATCATTTTAATAAGACATTCAAGAATTTTATTATTTTATTATTTATTTTATCAGTATGAGATGTTATTCTTTGGCAGAAGAAAATAAAAGCAAAATAAAAGTTTAGTTTAGTTTTTTCCTGGTCTTTTCCTGGTAACTGAAAGTGATTTTAATCTCCACTGCCTGAAGTAAGTAGGCAACTTATACGTGTTATTTGAAACTGATTAAAATGAGCTACATATTGAGACCACATCTAGAGGGACTTGCATAGAGGGGTATGTCCAATAATGCTGTTTATGTATTTGGACATATCCAATTATATCATATTATTTAAATGTGCGCTTTCCATATTCCCTTCTCTATGCTGAATGGTACAGTCAGTGCAAGATGGACTTAATGATTAGGAAAATAGTGATGGTAGAAAGTTCATGGTTAATAACGTTAAATGCAATAGCAAGAAACTAGGAAAAAGTCAGAATGAAGGAAAAGGGTAATCTAAGATCCCCCAAGTTAAAAAGAACTACACAAAAGATAGAATGATCCAAAGCAGAGTGAATTGTAAGAATGTGAATAATTCTGTGATTTGTGACACTAAGGACACTGAGACTTTTTATTCTTTGTCAAAAGCTATCTGATCAGCTTTTCCTCCAGAGTAGTGTTCAGGGCTTAAAAGAATCTCAGGTGTCCCTGAACTTTTCTTTCTTTTTTTTTTTTTAAGTTGCAAAATCACTTAATCACCTAAGCTTTTTGTTTGTTTGCTTTCACCAGATCTGTGATTTTCTTAATATATCAAGCATCAAATGAGCAAACTTCCTCTACTAATGGGAATCACATACCTGCTCAGCATTTTATAATCTTTATGTTATCGGGGGGCACTAAGAAGTAAACTGACTTGCTAGGAGTCACACAGTCAATCAGTCAGACATGGGACTTGAATCCACATTTTTCTGACTTTGATCTCAGCACTCTATCCATAATGCTGTATTGCTATTATGAAAGCTTTTAGATATGGACACTAATGAACTCAGTAGCAGAGTTGTTGATTTTAGAATCTGGTAAGCAGAGGAGTAGGTATACTTCTTCATAATTGGTTGAGATTTTTTACATCTACCTCTCCATCAGAATTTTCTCATCATTTCATCTGTCAACATGCACTCTAATATTGCTGGTCTTTGTAAAGAGATGAAAAAAATATTAAGAGGATTTATGTAATAAGAAAGAAGGAAATAAACATTTATTCAACATCTACTATGTGCAGGCATTGTGCTAAGAGTTTTACAAATATTATTTTATTCTCACAATAACTCTAGAAGGTAGGGGCTGTCATTTTCCCCACTTTACAACTGAGGAAAACGAGGCAGACAAAGGTTAAGTGGCTTGCTTATGGTTACATAACTAATAAATATTTGAGAGTTGATTTGAGCTGAGGTCATCCTGATTTCCAGACTTTTTCCCATTATTTTATTGACCAAGCTATGTAACCATCAGTTTAAAAAGGTTATTAATATTATAGATGCATCTCAAGGTCCCTGTACCCATACTAGTATGGATTATATCATTGTGTCTACAGAGTATTCTCTATTTAAGAAAAAGTGTTAAAATACGGTTTTTAAACATTAAAGGGTTAAAGACAATAAAAAATATATGGGAAGAAGATCCATAATGGAATACAGCTGTTATCTTTCTTCCTCTTCTCTGTCTTTCTGTCCTCTTCCTCTTGGCAACCACATTCTATCCCATAGTCTAATTTATTACTGTTATGAAGATGAGTCCCAAATACATACATACATGCATATATACATGCATATTTGTACACATACACATAGGCATATCTATCATCTATCTATCTATCTATCTATCTAATCTAATCTATCTTTCTATCTCCACTTACCTTTCTACCATGTGTTCTATTGCTGCATTTACAGCTCCTTGTTGAATATCTGTGCCTCTTGTCCCACCAACATCTCAAATTCTACATGTCCAAGATGAAATTCATCCTCTTATACCTGTCATTTGTGAGAACAACACCAAAATCTAAAATAGTTTTAGACAGAAATTTATTAGATTGTTTGGTAGAGGAGAATGAGCTGGAAAGAAGGTGTGACTCCCTCTTGTCCAGACTCTGGAAAGTTTACATTATATAGGATTCAGATATATGAACCCTATGTACACAGTTAAGCAATTTTGCTGAGAGGGCAACTTGAAAGCAACATATATTGAGATTGATATCAGCAAATATAAACATTTGATAACATTCAGGTGAAGCCAAAATACAAGGGGAATCCAAAACATCAGCTTGAGTACATACAAAACAAGACCTGGGAGAGTGGACCCAAACACAAATGTTTTGTATGGATCCAAGACCTAGGGGAACCTAAATTCTTTGTGGTGATCTCTGGTAATCCTGGAGAATTACTGAGGTCAGAGTGACATTCTGAGTGCAATCTCTAGTCAAATAAAATTGTATTTAAATAGCATAGTAATTAATGTTTTTAAAACAATATGATATTATATACGTGTATGCATGTGTGTATATACGTGTATACACATACACACTTTTATCTGTCCATCAATTTATCCATTTCTAGAAATGGATATTTGTATATAACATTTCTATCTATCCATCAAGCTATCCATCCTCTTTTTCTATCTATTATCAACTCTATTGTTGCTTTTCCAACTGCTCACTGAATATCTCTACCTGATGTCCCACTAACATCTCAAAATCTAAATTTCCAAGATGGAATTCATCCTTTTATTCTCCAAATCTACTCCTCTTTTTAACTTTTATATTTTTGTTAATGTCACCACCAATTTCCCAGTCACTTAGACTCAAAACTAGAGTTATTTTTTCCACTTCCCTCTTTATCATTCCTCATATACAAATAGCTGCTAACCTCTTTCAGTTCTACCTTGGTGATACTTCATGCATCTGTTTCTTGCTTCCAACACTCACTGCTACTACCCAACATGTGGCTTTCATTATCTCTCTGCTGGATTCTTAAAACAGCCTCTTAGCTCCTAGACGCCAGTCTCCCTGCACTCTTTTACCTGCTCATCATGCTGTTACCAGAGTAATGTTTATATTGCACAGTTTTGATTACATAATTTTCTTACTCAGAAATTAGGATGAAGTACAAAATTTCTTAGTCTGACTTTTTTATACATACACACACATACATACACATTGAACCCCTCAATAGAATATATGTACTGGGAGATTATGGATTAAAAAAATTCTATCTTTTATATTTATATAATTTATATCTTCATTGCATTATACATAATAGGCACTTAAATGTTTATTAATTGATTAATTGACTATATGATCTCTAAAGCCCCTATCATTTCTAAAATGCTATGAACTTATAATTATCTATGAATTTAGCTGATCCTGCCTATGAGAATGTAAGTTCCTTGAAGACAGATACTGTATGTTCTTTTTATGTCTGTACCCTCATTGCCTAGTGGAGGGCATTATACATACTAAACATAAAAAAAATAATGAACAAAAAGTAGGAAGGACTATAGATTGGTCATAAATAGCCACATAGAAAAGTGTATGCAATTATACTTTGAAGGGACGCAGATGAAAACAATGAAGGGGTCATTTGAAAAAAAAATTGGTAGCTAATAAAAATCACAGAGAAACCCTGACTTTATCTTTGAGCAGTTATGCTCTCTCCAAATTCTAACAGTTCCTGAAAACCATGAGCAAGGAACTTTATTTAATGACTTTTTGAAAAATTAAAGGATGTTTGTGTATGGAATCATGACATACAGTTGAATTTTATTTTATTTCTTTTTTTCTCAAGCTTTTTATTTGAAATCTACATATTGTTTTCATTCTTTCTTCTTTTTTTCAGAATTTATTTATTTATTTTTAGTTTTCAATATTCATTTCATGCAGTTGAATTTTAAATGGCTTTCTAAAGAATAAGGTGAAACATTTATTCTAAGCAGCTGTCATATATGTTGATAGCCTCTTTTTTGCAAGGGAGGTGAAATTTTTGTTTGACTTAACAAAAACATTCTTCAGGATAGGGACTGGACTATGATTTCATTGATGGGCTTTCCTGGAAGGAACTTGCTCTACCAATGAAGGTCATTCCTAAGAATGAATTTTCATCCTGAAATAGTAAGGCCTAGTAGCTCTGCAAAAGTGTTAACTTCACTATAAATCTAAAGTTAGTCTTTAGATTTTATTTGATAAATTATTATGGCATCCATAAAAGGTATAAGAACTGGACCTGTGATTTCCCTTGAATAGGGAATTCCCAGGTGAAGTAGCTGCATCTGTCAATGTAGGTTAACACCTCTGAAATTTATAGTCTTAGAGAGTTACCTAGAACAAAGTGATTTGTCAAGGGTCACATAGACATGTATCAGAGGTAGCTCTTGAGTTCAGGTCTTCCTTGACTCAACAACAGCTCTCTATATACTTCATCATGATGCCTCTCTTTTTATCTTTAGCAAGACTAAATTTGCCAATTTGTATTGTTCCTCTAAAAACAGAAGAACGTCAAACCTTTCATGAGGCAGGACTTCAAACATATAAGAAGAACTATTATATCCCCAAGAAGTCTCCTAATTGGGTCAAATATCCCCAGTTGCTTCCATTGATCCTTACATAGCATGTTCTTTAGACTCTTCACCATTCTAATCACAAAACGTTTTGAATAACCTATTATAAAGTTTATTAATATCTTTCTTGAAATGCGGTGCTCAGAAATGAGTATAATATTCTAGATGTGTTCTGGAAATGAAGGGGTCTAGCAAGATTATAATTTTCCTAGTCATGCACTCTAAACTTCAATCTCTTTTAAGATTACATTAGCATTCTTGGTTGCTGAATCTCAGCACTGACTCATATTGAGCATATAGTCCATAAAACCCCCAGAACATTTTATACAAACTGCTATCATTTCCTTTTCTTGTAATTGTGAGCTTTCATTTTTGAACCCAAATGTAGGATTTTTTTATTCATTCCTTTTAATTGTTCTCTTTTGGGGTGTTCTCCAATTCTGTTGAGAACTTTTGCAATCTCAGCTCTGTCATTTGATATATTAGCTTTCCTTCCTCTTTGTATCATCTGAAATGAGATCTTTGTTCAGTGCAACACAATACAACAAAATACGATACCACACAAACAATACAACATAATACAATATAACACAACATAACAAAATACAGTACCGTGTTACAGGTGGAGGATACAAAGAAGAAAAAAAATTCTTGCCCTCAAAGAGCATACAAATTGGGGAAGACAATGTACAAAAATAAGCTTTTGTGAAATGAGGTGGGGGGTGGGATAGTGCCTACACAGGACAGTGATAATGGTGGAGTTAAAACTAAGCAGTATAACTGATAGAAAATGAAGAAATGACTTAGTTTATAAAATCCTATTTAAAATGAGGCTTTGGTAGTTTTTTTCCAATCAGAAGAACAGAGGCAACTGGGGTTACTGATGAGGTATGAGTACCAAAGCTGAAACAAACTCCACCATTATAGGTTTCCTGGTAATGAGCTTTCCTGGGGAGTTGGGGAAGAAGGACATGACAGTGGTGGGTTCTAAACCAAGCAGTGTAGCTGTTCGAAGATGTAGATTCAATAATCAACAAATCAAAATGATAAACCAGTCCATATTTATGTTGATTCTTTCATGAGAATTCAAAACAGAAGATAACAGAAGTTGCTGGCAAATGAAAGATTGACTCCAAGTCCTTTGAAAGGCAAATAGAAGAGTTGTCGACTTATTTTATAGTGTTCAACAAGATGGCATCCAAGACACTAAGAAATATCGCTTTATATGCAACTTAGTCATCCTATCTTGACTTTGTGCTCTTGATGGGCATAAGCAAAAAGACATTCATGAAGATTATAGCTTATTTGTCAACATCTGTTGCAAAGTTTGAAGAGCGAGATAAATCCTACAAAGAATTTGACAAACGCATCCAAAGTCAACTTAAATTTTGATATTTCAAGGTGAAGGTGGCCATGGGGTAGCTAAAGATATGTGGAAAACATAGTTTAGGGCTAAGAAATTAGAGGTAAAAGGCTTTTAAACTATACTGAAAGTTTATAAAGTTCATGTTTACATATTTTCGTGCTGGATATAGTAAGGACAGAACAACAGTGCAAAAAAGATCTTGGCTATATCTTCATAGAAAAGAAAAGACCCATGATTCATGTTAAAATCGTTTACCTATGGGCAATTAGGACATTGATTATTTAAAGCAAAGATAAAAATGAATCTCAAATGAGAAAGAAATCTAAAGAAGGCACTGTGAACGACTACAACTTCAATTTTGACTAAGTGAAACAGTAATATAAACAGTGGGAAGTTAAAAAGACAAGTATCACTTGGTTTTCACTCCTTTATTTATTTGTTTGTTTATTTTACAAAAAATTCAATCAGTATTCAGCAATTATAACAAGGATAAAACTAACTAAGCAACTGCCATTGCCAAGAATCACTTGATTTCCTTGGAGCAAAGGTTTTAGATTGCCAGTTTAGAATGCCAGCTGTTTTGTAGGACACTGTAGAAAGAGATAGTGAAAAAATGCTAACAGTCTTGCGGTATAAAACATATAAAACATCAAATAGTGGCAAAAGCAAAAATAATCTAAAGAAAGTGGGAGCCCCAAATAAGTAATGTCATGTTAAGAACACTCATAGATGGAACTGGAAGGGGGTGAGGACAACACAAAGATATCAACTGTAACAACTATTGTAATGTTTTGGTAATACTTTATTTTCATGGTTAATGACAGAGGAGCCACTACATTTGGGCTTTAACCTATCAGTTCCAAATATGACGCTTAGGAAGAGTTACAGGAAGAGTTACTAGGCTAGCTCAAATATGAACAAAGAAAATCCTTGTTGTATGCCAAAAAATCTTGAAAACATTGAGTTCTTTGTGATAGCTCATTAAGGGAAGGTATCAAAATAAGAAAAACCATGACTGATGTTACTCTCCCCAGTCATTAATCAAGAAAATATCAGTAACTCCTGATGCTTATGCCTATTGTATGAGAATGTTCTACATGAAAATCTAGAATATCCTTGATGAAAATATGAGAAGGGAACAGGCAGACATGCATGCATAAAAAAGTCTATAGCTGACCACATTTTTATAGTTCCACATTGGACTGAAGCATTCTTTGAATACAAGGCTCCTCTGTATTTATTGTGTATAATTTTTTTTGGTTTGTTTTTGAAGGGGGGAAGGCAAGGTAGTTGGGGTTAAGTGACTTGCCCAAGGCCACATAGCCAATAAGCATGTCAAGTGTCTGAGGCCCGATTTGAATTCAGGTCCTCCTGACTCCAGGGCCAGTGCTCTATTCACTGCGCCACCTAGTTGCCCCATGCTTTGTATTTTTTTAAATTGCCTCAATAGAAAAACAAACACAAAAAACTAAACTTACATGGTGCTTTCCAGAAAGATTTTTTAAAATAAATATCATATGAAATTCCTTGACAAACGTAACCAAAGAGATAATTCTGTTCAGTTGTCCATTGAGTTTTAATGTCAAAGAAAGCATAAAACAGTGGATGTTGGCTTGCAAAAGGTTCTTGCTACTATCATATATAATGTCTTGTACAGAGTCCAAGTGGATTATAGGGATTCCATGCCAATGATGAGATCCACCCTTCTGGATGGTATTGGACTGATGGCATCTGGATTCAGAATATTACAAGGCTCTCTCAGTGGTATCTGTAATTATTTAAAAGGGACCAGACTGACAACCCACATAGGAAAAAGCCTATTTTCTAGATTCTGACATATGGTTGGGTGTTGGTCATCTGAGTAATACACAATTACACATATGTGAGACAGATCTTGAACAATAAGTTGGGCCCAGAGTTGAATAGGAGGAAAAGAACAGGAAAGTTTGTGAAATTGCTTAGTGCTTCTGATGAACCTAAGCTGTATTCTAGTGCAAAGACCTGTCTTTTTAATCCATATTTTTCCCAAAGCTTTATGATTGAGAATTTTGAATGCCATTATATCATAGGATTATTTCACATAAATAGCAAGAAAGAGAAGCACATGGTGGGTACAACAAATTACAGTAAATTTCTAGTCATGAGCTTGGATGAAGGAGTGGTGTAAAAGATGTCACTGAAAAAAAATGTGATTACAAAAGGTGAGCTATTCATATTATATGAAGATAGGATAGCTAAAATATAGCCCTAGTGCTTCATTGTTCTCTAAAGAATGTCAAAGACCTAAAGGAAAACCTGGAGTACATTGGGTAGATAGTATGTAGAATATCTATGGAAGAGCATGGGTAAGAAGTACACAGTATACCATGCAAGGATTGGTTGGGATCTTTGTCAATGGAAAGATTGCCTTTATCAATGTCATCATGTATCCATTGGTGGTGGTGCAAAACATCTTATTAGGATTGTGTCTTCTTATCCTAAGCCTATCTAGTCTGGAAGTGTAGGGGCCACTCACAGGCCCAATCTCAATGTTAGTTGACACAGACACTTTAATCTGCTCCAATTTTCAAACCTGAGCAGGTTTGCCCATCCTTAGGCAACCAGGTACCATCTACTAGTGGGGTTTCACCACATTCATGCTGAATTTATTGAGACCCCTGATCTGCTTTAGTTGTACTGAAGCATAGAACTCCTGAGCTCAAGTGATCCACCAATCTTAGCCTCTTCAGCAGCAAGGACTACAGGCATGTGTCACTATGGCAAGCCCACTGAAAGAGTATCAAAGGAGAGAATTTTAGGTTCAGAAAAAGACAACAATGAATACATACTTATTTTTGATTTGGGGCTATTTTAAAATTTTATGTGCCTATGTGAAGCCAAGCACGAGCAGCTTTCCAGAGGATTGCTCCTGTGAACAGCTTTCATAGTTCTGATTACATAGTATAATGAACTCTCTATTTGGTAACAAACTAAGACAAGACATTCACAGAAATTAAAATACAGCATTTACCATGTTATGGCATAACAACTTATCACTAAAATGGCTACATAGTTTTCACTAAAGTGGTCATATAGTTTTAAACAAAGTACATTCATTTTGTAACTCAATCATTCCTAAGGAAGCAAGCCTCCTTAATTGACAGTACAGTGAAGTACAGAGATCAAAAGCTCTCCACTCCTAGGTCAGATTGTCTTAACCTCTTCAATCAGAAAGTCTTCTTTCTTTTTAATTGGAGATTAGTTTTCAATCATCCTTAATTAGTAAGTACTTAACTCAACCATCTAATTGTAAAGGTCAAAGTTCTCCACCCCTAGTAAATCATGATCTTCTCAGTTTGCATTAAATACCCAAGGTGGGGTCTTTTCATCTTAACTCTAGGCTGGCTCTCTTCTTCCATGGTTCCTCTTCCATAGTCCCAGCTCCTGCCAGCTCCTTGTTGTCCAGCTCCTTCTCCAGTTCCTGTTCCATACTGAAGCTCACAGTGTCTAGTCCACCTCAAGTCTTTCACAGTTGCTGTTCCTTGGAAGACAAAGCTTAACAAAGCTAAAATAACATTCATGCACATTGTCAGGATTTTCATCAATTCATTTTCTGCCTGTGAAATCAACATAGACCCAACAACAAGGTCTGAGGAATCAGCACAAATCATTAGTATAATCCCAGGACCTCTGAGAATGGCAGCAAGACCCTCCTCCAGGACTTCTGTAAGCATAGAACAAGAAAATCCTCATTCAGGCTTCTGAACCAGAAGCAAGGTCCCAGGGCTTCTGTAACAATAGCACCACCCTCTATCAGCAGACGAATCTGACAAAGTAACATCAAAATAGACACACAAAGTACTTTATCCTAGTTCTCCTCTCTTCTCATTTCTCAGAAGTTCTCAATTTGGTTCCCAGAAGAAGTTCTCAGGAGAAGTTCTGGCACCACACGTTCTGTTCTCCATTCTATTCTCAAGTCATAGCAGTTCTCAGAAGTTCTCAGGATCCTGGCAGTTCTTTCTCTCTCTCAGCAGTTCTTGTCCCTGGCAATTTTCTCTCTCTCTCTCTCTCTCTCTCTCTCTCTCTCTCTCTCTCTCTCTCTCTCTTTCTCTCCTCTCTCTCTCTCTCTTTCTCTCTCTCTCTCTCCTCTCTCTCTCTCTCTCTCTCTCTCTCTCTCTCTCCTCTCTCTCTCTCTTTCTCTTTCTCTCTCTTTCTCTCTCTCTCCAGCAGTAGTTGCTCTGCTTCCATGAGGCATACTCCTAGAAGTTCTGACTCTCCAGCTTGGGCTTTTCTTTAGTCTTTCACAGAGAAGACCTACCCTCACAGGGAGTAGGTATGGAAATATAATGTATAGTGAAATAACATTAACCAAGAGGTCCAGCTATTGTTTTGTGTAGTAAAATGCTCCCAAAGGTTTGGGAAATAGGACAAAAACATACATAATTCAGTGTTGTTTTGAAGAATATACCCACTACTCACTGAAATCTACTCACATTCCATCAATTTTTTCTTTTTGCTTTTTGGAGGGGGAAAGCAGGACAATTGGGGTTAAGTGACTTGCCCAAGGTCACACGGCTAGTAAGTCTTAAGTGTTTGAGGCCAGATTTGGACTCAGGTCCTCCTGACTCCAGGGCTGGCACTATATTCACTGTTTCACCCAGCCACCCCAGTCCATCAATTTTTAAGAAAAGTTTGGAATTGTGATGTATTTTAAATTCATTATTGTCTTGCATAGGAGGTCAGAACTATAACAAATACTATGACCAATTTTCTACCATTAACCTGAATGCCTTTTAATCACATTTGGATTGCTAAAGCCCTTAGAATACCCTCTTGGTCCTTTGCCTATCAGGAGGTAGGAAGTACATTTCATCATTAGTCCTTTGGAACTAATAATCTATGGAAATAATTAGTCCTATGGGTCATCCACAGATGTTCATTACACTGACCAGAATTTCTTATGTTTTCAAAGTTGTTTGTGTCCACAATATTGTTGTCCTTGTATAAATTGTTATCTTGGTTTGTTTCACTTTATTCTGTATCAGTTCATTAAAGTATTTCTAGGTTCCTCTGAAATCAACCCTTTTTTTTTTATCATTTCTTATGGTACAATAATATTCTATCACAATTATATACCATAATTTGTTCAGCCATTCCTCATGGACACCTCCTCAGCTCAAAAAGAAATGTAAATGTTCTTTTATATTTTTAGTTTACTTTTCCTAGTACTAATTCTTCCACTAATTTATCCTTACCTTTAATTTATGTTTTTTTTCCCTTTTATTTCACCACTTATTGAATATATGTTTCTGTACCCAAATTTGCATGTGTGTGCTTATGTGTACATTTTCGCCTCCTTTGACAAGTTCAGATGAGAGTGAGGTTCAAGTGCGAGCTGCTTCCTCTCTTCCCCCTTTCTTCGTGTACCCTGATTATGTGAGATAATTTCCTCTAAACTTCTTTTTGTTTTGCCCCTTTCCCCAGGGAATTATTTCTCTTGCTCTCTTTCCATTTTCCCCTTAAGATCATCACAACATAATAGAACAACTTCTAAACATTGAACTCCCTCTATGACTCATGATAATAGGATTCAGAGAGGAACATACATCATCTCACCATATTAAAATGTAAGCTACTTATCCTTGTTTAGTCTTTTGTGATTGTTCATTCATGTTCACTTTTTTGGACATTTCTTTTAACTCCTATGCTTGAATTTTTAAATTTTCATAGCTCTGGTCTTTTTATCAATTAAATACTTGGAAGTCCTTTATTTCAGTGGTTTTATACTCAGATAGAAATGGGGACCACTAAACCATACATAAGGGTCCCTTCAGGTCACATATTGACTCAGAAAATCACATTAATGTTACCTATGTTCTATTATATTTTAAAAATTTGTTCAGATAAATATTTCCTGATTACATTTTAATCTGGTTTGGCTGCCCTCAGGAGTGGTTGGGGGGGGGGGGCACTGCAATCACTAGTCATGTATTTGATATCTCTGTTCTCTTTCATTAAAGATCCATTGATCCCTCTGAGGATTGTATTCAGTTTTGCTTGTTAAGTTATTCTTAGTTATAAGTCAATATCCTTTGCTTTTTGGAATATAGTATTCTAAGTATTCTAAGAGCAATAAGTATTGTAAGTTTTCTGTTGCCTTATAGTGGTGGCTGCCAAATTGTGAGAGTTCACAGTACTTGAATTCCTTCTTTCTGGCTGTTTGAAGTATTTTTTCTTTGACTTGGAAGCTTTGAATTTTGGCTAGCCTGTTCCTAGGGGTTTTCATTTTGAGATTTCTTTCAGCAGCTGACCAGTGGATTCTTTGTATTTCTCTTTTGCCTTAGGGTTCTAAGAGAGTTGGGAAGTTTTCTTTTATGATTTCTAGAAATGAAATATGTAGGCTTATTCTTTGGGGGGGGGGGAATCATGGTGTTTAGATAGTTTAATGATTTTTATATTTTCCCCTCAATCTATTTTCCATATCAGTTTTTTTCTATGAGATATCTTATATTTTCTTTTATTTTTCAATCTCTTGATTTTGTTTTAATGCCTCATAGTCATTGGCTTCTATTTGACCCATTTTAATTCTCAGGCAATATGTTACTTGGACAAGGCTTTGAAGCTCATCTGTTCTTCCCAATTTTTCCCAATTATTTCTTTGATAGTTCAATTTTTCCCTTTCCTTCCTTGAGTGCTCTCATTTTATATAATTTTAATCATTTAATATCAATTTAATAACCTCAATAAGGGCCAGGACCTGAACTAATCAACCAGAAGAAGAGCCTGGACCTAACAGTTTCTTTGTTCTCAGAGTAAACTCAGAAAATACTTCTTCCTATGTCAACAAAGCCAGATGGGGCTGACTTAATGGTCATTAAGGATGGGACCCTTAATAAAAGACGCTATCTTGAGTAATGGGACTTTTTAAAAATCTTAATATTTTTGGACATATACTATGTTATGGCATGTTAATGGTAAAGAAAACACAGATATCCTGAGTCATAATTTCAATTGACACTTTGTCAACTCTTATTTTACTGTATTTACCACCTATCTAATTAAGAAAATTCCTTTCTCATTCAATAACCAAACATTTATGGAGATCATAAATTTGAGTGACGTAGCCACCCTGAATTGGGATGGTTCTAAAATGTGTTTAAGCCTTCTCATTCTTTTTTTTCAGGCAGTCAGAACTTAGGTTTTGGATCCTTGTATGTATAAGCTTGCTAGCTTCATATAGCTCTAAGGGAATAAAAAATATGAATTTACATATCACCTGGCCTGTTTGCTCCTTTAACAGAACTTTCAGGTTGACAACATAAAATGTTTAAATTAAAAAAAAATTGTTTCATCTTTCTAAAGAATTCTTGTTGAATTTGTGCCCTAGCTATGTTTTTCTTTGAGACTTTGTAGATATTTTGGAATTATTTTCTTCTTCTAGGTTTGTGTCTTGACTACTCTTATCGCCATAATATGGTAGGATTCTTTTTTTTTTTACTTGTTAATTCTTCCAGCCTACTTCCAGACTTCAGATTTTATGTCAGAGTCAGGTTCTGTGCTCTTCTGGAGCGCATATCCAAGCTGGTTCCCCTGCTAGTAATCTTCAATGTTGTATTATTCCAGTATCTCAGGAACAACTCAGACTGCGGGCTGCATGCTTCTAATGCTCCCAAAGTGGTATGATCCAGGGCAGAATCTGCTTATTGCTCCTGGTCTGAGCTCTGCAAATTTTTAATCTATGTTTGGGTTTGAACGACAGTAGACTACTGTTAGATTGTGCCCTTATCAGCAAACTGGGAAACTCTGCTTGGTTCAGATAGCAGAACTGCAAGCTTCCCCTAGGTTTGTGATTCCTGCCATGGTTATTTCTTGAATGCTTCAGACTGGACTAGAAGCTAGGGGTAAGACACCCCCCCCCCAAAAAAAGTGTGAACCACACTGATGTTGCATGCTTGTGAATTTCTTCCTCTCAGTTCATTGCCTATAATCTTCCATTACTCCCTACCCCCAAACACTACTCCTGGGCAAGAGTCCTCTTCTCAGTTTGATTTGGATTTGTGTTCCCATAACTGAGTAATGGGTAACAAAGCTGCCAGCTGGTACCTGTTCCTATTGTGGTGCCCTGGTAAGTATCTGGAGATGCCCAAATAAGAGTCTAGGATTTCTTCTTGTCCCAGTGTGTAGTCTCTTTCTATGGACTGGGGTGCCCCATGGGTAGCATGATTTTTGGCTAATCCCTAGCGTCCATAGATCTCTCAGTCTCTCATCCTGTGCATAACTCATTGTCACTTTTTCTTAGACTTCCCCATAAGGATTTGGTCTGGTGAATTTTCTATGTTTGTTTGGAGGGGTATTGATAGGGACCTCTCTGTATGGCTTTCTACTATTCTGCTACCTTGGTTTTTCTTCTGGTTGTTGATGCCAAATAGGTAGCTAAGTGACTGAATGTATAGAGTATTGAAGTTTGAATTCTTTCCCAAACATCTTTTTAGCTGGATGATCCTGGAGAAGTCATTTAACCTTTTTGAGAAGTTATTGAGACTCAATTTCCTCATCTGCAATAACAATACCTACCTAATAGGATTGTGAGGATCAAATTCAATAACTTGTAAAGCACTTTGCAAACCTTTAAGTGCTATATAAATACTAGATATTGTTATCATTACTATTAACAATAATATAATAAATACATAACCATCAATTTAGCGTGAAGTAGTAGAAAGAAATTAATAAAGAAATTAAATTGTTATTTAAGTACAAAATTATTAATAACCTCACTACATATATTAGTAACACTTTAATCATATGATTATGTAACACATTATTTTCACATGTTAATGTATAAATTGTGCATAAATAAGTTTTAGAGATAAAAGTTTTTTTTTTTTGAGGGATAAAGGAGAATTGAAGAGCTAAGTTCCCTTTATTGGTCTATAGTGCAGAGTGTAGTGAAATATATAGAAACAAAGAATAGTCATATGATTGTAAACTTAGAGGTTATCTAATCTAGCTCCTTTATTTTCCAAATAGGGCAAAGGGACATGGAGCTTCAATGGTGAAATGGTAAGAAGTAGCACTGCAAACTGCTCTTCAAAAAACTCTTCCAAACAGATCTAAATGTACCAGACCAAATCCTGATGGGGAAATCTAGAAAAGTCACAGTGAGTCATTTGTTTAGCTCAATCAGTAAAGAGAGACATACTGACAGGGAGGTCTGCAGACAGTGGGGATGGGTTGCAGATAGAAGCTTGCCAGCAGTCTACTTCCTGACTTTGATTTGTTTTTCACTGAAGCATGGCTTGTACATGGTATTATAGTTGCAGGAACACTTAAGACATAAACACAGAAGAAGATAATGACTAAAACATCAACAAACAATGCCTCAGAAAAAAACAGAGCTTGCACTCAAACTTAACTAGAATTCCTGGAAGAAATAAAGCAAGAGTCTAAAATGTTTTTTATAAACGGATGAGATTCATTGAGAAAAAAAATGGAAAAGAAATGAGAGCTATGGGAAAAAAGAATTGGAAAGGGAATTAATATCTTGGCAGAAGAGGTATAAACCTTGCCCAATGACTTCATGAGGCAACAAGATATATTAAAATAAAGTCAAAAGTCAAAGAAAAAAAGAAGAAAGTATAAGTTATCTCACCGCAAAAAAAAAGAAAAAACAAAACCTAACTTGAAAAACATTAAGGGGGGAATTTTAAAAGAATTATTGTACTAGCAGAATGCTATGACCAAAGAAACAACCTAGGTCTCTTATTTCAAGAAATCTTGAAAGAAAACTGCTCAGATTTCTTAGAAACAAAGGGAAAAGTAGAAATAGAAAAAAAAATTTACCAGTTGCTTTCTGAAAAAAATCTTATAAAAGTGAATGTTGAAAACTAAAAATAAATAAATTCAGAAAAATATTGCTGTTACTGTATACAATGTTCTCTTGGTTCTGTTCATTTCACTCTTCATTATTTTATGTAAGCCTTCCCGTGTTTTTTTTTCTAAAATCATTGAGCTCATCATTTCTTATAGCACAGTAGTATTCCAGCACAATATTCTTCCACAACTTGTTCAGTCATTCTCCAATATTTTTACTTACTATTTTCCTTCTCATCCTCTTTTTTCACCCTCTCCTTGTTACCATACCTTCTCCCCTTACCCTCTTATTCCTTATTTTTCCTTCCCCTCTAAAAATCCCTCCCTTATTTATTTTCCCACCCTCAAAATCATAGAGCAACATTGCCCACAACTGGAGATTAAAATTTGATAATAGTAATATTAAGTTGCTAAAAATAAAATAAGACAAATTGCAAAAAGAGAGTAAACAAAGGAAAAGGAATCTCACCATTGATAGACGCTTTTGTGTAAAAGAAGATCTGGGTTCATATTCAGAGAAGATAGTGAAGTAAAAAAGTCACTCATATACTAAAAAGTAGCATCAAATGGTCACAAGTCCAAAAAGAAATCTTGGAAGAATTTAAGAAGGAATTAAAAAATCAAATAAGAGAAAATAAAGAAAATTATAGAAAAAATAAAAGCAATTAATAATTATGAAAAAAGTTAACTAAGTAGAAAAATAGAAACAAAATTTTAAGGAAGAAAATAATTCCTTAAGAGCTAGAATTGGACAAGTGGAATCAAATAACATTATAAGACATGAAGATACTATAAAACTAGAAAAAAATAGAAGAGAATCTGAAACATATCATTAGAAAAAAACTCCTGCTTTGGAGAACATATTGAGGAGAGACAATATAAGAATTGTCAGACTACCTGAAAGTTATGATAAAAAAAATCTACATGAAATATTACAAGAACTTAATAAGGAAAATTGCCCTGAAGTTCTACAACAAGAAGGTAAGGTAGAAATAGAAAGAATACAATGATAACCACCTAAAAGAGGCCATAGGAAGAAAACTTAGAGGAATATCAAAACTCTCAGGTTAAAGAGAAAATATTGCAACAAGAAAAAAAAAACCAACCAATTTAAATACTGTTGAAAAACAATCAGGGTTTGAAAAGACCTACCAGCTTCTACACTAAAAGATCATAGGTCTTGGAACATTATATTATAAAGAGCAAAGAAACTGGGGTTGCATCCAAGAATAATTTATCCAGCCAAGCTGAGTACAATCCTGCATAGGAAAACAATATGGATATTTGATGTATTGAAAGATTTTTCAGGTATTTGCAACACAAAGATAAGATACTATTGTGATGAACTTTTATCAACATCATGACTAACCATGATTCCTAAGGATTAATGACAATTATTTTCATATTACCCACCTCTTGATAGAGAGGCAAAATGCAGAATGAGAATTCCTTCTGTGCACTATATCATTGAATGATACTGGTATTTTTGCTGTTTCTTGCAAACAATATCAGGTCTTTTCTCTGACTTTCTTCTATGCCTATAATGTTCTTCATCATGTCCACCTCCTAGCCTCCTTGGTTTCTTTTAAAACTCACCTCACATCCTACTTCTGCAGAGGTCCTTCCAGGTCATCCTCTATGGCTTGTAACCAATCTACATTTTTCTTGGAAGCTTTTGGTGCAGGAGTTCTGATTGTGTTGTCTTCCTTTTTTCCATGCTTTGATCCTTTTTGTCCCCAAAAAAGCAATCTAAAGCTGGGTTGCTGTGCTTGCTTTGCTTCCTTTGCCTGCTCCTGTTGCCAGTCAATTACTTGACTTTTGGGCTCTGTAGAACTCTGCTTCTAGAGGGGAGAGCTTTGTCCCAAATCACTGGGATTTTCACAGCTGCCAGAGGTATTAGGAGGCCTCCTTCTCTGCACCCCCACAAGCTTTGGCTCATTGCTCACACACTTTAGGACCACCACCCAAGACCACAATCCCAATCCAGGCAGGTCAATGCAAGAGCACTTAGCCTCTGAATGGTTGCTTGGCCCCCTTGCAATCTGCAGCCCAGGAGCTTCTGAAGCAGCCACATGGAGGTGGCTGCAGGGCTGCCACTTCAGACCACTTCTAGCTCTGGAGGTAGATGGCTGGGCCCTCTCCCCCAAATTTAGCTGAGTTCCATTGACCTTTCCTTTTGTTCTTGGCTCTTATGGATTGATAATTCTGGAAATTGCCACAGCTGCTGGTTATCTGCTCCCCTGAAAGCTCCAGCCATGGCTTGTCCTGGATGCCCTGGGACTAAAACCATATGAGCTCTGCTCCCAGTGAGCTGCAATGAACTCTTCCTGTCTGCCTGCTGGGCTGCCTTCAGCGGGAGCTTTGTTTCTCTGTCCTTTTGTGGGTTCTGGAGCTCTAAAATTTGTTTAGAGTCATATTTTATAGGTATTTGAGGTGGTTATGGGGGGAGCTCATGGAGTTCTCCTGCTTCTATGCTGCCATCTTGACTCCGTTCCCCCTTTTGCATTAATTATTGAGCAATTCTCTTTTGAGTAATTTTTAATCTTGTTTAGAAGACTTTTCAGTGTTTCTAGGTTTGATATAATCAATATTATATTTCCCATCTTATGTCTTATTTGATAATAGTCAGATGGGGCATAGAACAAAGTATTTTTACTTTTAAATTTGTTAAGGAATTTTTAATTATATCAACATTTTCATGGGAGACATCTTGCTAGTGTACAACCTTTAAGGCTTCACTTAAAATCAACAAATATTAAATGCAGTGGGATCTTGAAATCATTGCCCTTTTCAATCAAATATGTGATTACAAATATATGATGTACTGTAGAAGATCATTAGTGAATGCCTAATTTTACATGTTTTCTTTAAGAGTGCCTACTGTATATGCATAGATCATTTTCAGAAACACTTCAAAAGTATGAATGTTGACATCAAGATGTATAGGTTCTGTTAAAACATTTTATTGGTGCCTTTTGTTGTTCAATCATTTGCATTTCTGAATTTCTTCTTTATATCCATTACTCATTGAGATATCTTATAATATTGAAAAAGAAAGAGTAAAAAATGCAGCAAAATCAGCTAACCTAATACTTATGTCTGATATTATATGCAATATTCTATACTCATATTCTAACATCTCTCCAATACAAAAGGTGCGATATATTTTTTCCCCACTGCTCTTGGATAAGCTTGGTCATTCTAATTATATAGCATTTAATTTCTTTTAACTCTTTTCCCTCTGTTGTGTCCTCTATCGTGCATATTGTTTTTTAGAGTCTGATTATTTTACCCTGCCTCATCTCATATAAATCTTCTCTGGTTTTTCTGAATTCTTTATATTGACATTTTATTATGGTGCAATATAATAGTCCATTACATTCATATGAAACATATGTTGAACTGTTTCCTATTAGATAGATATTTATTTTTATTTTTATTCTTTTCCACCAGAAAAGTACTACTATATTTTTAGTATTGTGGGGACCTTTTTGGTTTTTACCTCCTTGAGGCATATATCTAGCATTTGACTCTGGGTTGATGATACTTTTTTAATTTCAAATTTTTAGGATGTTTTGAAAAATTTCATGTTTTACCAACAATTAATGTAGAATACATTACATATCCTCAGATTCTCAACCATTATCCACTTCTATCTTTTGTCATCTGTGCCAGTTTTCTTTTATTGTAACGTAAAATATCAGAATTATTTCAGTTTATGTTTTCATATCATTAGTGATATGGAGAAATCTTTCATGTAACAGTGCATGATTCTTTTGAACACTATTTGTTCATATCCTTTGACCACTAACTTATTCTTTGGAGAATGGCACTCAGTCTTCCATCAAACCCTTTTAAGAAAAATTTCATGCAAAGATTTCTTCCCAATCAAAACTTATCCTCTTCATTCTTGATACACTGATTTTGTGCAAAAGCTCTTCAGTTTCATGTAACCGAAATTATCTATTCTTCTTTTGTTATTATCTCTATGCCTTGTTTGGTTAAGAATTATTCCCTTAACCATAACTGAGGTTTTTCTAATTTCCTTATGGAATGACATTTTGTTTATTCAAGTTGTTTATCCATTCTGAACTCATTGTGTTAATAGGAGATAAATGCTGGTCTAAACTTAATTTCTGTCAAACTGCCTTCCAGTTTACCTAGCACTTCTTCTCAAAGCAATTTATATTCTCAGCAGTATTGAATAGAAGTTTATTACATGTTATTGTTTTTCCCCTTATCTAGACTTTCCCATTGACTATTTTTATATTGTTTAATCAGTACCAAAAGATTTTTATAGTTGCTAAAGTTTTTTCCTACACTTTTTGTAGTAATTTTTTTTTCCAAATCATTTATTGTTTTATCTTTTCAAATATTTTAAGAAAAGATTCTTTAACATGCACAACCTGGAACTTTCTGCACAGATCTCTTTTCTATGTGGTTGGCCACTGCTTTTCCAGTCAATGTCTTCTTTAGTATCATTTCTGTCCATCAAGTAGTGCAACTGGGAATGTTATATTAGCATCCATATGGAGTGACTTCATTGTCATTAATGAAGAAAATAGTTTATTATAAAATATTAGCAGATCTTTTGTGTATTTCTTCTCTTTATTATCCTAATTTCATCTTTGAATTTCATTTGAATGATCTGAATTGGGTTTCATGCCATGCTTTCTGCAAACTCATTTTTCACTTTACCTATTTTCCATGTTTTATGTGGTTTAATAAATTTACATCTCATAATTTCCTACCATATTTCTGCGCAATATTTTGTAAACAAGCTTGTACTCTAAACTAGTGTTATCCCTAAATGCCATTCTTCTGTGCTCATTAGGAGGTCAAATATTTTCTAATTGAGGCAGTTTATAGGGTCTTTTGGTCTCTGTAAAGCCACACACAAGCAGCTTTCCAAAAGAATGCTATTGTGAACAGCTTTTCAAGGTTCTGATTACACAGTATAGTGAACACTTTATTCAATAACAAATCAGAGCAAAACATTCACAGAAAATCAAGGTACAGCATTTACAGTGTTACAACTTATCACAGAAAATCAAAATATAGCATTCACAACAACTTATCATTAAAATGGTCACATAGTTTTCACCACAGTGCTCACATGGTTTTGAACAAAGTACAATCATTTAGTCAGTCAATCACTTAGTAACTCAATTATTCAATCAACTCAATCATTCAATCATCCTTAAGGAGGTTTGCCTCCTTAAGGGATACAAAACACAAAAGTCAAAGTATTCCATCCCTGGGTAGTATATTCGTTTAATGAATCACAGAATCCTTTAAAAAAAAATCACAAAGTTCAATCACAAATAAACTATACAGTTCAGCAGACAGGGATTCCAGATGTCTGACCATTACACCCATACCTAGTTAGTTACCAGAGAGGGAAGCACCAACATCTGGATTTTGAAAGCTGGGGGCTGTGGTGGGCCTCATCGGCTACCTGGAGTCTCATCTGGCCAAATCATACAACTCTTCCCAAAGTGACCCCAAAGCAAAACCTCACATCAGGACAGTCACTACTCAGTATTCATAGAGAGGTCTTTTCATCTTGACTCAGAGTAGGCTCTCAGTTTCCCTAGGTCCCCTTCCATGGCCCCAGATCCTACCTGGATTTACTAACCTGTCACCTGGGTTCAAAGGAACCCAGTTCCTTGTCCAGCTCTCTGTGCAGTGACTGCTCCATGCTGAAGCTCACAGCATCCAGTCCACCTAAAATCCTTCACAGTCTCTGTTCCCAGGAAGTCAAGGCTCAACAAAGCCACAAACAGGTTCATTCAAAGTATCAGCATTACAGTCATGCTACCTCAGTCTTTGGCAGCTCCAGATGGTCCTTGGAAGTATTTGGCAGTTCTCAGGAGAAGCTGGTAACTCCCCAACAGAAGTTCCTGCTGGTTCCCACAACCAAAATCACTTCACCCAGGTTCACAAAATCAAAATCACTCTCTCCAGCTTGGGTCTTTCCTCTTGAGCATACCCAGCAGCAACTATTTCTGCCTCCATGAAGCTTATTCCAAGAAGTTCTCTCTCTCGCTCTTTGGGGCTTTACCTAATATACAGTATGACTCCTCCCTTTTCAGCCCCTTCCTGTTACATCAGCAACAGGAAAGCATACCTTCTGTTTCTTTAACAGAGGCTTAATTTGAACTAGGTGCTAAGTACCTCTCAGCTTAGAAATACTAAAGGGACTTCAAATTTCATTACTATTATAGTCTCATCATCCTCATCCTCATCACAGATGGAGACTTCTGTGTTGTCTTCAAGCCTTTGGTCTTTTTTTTCTTCATTTCTTGATCATGAGACATATTTTCCAATGTATTTTTATATATTCCTGTATGCCAAACTTAAATAATCAGTTATTAGAATATGTGATGTTTTAATTTGAAGGCTGTTACCGAATTCTTTATAGATTTTTTTCTCTACCTCCCAGTCCTCTGAAAGAGATGTTGATGTGTAAGCTGCTGTCATCTTCGTGGTAGTGTTTTTTGCTTATGCTAATCATGAACTCTTCCTGGCAAGATGACCATTTGTCCCATGAAATGATTTCTTATTGTCTTTGAATATGTGACAAAAACAACTGTGTAGACTTGAATGTGCTGAAAAACAATTTACTTTGGATCATATCTAAAATAAGAAAATAGCATGACCTTCAATATTTTATGTATATAAATACATTCAGTGATTTCGTGATGGAGAAACATTTTTCAACAGAGTATGAGTCCTCTAGCACCATTCTGGATAACCTCTTTCAAGGGTTCCTGTATCATACTTCTTTACCTTGAAGTTTCCCTAATAAATGGAAGAGACCAGGTTTCCTTATTATAACTATATGCTCTGTGCCAGGTTGCACATCCTGTGTTCTTCTGCATTTGTTCCTCCTTTCAGGCTATTTTTCATATGCTTAGAATACACTTACTTCATCTCTACCTATTGGATTTTTAGCCACTTTTTCAACCTCAGCTCAACTGCTACTTCCTCCAAATTAACTTTCCCAAAGACCCCTAGATGGCAATGACTTTCTCCTTAGATCACTATAGCACTTTATTTTATAACTCTCTGATACACTTAACATTTAATAGTGCATATTATACTTATCTATGGTATCATATGTCTTTTCTAGACTCTAATTGCCTTGAGGACAAGGGTTAGGTTTATCTAACTTCTGTTTTTTCCTCACTACCAATTATGGTGTCCTGAAGATAGTAGATACTTTTAATAAATGTGCCCTGTATTGTATTAAGTTGTTAAAACAAAACAAAAAAACCAAAAACACTCTTCCTAATTATATGAGCTAAGCAAAAGGGAATGTGCCTCTTTAGGAAATAGTGGGTTTCCCCTTACTAGATATCTAAGCAAAGCAAGGTTGGATAAACATTAGTGGAATATTTTTAAAGGGGATTCTTGCTCAAGAATGGGTTAAATGAAATGGTTTTGGAAATTGCTCCATATTGGAAAATGCTTCATATTCTTTGAATCTTCATAAAGTTTCTTCCACTTTTTCTACTGTGCTGGGCTGTACAAAATATGAAAGTGTATTTTTTTATTAAATGAGCTATAGATAATAATACATATTAAACTTCTTTGTATAACCTCAGTCCCAAATCTCATTGGCATGGGACTCTCTTTCTATTTGTGGAGATCAATGCATCAAGGTTTGTGTGGAGTTGAAAGAGAGAGGGAGAGAGGAGAGCTCTTCTGTCTCTATTGGTTGAGCTGAGTTAACCCTGCTCCCAATGGGAGAGCTTCTTCATTTTATATGGTTCAGTATATATTCTCTTCTATATATCTTCTGTGATTTTTGTTTCATTACCTATTTAGATCATTTTTTCTTGGTTAAATAGTATATTAGTTCATTGGAGAACTGGTATTTGGTGGGAAAGGGGTCAAATTTTAGATATAAAGTTGGGGTCCTGTTTCTCCCCAAAATGAACAATGATCAGAAGTTAGACTAAATCTGAAAACATCACCCCCTAGATTAACAATATTTGAGAGAGCAGATAGAAACCGTATCCTACCTCTCTCAGGAGAGCAAAGTGACCTCTGGCACTAACTTTCTGCTTCCCTTCCTGGAAGCAGTTAAAGTATCAATTGAGACATGTCTATTCTCCCTCCCTTTGAGCCACACAATGACATCCCCATGCTACATGCAGGGGTAGGTCTTATTACATGTGTGGTCTTGCTATACTTGTATTTAGTGTGTATTCATAAATATGATGATGGATGGAGTTGATTGCTTGAATAACAAATTCAGATAAGATGACTTCCATTTATGACATTCCAGGGAAGTATTACGGTGATGTTTCAATTTGGTAATGACAAAGATGATGTCAAAAATAGGAATGATATTTGAGGTTTATGGTGAATCCTTACTTCAGTCATGTTTCCAAAGGTAGGTCCTGATTCCATGCCATCACATCAGTATTTTGTGAAGCTTTTCAGGAACTAAACTCTATGAATAAAGAAGGATTTACCATAGTACTTCCCTGGAAGTATTTAATGGAAACCATTTAATTTGAATTTGTTATTCCAGCAATGAACTTCTTCAGATAAATTCTAGGAGTTCATACTTAATTTTACTTTGCAGCTAATAGTGCCAGAGAAAGATTCCAGAATTATATTTACTAAGTACTGAAATGAACTTGCAGGTGGACAGAAAAACCTTCTTTAAAATGGCACAGATATATCTCTCAGGAACACAGTTCATTTTATAATCAGAAGGAGGGGAATGGGGTAATAATATAAACATCTAACTCACTTCAGTAAAAATATATTAAACATACACTGTATCCAAGGCACTGTTTTAGTCATTGGGAATACAAAGCAAATAACCAAATATTTTTTGCCCTAGAGGATTTTACATTCTATTTGCAATCTACACTGCCTTTACAACATTGACTAGTTACAAAGGATGATCTGGCTTCTTGACTTGTTTGCTCCCAAATCCTTCCTACTTACCATATTGAACTCTGAGACATTATGCATGATAACAAAAAATCCCTCATCATGCCTGGGGGCCTCCAGGGTAAAGGTTGCATTATGTTTCATGTTGTTTTATTCTAATGAAAAACTGCAATGAAAAAGTTGAAAGACATGACCAGAATTCCCAAGACTAGTATTTTAGCAACTGGCATGCTCAAAGGATATACTCTTACATGGAATTTTCTTCACAATATTTTCTTTTGTGGTCTCATTCCGTTACAACCTTAGTTTAGTGTGATTCATTGCTGAGTGTAGGGAATTGGATGGACTATTTTTGGTGCTCTGCACTTAACTAGTACTACTCCCAATCCAGGACAAGTCACATTGCATCTCATCTAGAGAGCTATTGGTCCATACTGTACAAGCTGCAGTGTAAGAAAGACTACACCAGATTGGATGCACTTCAGTTTATGTCTTTATTTCCATTGTTCTGCCTGATTTATTTGACAGTACAGTTTTCCTGAGCCTTTCAGTCTTTCTCCACTGTTTGTCAGTCACTTTTATGTTCCAAGAGTGTGATATGTACACAGAACAGAATGAATACTACTTTATGGTATCTAGAACTGCTCTTTTTCTGAAAATTAAGTCCCTATCCTGCATAGCTCTTGGCAAAGATGGTCAGCAGTTCACAGATTAGTGGCATTCCTGCCCAAGAAATCTGCCTGATCAGTCCCATGTGGTCCCTTGCTGCATAAGCTCTGTACCCAGGGAATGTTGGTGCTTTGAAGTTATGCATCAGAGATTAGTTAGGAATTTATGAAATAATGTACTTTTTACATTGAATTTGTTCAAATATTTAGAGAAATGCCTTTTTATACATTTACCAAAAAATTATAAATAAAAGGAAGTTTTTATACCATCATATTATTACCAATAAACACTCAATGAGTGTCTATTATGTGTACAAAAAATAATCCTTTTTTTAAAGAAACAGTATAAAAATTTTGGTCATGAGAGTTGCTTACTGTGGAAAATTCTCCCTCTGAAGGAATTAAGACATCATACTGTTACTTGGATTGTTTACTGATAGAAAAAGCCTAGAAGAGTTGACCTCAGAGAAAAGTAAATCTTAAAAGAACTAGGATAAGTGAAATTTATTTCTCTTTGTTGTGAACAAAAGATTCAAGATAAACTGACGTTGCTGATTGTAGTTTGAGAAAGCCTACACCTGGAGTCAAGACATGGTTCTGAAATAGATTAGCCACACAATATTAGGCAAGTATAAACTTCTGAAAGTCTTTGGTTTCTTGTTGTAAAAAAGAGGAGTTAGGTTAAATTTTCTGCAGGGTTCTTTAGAATTTTATCCTTCGGGGATTGTAAAATGGAATTGGAAACTCCATATGGTTCTCCATCCACAAAGACATTAAAAAGTTTTGAAATTTAATTTATACTATTAACTGCTGAAGGGAGATGATATGGTATAGGGGATAGAAGACTGACTTGGTATCAGGAAGAACTGTGTTCAAATTCTGCCTTGGACACATCAATTGTATAACCATGATTAACCTTGCAATACCCCCCAGGAAATATTCTACGACTACCGAGTTTCAGACAAATTGCTGGTATGCATTGCTGGGAAGTATTTCTCTATAAAAAATGACTGAAGATTGATGAAATCACAGGTCTCCCTCTAACTCCTCCCCCCCAAAAAAGCTAGGCAAACCTAAATTAAGAGTCCATGATAGGTACAAGGCAATTGGTGTGAAGTTACTTCCTGGCAAGAGAGATTGAGTAGTCTTTACTTTATGTCTGATAGTATGGTTCATTCATTTATTTTCAAACTTATTTCAGTAACATCATTGACTCTGATTTGTATATGTCTTTTCATTTAGACCACTAGATGTCTCTATGGTGCCAGCTTCACATTGGTTCCTTCCTAGTCAAGCTAAACCTACCTTTTAATTAAGGGGGTTGTATTAGTGTACAAGGCAAGGAAACATTTACCCATTGGCTTCTCTGTGTAAGGAAGGAAGGACTTGGGAGTGCTTTCTGAACTCTGTGAAGACAATAGTCCCTTTTGGGCTGCATAAATCACTTTATTTGCCTTTTTTTAAAAAATGTGTTTACCTTCTCAAATCCATCACCCACCTAGTACAGTAAATAGCATTGAAAGATAATAGGTCCTTATTATGTAAATTCAGAAACACTTTGGGTCAAATCATGACTTTCTTGGCATATAAAAACTTAAAATGGAGAGGGATGACAACACAAAAAGCCTGTTCAAAAAGTACTGTTCTTTCCCTCTATATAGCAATGTTAGGAAAGGGTTACCTACAATGGATTCAATAGCTTGATAAAATCATTTTATATGAGCAAAGAAAATTTTTCTTTGATGGATTAAAAGTTGAAATAATTTCTTGGGGTGACCCTCCTCCTTATTCTGAACCTTGGGTAACCTCTCATGTAATTAGCTTTGAAGAGGTATACGTGTGGGCCTACATTCCTGTGTGTACTTAACTTGCTGCCAGGAGAAACATTTAATTTCCTGATGAGAGAAAATTATCTTTAAAGGAAGAGTCCCATTCTTTCTATTGTTACTCGGAGGTGCCCCAGTTGGTTTTGCTCTCAGTAATATACAAACAAGGGCTCCCTCTGAATCTGGTTAAATAAATATATATAGGAAATGTTGTTTCTCAGTCATTTGTGTAGTTAACATGAACATAAATCAATCATTTTGAAATTTTAGTAACACCCAGATTCATTGTTAAAGTTATATTTTGAACAGGGTAATTGGTGTGAAATTTCCTAAAAACAACAAATACAGTAAAATTTAAATACATCTTGCTGTTGATCAGCAATGAAATACATTTCATAATCAGCTGTAGTTCAATTGATGGTTGGCTAATTGTGAAGTCTTTGGGGGTGGGGTAGGGAGAATGCTATTGTGTCTTGCTGAAAGGCATTTAAAGTCTAAAAAAAAAAACTAGCCAAATCTTCCAAAGCCTCATTCATGTTTTTGTTTTTTTTTAATAATTAGAGAGTAAATAAGAGAGATAAGTTTGAAATTAAAATTTTACATGATAAAGGAAAATTTTGGATAGATATTTAGCTTAGGTAGGTTACTTACTTAGATTGCCTAATTTGCTTGCAGTTGAACAATTCACTGAATATTTATTAAGTACCTAGTATGTGGAAGGAATTCTTTTAGGACCTGGTGATACCAAGGGAAAGATTAAACAATTCTTACCCTCAAGGAGGATATATTCTGCTGAGGAGGATGGATACAACATATGGTTAAATAAATATAAAGTTTATCTCCCCTCTAGATGGTGCTACCTACATACCTCCAATTGCCCATGTTACTCATGGGTTGGTGCCCCTTGGAGCATTGGCTGACTATTGTTTTCTCAGGGTCCTGTTGGGTTACTCTGAAGGTCTGGATTTCTAATACTGTTGTTCATAAGACTCAATGGGTATACTTCTCATTATAAATTAGCCAATTAGACTAATTAGTTTTAACCACAAAATATTTGCTTAGATGGTATAGTAAGAACATTTGGTAAAAAATACTTCTTCCTCCTTCTTCTCCAAACTAAATTAAACAAAAGCTCCATGCACTGTCTCCCACAAGTATACATATAGGTCAATGGGAAACATGGACTCTAACAGAATACAGGGCTAGTAAAGCACATATTTAGTAAAAGGGTAACTTATAATTCCTGTTTAATTTTTAATTTTCTCCTTTGTAGAGTCTTAATTAAGTATTTCTTAGGTATAGCTTCCTGATGGGTGCACAGCCTACGCTGGTTCTGAAGCTTTATCACTATTGAGTTCATAGCCAATGCTTCTTTCCACCATGAGTGGTCTCACTGCTTAAATCTGTTTCTTTCCATGGGTGGCTATCCTTAGGCATCCTTGTCTGTTTATATTTGTTCTCATTTTGTCCTTGATATGACTCTATCTGCTTTGGTTTTGATATTTTATCTGCTACTAGTCTTGTCTCTTCAGTAAAGTAATGGATTGGGAGGGGAGGGAGGATGGAGAAAGTGAATGGATGTAAGAAGGTAAGGACAAAAAGAAACTCTCTTCCTTCCTCAGTAATTCTCTCAGCCACTTGCCTCCAACTAGAATTCCCCAACTCCCAAAGTGAAATCTTTTACCACTAGACTAGACCCCTTTGGATTAGGAAGGTATTGAAATTTCCCTGCAATTTGAAGCCCCCCAATTTGCCGTTACCTTATTTGACCCACAATGATTTTTTTCCTTCTTGACCAAATAAGATAGGCTTACACCTCAAGGTACAGTCAATCTTGTGTACATATCATTGATTGAATGATTGATTCTATCAGTCAATCAAAGAGGTATTCTTACGTGATAATGGTATCTGGGCATAGAACACCTTGTTAATTGAGATGGAGTCAGAGGATGGAAATGTATCCCTTACATACAAATATACAAAGTAGGGTAGTTAAATGGATTCATCCTTAATGGCCTCAGACATTTACTTGCATGATCCTGGTCAAGACACTTAACCCCATTTGCCTCAGTTCCTCCTCTATAAAATGAGCTGGATAAGGAAACGGCAAGCCATTCCAGTATCTTTGCCAAGATACTGGGGTCATGAAGAGTCAGACACAGCTTAAATGAGTCAACAAGCAAACAATAAAGGTTGAGAAGGAGAGAATATTAATAACTGCTTTGTAACAACCTGGGAATTTTACTTAGCAGAAGAAGGGAGGGATTGCATTCTGGACATGAGAACAACTTGCTCAAAGACTTGGAGGCAAGAGATGTAATATCATATGTAGAAGAAGAGCTTGCAGAGTCATTTGGCTGTAATAAAGAGTACATGAAAAGGACTAATAAGAAAGCGGGGTGACAATATGATATTAGAAGTTACATGCTACTTTTCTTACAACATAGTTGCCAAAGGACAATGAGAAGCTTCCCAAAATTTCCCATTTCTCAGCCCTTTTGTTTCTGAATTGCTTAAGATTTACATTTCTTGTTCCTTCTTTCACATGTTACACTTAGATCTCCTTTTCTTTTCTGAGAGGACATTAGAACTGAATTCTCCCACTAAAGAAAATTTATTTTTGAATAATCTTGATTCTGTCCTTTATTGAGGCTTGTGACCCAGTAGGTGTCTAGGCAGCTTTGACCAAAGAGCTTTGAAAACTTCTTCTTGAAAGGAGCCATGGCAAAACTAGGAAGAATTTCTGTTAAATATGCCTACAACCTCTCTAGGGGAAATGTTATGAATGTGTCAAATGTTTGAAAGCCTCAACAGAAAACAATCTGTATTATGAACCTGACAAATACACCAAAGTGGGGGGACCCTTCCTTGTTTCTTGATTATTTTATATCAAAAGGCAATTGTTTAATCAGCAACCCTCTGCCCCTAACTGAATTTGTATGTGCCTGTCTATTAACAATCACTCAATGGACTTGCTAGTCTTGAAAAAAAAGGAGGATGCTACTTAACAAGAGATTGTTTTTGCAAGCTTCTGATGTGTTTTATCTTTAAGGAGACTTCAAAATAATTGATGAACTAGGAAAAGAAAGATGACACCAAAAGCAGAAAAGGAAATGATCTTCATGGGGGAGAGTGGCAACAGGATTCCAGAGGAGAAAGGAAAGCATTAGGAAAAGGAATTTGAAGAAAGGCTGAAGAGATTGAATAGGTTTATGGATGTTTTTGGTGGCAGCACTTACAGTAAAAATCATCTCCCTTAATCCCTTGGCAATGAGAACTGCACATTCATTAGGGACACAACAGAGAAGGGATTCCTCAGTCTTCCTTTGTTTTCTTTTCCTCTTTGGCTTGAACCTATAAAAAAGAATCATTCATTGACTCTCCTGGCAGTGGAAACCTTTATATAAGAAGGAGACCAGTAACAGGTGTGGCCCTACCTGCACTTTCAAATTCTTAGTGTTACAAGAATAAAACGTCTGCATAATAGATGGAATGTTTTACTTTCCATTTTGCTCTTCTTCTAGACACAATCAGATAATGAATTTCTTAGCAACTCAGTTCTCCCAGGATAAAGGTTCTAATGATTAAGCTAAGAAGCTAAGCGAGGTAACATTTTCTTTTAGATACTTGGGTATCTTAGAATCTTAAAAACCAACTATTTCATAGGTCATAGATTTAGAGCCAGAAGGGACCTGTGAGGTTATGTAGTTTATCCTCTTTATTTTTTTTTTTACAGGCGAGGAAACTGAAATCCAAAAATGTTGTTACTCACTCAAGTTCACACAGGTGGGAAGTGGCAAGAGTAAGACGTGAACTGAGCTCCTCTGACTCCAAATCTGAGTTTCTTTCCGCTCTGTCATGCTGCTTTGATTTTACAAGGAGAAAATTATTATTTTGCTTGCTATTGTTTTAGAAGTCTAATTTGAAATGATTTATCAAAATTGTGCTTTATTGTAGTAACACAGATGATCTTACTCTTTGAAGTACTTTCTCAAATAAGATAAATGACAAACCTTTCAGCAAGTTAGAAAAATATCATCTATCAATGATTCCATGTCTCTTTTCCTTGATCTACAATTTGGGAAGAGACCCAAACAGCTGAGACCTGATTTGAACTTCTGTACGGTATAACTTTTTCCTTCTGGAAACCTGAGTTTAGATACTCTTTGAGTCACGAGTAGAATGAGTCAAATGGCCTGAATTTTGTCTTCTGTGACTCTCTCTATTGATTACAAAATGACCCTTGGCAAACTTCTCTCGGGAGAAGCCAAGTTATGAAATAATGGAAGTCAAAACCTTATTGTTCTCAGCTTGATTTTAGCAGCCACTTTCCCCCCATATATTCCTATAGAGGAATTCACTCAGGAGTGAAGGTTGGGGCTGGAGGGCACTGATTTTAAACCTAACCAGCAAGCTGATTCATTTCATATGAACCCCGCTCCAATTGATCTTTGAAATCCCAAGACTTCAAAAGATTTTTTTCTTTGTTTCTCTTCTTAACAAACTTATATTATGATCCGCTTAACTTGAATGACAAGACTGTGTGCTATTTCACATTAGATATTTGATCGAAGAAGATTAGTTGCAGAGTCTGTAATCTCAACCAATATAAAAGGATGTTACAACTTTGTGGCCACTGACTGCTACATTTGTTATTTATTTATGTTCTTTTCTTAAAAAATAAGTTTATATTGATATGGACATATGATACTAATTGATCACATCTGTAGACATATTTTACTTCTAATGACAGATGAAAATGAGACCAAAGTGTTTTCTTTGTGTGACTCTAGCAAGTGATGCAAGGTCCTAGAAAACTTCTTTTCTCTATGGATACTCAATAACAATTTTTGGGTCTCTGTGTAGTTTACAGGGGAAGCTAAACAAAAACTCATAACGGGAGTGAAAGATCTTGGCAATTTATAGGGACATATAGAGAAGGCTGCTGTTAGTATTGCTATCAAAATTGCAGCAGCAGACTTCTTATATAACTTCATTTAACTTTGTATACTATTTTACATGATGTTGCTTAGATTTCATAATGCTCAGCTTTCATTCTTAGATAAAAACAAAATTTAGTATATGCAAAGTTAATTGAAAGGTTTTTGGTTTCCAGAAAAATTACATAGCAAATCACAACCATACGCAGTAGCTCTTAATTAGGTCTCAAATAGTCAATTTTTCCAGGATAATTTGAAACAGCTATTAGGTGAAATTAATTGACATAAAATTTAGCTTTAAATAGTGTTACTTCTTTACCTATGTTGAAGTTCATGTATTCCATGATTTAATTATGAAAATTGAAATTAACCTCATAAGGACCAAGTAGGCAGAAATTAAGTGAGAATGGTTTTCTCTGATGTAAGGAAGAACTATCCAAAAGACAGATTTGTCCCTAGAAGGAATGAATTTTTTTCAGAAGTGGGGAATTTCTTGTTACTGAGGTCTGTAAGCAGGAACTGAATGACTATTTATAGAGGATATCATTGAATGGATAATGATGAATCCTGCATTCAGGTGTTAGACAAAAGTCTGAGGTCACTTCCAATTCTAAAATTTTATTTTAGAATTTTACAGGTGAGGAAACTGAGGTCATTAATATGGAAATTAAATGTTAGTTTTCAGTTGCTTATGTCAAGAAGACTGAAAACCAAAACTGAAAACTTCTATAAACTTTCTTTTCATTAAAAACATACTAAAATTATTACTAGTTCAGCCTGTTGTTTTGTTGTTGTTGTTAAACTCGTTGAGAAAGCTATCTACAATAGATGTTTCTTCTCTATCCTGTCTTAACTCTCTTACCATTCAGCTAAGACTGGCTTCCCACCTCATCATTAACTGAAACTGCTCCCTCTAAAGTTGCTCATGATCTCTTAATTGCTGAATCCAGTGACATTTTCTCAATCCTCATTCTTCTTGACCTCTCTGCAGTCATCAACATTGTTGCTCCTTTTCTGTTTTCATTTTCAGGTTCCTACTCTCTCCTGATTCTTCTCCTACCCACTAACAGTGGGTACCTGTAAGACAGGCAACACACAGGAGGGCTACTAGCAAAGGTTCACTCTTGATCTGGTCAGACAGGAAGAACAGGAAGACAGTTTCACATGGGTTAATAATCTTACTTTATTCTATTCTAGTTTTCTCAGTGGAAGTTGCTGATAATGGGAACACCAATCCTACAGCATTCCCTAGGCACCCTTCTCACAGTGGCTGGCAAGAAGGAAGGGGGGACAACTATCCCTACATCTCAGTGGGGTTAATCAAGAGAGGCACAGCTTGTGTACTACCCTAAATCCCCTCAAGATTCAATGGGGGCTGGGTGAGGCAAACACAGATTTCCCCCAAGGCTTTATGGGAGCCAATCAAGGCATATACAACATTCCATCTTGTGCATTCAACCCTAAGGGTTCCTCACTCACTGACCATGCCCATTTGCTTTATAGAGAAACAGACAAAGAAGGCATTTTGCCAGCAATAGCTTTACAAATTTACATTATCTCACATTATATATCACTGCACTGTTGCAGTGGGTATTTATACTCCAAGCACAAATGTTTATATTATTTATCATTATATAATGCTGCACAAGCATGGCAGAGATGTTTTGAACCATGAGCATGGGAAATAGAGTTTGATATGGCCAGGGAAACTAAGAAACTAAACTCTAAGAATTAACAAAAATCTACTTCACACATACTAAAATCTACCTTACTTAGAGTATCCCATAGGGCTCTATACCAAGACCACTTCTATTTTCCTTCTATACTTGATCTTATCAGCTCCAATGGATGAAATTATTAACTCTATGCTGATGATTTTCAAATTTATTTATTCAGTCCTAACCTCTCTGCTAACCTCTAGTTTTGCTTCTTTGCCTACTGGACATCTAGAACAGGATGCTCAGTGGACATCTTAAATTCAACATGTTCCAAATTGAATTCAACCTTTTTATGCATAAACCCTCCTCCTTTTCTGACCTTTCCTATTATTGTGAAGGGCAGCACCATTTTCTTAGTTCCCAAGGCTTACAATCTACTTGTCATCCTAGGCTGCTCACTATCTCTAAATCCCATATCTAATCCATTGACAAGGTCTATAGATTTCACCTTTGCAACATCTCTTGAACATGCCCCCTTCTCTCCTTTGATACTGGGCACAGACCCTCATCAACTCATGTCTAGACAATTGCAATATCCTGCTAGTTGGTCTGTCTCCCACAGATCTTTTCATTTTTAAGTCCATCTTCCATTCAGCTGCCAACATGCTTTTCTTAAAGCACAGGTCTGATCATGTCACCTCCTACTTAATAAACTCTGTGGCCCTCAATCACTTCTAGGAACAAGTATAAAATCCTCTGTTTAGCTTTTAACATCCTTCATTACCTAGTCCCTCTCCACTTTCCAGTTTTCTCAAAAAGCCTTCACATATATATTGATCCAATGACACTGGCATTCTTGTTCCTAGAATAAGACACCATTTTTTGGTTCTAAGACTATTGCCTATCTCCCATGGCTGAGATGCTTTCTCACATCTCTACCTCTAGGCTTCTCTGGCTTCTATCAAGTCCCAGCTAAAATTCCATCTCCTAAGAAGGAGAAAGGAATCCTTTCTTGTTATTCAGTCATGTCTTGAGCCCATTTGGGGATTTCCATCTTTAGCTTCTTTTACAGAAAAGTAACCTGAGGTAGACAGGCTTGAGTGACTGTCTGCCCAGGATCACAGAGCTAGTAAGTGTCTGTGGCCAGATTTGAACTCAGGAAGATGAGTCTTCGATCTTCCTGAGCTTAGGCCCAGCCCTTTATCTATTGCACCACCTAATATTTCCTAATCTCTCTCAACTCTAGTGCCTTTCCTCTGTTGATTACTTTCTATTTATCCTGTAAATAGTTTGTTTGCTCCTAGTTGTTTACATGTAGTCTCTGCTATTTGACTAAAGGGCCTGGACTGTCTTTTTCCTTTCTTTATATTCTCAGTGTTTAGCACAGTGTCTGGCACATAGTAATTGTTTAATAAATGCTTATTGACTGACAGTATAAATTTGGATACTGAATCAAGAGAGATTGAAAACGGGAGATATCTTTCTATCTGTACCTGAAAAACTTCATCACTTTTCTTATAATATATTTTTTTTAAATCCCTCTTTTTCAAGGTTTGAAGTTTAGTTGAAGGTTAGCTTGTGTGCATGTGGAGCTTTCATGAAAAATGATTTTAGATTTAGAAGATTCAGGTTGGCTCTTGCTTGCTCTTCTAAATTCAATGACCCTATATATTTTTGTGTCCTTTTGACAAGACTGCTAAGTTTCTGACTTTTGCTTTTAGGTTGTAGACTAGAGTTTGGTATGCTGAGTCGGATGCTGACAAATATCACCCATAGGCAGGCAGGCAGGCTACTAGTGCTTAAGTTTGCTTTATACATCCTAATACTTATTTCTACACAGCAATTAAGCTGGCTTCTATTCTTCTCTAGTTACTTCATTTACTATATGTACATTTTGTCTACTCATTTGAGATTATAAGAGGATGACAGAATTGGAGTATTAACTTCTCCCTTGCCTTACTGGGTACAGACTTTTTTCTACTTGCTAATTTAAGCAAAAGTCACTTGACATGACATAATCTATACCAGTTTCTACTTAGGGTCGATCTCAATCTCTGATTATGATTTTTAAGCTGCATAAGTAGTACTTACAAAATACTTGTTGATTTGATTTGTCTTTACAACATAAATGATACACTACGGTGTTGGATGCAGTCTTTGGGAGCCACTGGCCTACATCATGGGATTTGGAGTGTTCTGAAAACAATTTCTTGCTCCACTCCACCCTGCTGGGCCTCTCCCCTAAATAGTTCCCCACCCTACTCTGATCCTGATTTGCTTCTTCCTAGCCCTGAGGAAAACTCAGGGAGGGGCATGGTGGAAAGAGAGGTCAGGTGGAGACACTTAAGGAGAGGCCCATAGTGGTTCAGGAGAAGTCATTTGGGGAAGGAATGGAGAGAATGGCATTGGAGAAGCACTGGTAAAGCAAAGATCCTAGGAATCTGGAAGGCTGTTTCAGGCAGGGGAGGCTAGAAAAAAAAATTATTCCTTTCTACAGTCTTGAGATGAACAATAGTCCAAATAATGACTGACTTAGTTTGTAGGGAGGCTGCAAATAAAAGGGGGTGGGAGTAGGGGGAGATTTTAACCCAGTAGGAGAAGAAAGCAAATGCTTATTATTTTGATGAGGTGCAGGCTCTGGGAACCCCCTTGAGCTGTTCTTGAATCTTTGAGGTACAGGCTCTGGGAAACCCCTTGAACTCTGACTGAATCTTCCCACTTGAAGAGGCATTTGCAGAGGCCATAAGCTTTCATTATGGCTGGACCCAAACCTCTGTTACTAGCCTAGCCCTCCATTGTCCGTCTATTTCCCATCTTGAGCCTATCAAAATATCAATCCACCCTTGCATTGACCTCATTAACTCCTCCTGAAGACCCTCCCCACACTCCTCCTCTAGACCACCTCTAGATGCCTCCCACAATCTTTCCATATATAAGACCCCTTCTTGCCCCCATGTGTGTGAGAGCACCATAGAATGACCTAGCACAGACTTACTCTGTGTCTAATACAAGCAAACTTTTAATAAACTTTACTTTTCTTTGGCTGAGAAGACTTGAGTCGAATTCATTCAGCAGGACCCGGTGTGTTGGTATTTTGGGGTCTCCAGAGCAACCCTAACCCTGCCCACATCAATTTCCTCCTTTTTCTCTTCCTTCTAAAACCTTATTGTTTTGTATTTCAGGGTTTTAATGTTTTGGTGAATTTGAGATGTGAAACTGCAAAGGAAGTTGAAAGGTAATTATATCAGTTATTAGATAACAGAACTAAAACTTGTTGGATTGACCAACTTTCCCTAGTCAAACAGCCAATAAACATTGTTAAGCACTTACAATGCACCAAACATTGTGCTAAATTCTGGGGATACAAAAAGAGGCAAAAGACAATCCCTGCCCTTTAGGAGATCATAATCTAATAGAGATATCTAATTTACATATATATGTACACATACATACATATGATAAATAGGAAATGGCTGAAAGAGAGAAAGCACTAGAAATAAAGGGGTGGAGGGGGTTGGAAAAGGCTTCCTGTAGAATATGAGATTTTAGTTAGGATTTTAAAGAAACCAAGGAGGTTTCAGGAAGTAGAAATGAGGAGGGAGAACTGAGACGTGGGGGACACAGCCAAAGAAAGTGCCCAAATCTGAGAGATGAAGTGTCTTGCTCATGGAACAGCAAAAAGGCCAGTTTTACTGGATTGAAGAGTATATGGCAGGGAATAAGGTTTAAGAAAGCTATCAAGGCAGAGGTGACTAGGTTATGAAAGGTTTTTAAAGTCAAACAGAAATTTTAAAAATTTAGCCTTACAGGTGAAAGAGATTTATTGAGTAAGGTGGGGAGGGGTTGGAGAGTGAGGATGGGTGTGTGATTTGACCAAAACAGTTTTGGAGCCTGAATGGAGTATGAATTGGAGTGACTTGAGGCAAGCAGACCCACCAGCAGACTGTTGCAACAGTCTAAGCATGAAGTGATGAAGACCACACACCAAATTGGTGGTAGTATCAGAGGAAAGAATGAGGGATCTTTGAGAAATGTTACAAAAGTGAAATTCACAGGCCTCTTGGTAACAGATTGGATATGGAAGAGTTAGGGATGGTAAAGAGTCAAAGATGGCATTTAGGTTGTTAGCCTGTGGGACTGGGAGAATGGTCAAGGGTCTATAAGGTAAAAACTATTTTCATAATAATAGTAAGGCATTTGAATTTTTATAATAAATATTTATAGAAATAACCCACATCAACAAAAGCTTTGGGGGTAGAGGGGCTCAATAATTTTCATGACTATAAAGGGGTCATGAGACCAAAAGTCTGAGAACTGCTGTTTTAGAGTTTCCTGGGACACTGAGAAGTTAAGTGATTTGCCCAGGGTCATTTAGCGAGTATGTACCATTATCAGAATCGAACCCAGATCATAGGATACCTATTTAACTATTGTATTATGAAGCCTCTTATGAGTGGTTTTTTCATGAGTTTTTGTTTTTTAACTAGAAGTAAGCTCTTTGCAGGGATTGACAATGTAGCCTTTGTTTAAACAATGCAAATAAATGACTAACAATTCAACTGGGTGTTTTTGATCATATTTAAGGATTGATTTTACAGCATTAATGATTAACTTAAGTGACTGAATTTGGTTAATAGAGACCAAAATAACAGACAGGATGAAGATTCTTATTAACAAAAAATATTTTTTTGGGGAAGGAAATATCAACTTGATATGGTCTACTATATATCTCATTCTTCATGATTGGGAAATTACGGAAGATACAACCCATTTAATTCTCATTTTGAAATCTGGAAGTTTTTTAGAATGCTTCCTTGCTTTGTATATAATGTTACCAATGGTGATTTGTACCATTGAAGGGGAAATGTTACAGAAAGGTATTATTTAGGTAAAACACAATTAGAAAAGAGACTGATCAAGTGGTAAAATTAGGGATGATAAATGGACCACAAAATGTGGTGCTATTTCCCACAAACTATTAAGAGACCTTAAGGAAGATCTACATTGTATTGAGCACATCCTTTATGGAGGACTCATGGAAGAAAATGGATAGAAATGCATTAAAGTAAGATGCCATGTTTGGTTTGTGATTTGCACTAATAAGGGAACACCTATCTTGATAAGATTATAGATCCACTGACATATTCAAATATTATCCATCCTATATAGAATTTACTAGTTCTACCTACCAGTACCAGTTTTTAAGGGGTTTCAGCTTGACTAAGTTCAAATAATTGTCAAATCATTATGTTTACAAAGTGATCACTTTAATTGCTGGAGTTCTTATTATTTTGCTTGCCAATTATTTCTGGTTTCTAGTAGGTATATGTAACAGCAAGCACCCTAGCATACCCAAGATGGCTGCTAGCACAAGTTCTTTGATCTATTTTTCTAAAGGAAAGCAACTCAAAAAGGGTTAACAATCTTACTTTAGTCAAACATATATATGATTTACTTAGTTCAGGGGGAAAAGCCAGTACTCTGCACTTCAGAGAAAATACAAACAGAAATTACAAGCAGACAAAAAAATACAGACAGAGAAAATAACACAATTCAGCAGACCAACAGACAGAGCTTCTAGCCGTCTGACCATTTCATACATGCATAGTTACCAGAGAGAGAAGCATCAACATCTGGGTTTTCAAAGCCAGGGGCCTCAACGGCTACCCAGAGTCTCATCTGGCCAAATCACACAACTCTTTCCATGAGTGAGCCCTAATGCAAAATGTCACCTGAAGATACACACACACACGTATACACAAACACACACCCTTCTTCAGGGTCAGAGGACATCACACTTTTTGTGACGCACTGCCTAATTATGAAGTAACAAAAAGTGTGGGTTTTGCTGAAAAGCAAGCCTCTCATAAGCAAGCTTCTCTTTTTGGGCTCCAAGTGAGGCCTATTAAGGGGCAGGGAAGATCTTCAATTTTCTTTACCATTACAGCACATTGCAAACATGAGATTAAAAGGTAGAAAAACTAATTCTTTACAACATGACTAATTTGAAAATATATTTAATTTGAATATACATATAGAGCCTATATCAGATTGCATGCCATCTTGGGGAGAGGGAAAGGGAAGGAGAGGGTGAAAATTTAAACCTCTAAATCTTATGGAAGTGAATGTTGAAAAGTAAAAAAAGTGAATTAGTTAAAGCAGAAAAAAAGGTATAGGAAAAAAATAGCACAACAAAACATTCCCAAAAGCCCTCAAAATACCACATTTGTCTTAATGTACGCAAAGCCTCCAGTTTTAGTAAAGCTGCTTTAGATGTCATATTGAGCACCAAATGACTTTTATTGTCTGTAGTATAAATGTTACATGGATTAGGTAATGGACTTGTAAGATATTCAAAGATATTAAGTTCAGAATAGTGACAAAGAAAAATATATCACAACATAACCACTTGTGTTCTAGCCAATTAAAATTTACTGTTTCTGATATTGGAATTTTGATTTTCTTTGTGTTTTGCCCACATTACATACAAAGTATCAACATAACATTTGAATAGTTTCCCAAGTTGGCCGTAACATAGACTGAAGTATGTTTCTGCCAATAGACAATATTTTTTCCCTAGGAAATAATGATGTGTTGAACGGCTGCATAATCATTTGTTCATTTAAGTTACAGAATCAAAGACAATTAGATACTTAGATAATTTGACTCACTTTGGAGACATCTGTCTCACTTTGGAAGGGTACATGCATAATGAGTGAACTTGAGACCATGAAAATTAAACCGGTTTGGAGTGGGTTGTTTTAATAGTATAACTGCAAAGCCAGGATCTAGAAATGCCAATTTGATCATTTTCATATTATTGATAACACGTGTCAAGCTGGACAGACTCTACAAACCTCCATTAAAGTTTCCTATTATGTATAAACAGTTACTGTCAAGGTTAGCAGGTATATTTTATATTAAAAGAATTATGACAACTTTTCTTAGTGCTTTTCTTTGTCCCTTGGATACTCAAAAGATATTGTGAACACACCCTTTATCTTTTTCTATAATCAGTTTAAAAATATATCTTGCAACAGCATCCTTTTCTCTATGTGCAGATTTTCCAAAGTCAACATATTGTATCAATTAAACCTCATACGCTGATGGCTGTTCTAGCTGCTAATACAGTGTAAATAAATATTGTCTTCTATTCTGCAGAAGGAACTCTTACTTCTTTGGAAACCAGCTTCCTGGAATCTGTGGTTATAGATAATAATCTTTATGTCATAAATTCTTTGCAAAGAGTGGTTTTTGATCTCCTTTCAGAGAGCTACAGTTTTGACATGACTTTAGACCCTTCATCTGTTACTTTTGTTGGCTGTTCAGTTTAAAAAACAAAAAACCAAACTGTGCCATAATGTTTAATTAGTGTAAAGAGCTGGCTGGATGATTGTGACATTCAAGTCTACTCTTAAATGATTGGAAGTTAAAGGCAATAGGTGTGTTTTCATCTGGGAGTTTAGATTCTGTTTAAGTATATGACTTGTATCTGGGGAATTGGGAGATGGGGACCAGGGAAGAGCAAAGTATCTGGCTGTTTATGTTGATTATATTAGGAATCATAAAGGTTTGTTCATGGAAGAATCAATGTTATGGTAGTTATGGAAATAGTCAGAAAGCATGCCATGATCTATGACCATAGAGAATATTGAAAATTGGAAGAGCTAAGAACTCATAGAACTACCATGTTTTAATTTGGTTATGTGTTTTTAGATGTTTTTAGATTTTCACCTCTAGAGAATCCCCATGGGCTGGGAAAAAGTGTCTTTGATTATATTTTTTTTTATCTCAGGCTTCCTTCTAATTCATAGTAAATGATCCCATTTTGGATTGTGTGGTGCAGATCCTTCAATTGCTCTAATACTTTTGACACTTCTACTTTTCCATTATATCCAAGATGATCAACTTCAACAGGATCAAAGGAATGTTGTAGAGTAAGGCAGCTTCTTCTAGATCTTGTTATCACTTAGAACTATTGCCCCTGTTGTGGTGAATCAACTTTTGAAGGGTTTGCCCATCCATGGTGATTTAGCCCAGCTGAATATGGGTATATTCATCCAGTAATTAGTGCATATTGAATCTTTCCTTGGGTAATTATTAAAGTTGTAGTTGATCTTCCAGTATTCTTCCAGCTTACCTACCAGGAGCCTGTTTCATGACAGACAATGTAGCAATTCAACTTGATATTTAATAGTTCTGGTCCAGGAGTGGGGAACTGATGATCTTCAGGCCACATATGGTCCTCTAGGTCTTCAAGTGTGGCCCTTAGCCTGAATTCACACTTCACAGAACTAATCCTCTTAATAAAAGGATTTGTTCTATAAAACTTGAACTCAGTCAAAAGACCATACCCAAGGAACTAGGAGGCCACATGTGGCTTTGAGGCCACAGGTTCTTCACCCATGGTCTAGTCTATGCCTATTGTCCAGGCAGAGAATTCTACTCAAGAAAGTTTCACCCATGATGTAGCCTTCTCTGCCACTGTGAGTAGGGGGTCTGTGAGAGCACCCTCTGATCCTCAAACTAAACACTCTTCATGTATCTTACCCCATATCCTGTATTGTCCTGCCCTCAAGAATGATCTTCCTGATTTTAGGCTATTGCTCTTGGCTTCAGTTCTGTTTCAGAGTGATAAAAGATTGATTACTAATCCCAGATCATTTCATGCTGGTCAAAACAAATCCTCTTTAGTTCAGAACACTGATTAGGTAACCAAACCTTTATATTTCCAGGGGGTAGAAGAAGAGTTTATAGTGTTTAGACTGAGTAGAACCCACTCTTCTGCTTTCTGGGAGGATTGTGCATCCATTGACTATTAGTATTTATAAAGCCAAGCACGAGCAGCTTTCCAGAGGGCTGCTGCTGTGTATAGATCTAAGGTTCTGATCACATAGTATAGTGAACTCTCTATTTCTTCAGCAGTAAATTAAAGCAAAATATTCACAGAAACAAAAGTACAGCATTCACAATGTTATAACATAACAACTTATCACTAAAGTGGCCACATAGTTTAAAGCAAAAGATATCATTCAGTAAGTCCTTAACTCAATAATCCTTAAGGAGCATGCCTTTTTTAAGGGACACAAAGTACAAAGGTCAAAGTTCTCCACGTCTAGGTCACATTGTCTTAATCTCTCAGTCAAAAAGTCTTCTTTCTTCTAGATTGGAGATTAGTTTCCAAACATCCTTAACTCAATCATCCTTAAGGGGTACAAGGTGGAGAATACAAAGTTCTCCTATCCATAGGCCACAGTAAATCATGATCTTCTAAGTCAGCACTAAGTACCCAAGGAGAGGTCTTTTTGTCTTGACTTGAGGCTGGCCCCCAAATTCCATGGTTCCTCTTCCATGGGTCCAGCTCCTGCCTGAATCTACCCAATCATCACCTGAATTCACAGGTAGGCAGCTCTCAGCTCCTCATCTAGCTCCTCATCCAGTTTAATATTGAAGCTCACAGTGTCCAGTCTACCTCAAGTCCTTCACAGTTTATGTTTCTGGGAAGACAAAGCTTAACAGAGCCACAATGACATTCATAAACATTGCCAGCACCATCATCAATTCGCTATCTGCCTGTGAAATCAGCACAGACTCACCAACAAGGCCTGAGAACTCAACCCACATCATCAGTATGGTGCCAGGACCTCTGAAACCCTCCTCCAGGACTTCTATAAACAGACAACAAGAAAATCCTCTTTCAGGGCTTCCAGTAAGGTCCCAGGGCTTCTGTACAAACTATCACAAACAAAAATCAACACATACAGAACAGACAAGCAAAGTGCTGGCCTCCACAACCATTCCCCTTCTCAGTTCTGTTTTCTCTCAGTTTGGGCTTCTCCTTATATATATTCATTAGCTCCTCCCCATTCCACCCCTTCCTGTTGCATCAGCAAGTTCTTCCTACTGTGGGTTTCACAAGTTCTGTTTCTTAACAAAGACTTGATATAATCAAGGGCAAGGTTCAACTGAAACAAGGCACTAATTTCTTGTGTGCTTGCCATTACGGTATTTAATTCAGTCATTGTATGGGTCTTAAAGAAGGTGTCATTCTTTTTGTAGCACTGTCAGTTATATTGTCCAAGTATATGCCACTTCCAATCATAGTTCATAGTGAAATTCCAAGATAGAGTTCCAATTTTACTACATAGACTCTCTGCATTGTTTTTTATTGTTATTATTATTTTTTTTTAGCATTGTTGAAGTAGAGAAATTTCCCTAACAGAGCCTATATTGATCATGAATTCAAAGGAATTTCAGAAGACCCAATACCAGACAGCTGGATATGCTCATTGACTAGTTCAGATTTGATAACCATGTGTTAGTCTCTAGAAATACCCAAAGAAAAAAATAAGTGTTTCATCTTGCTCTCATATTAACTTCCTACACTGGAGTCTTGGAATAGGGGAAGGGGGTGAGAGAAAAGGGAGGCAGAGAAAAAGGGAAAGAAGAAGGAAGAGGGAGGAGATGGAGTAGAGGGGGGAGGAGGAGGAACCAGGAAGAAAGGAGCTGGGGGGAAGAGAGTGAGGAGACAGAGAGAAAGGGAAGAAAGAGGGTGAGGAAGAGAGATTACAGTTCTACTGCGACTAGAGAGCCCTGGATGCTATTACTGTTGAGGGCACCGCTTACACTTGATATCTAATTTTTTCAGCCATTTGACAGGGGTGTCTCACCATAAATTAGCTCATATTTACTTTGTAGATATTTTGTATTTATTTTTATGAGTGCAGTTTTCTGTCTTGTATCTATGTGAACCATATTTTCCTGTTTTGTTTAAATAGTTTTCTTTTTTTGTTGATTCTTTTTCTTTCAAAATTATTTATTTTTTAACATTCTTTTTTTTTAAATTGAGTTTTGAATTCTCTTCCTCTCTCCAGTTCCTCTCCAACCCACTGAGAAGGCAAACAACATATCAATTATACACGTGAAATCATGCAAAACATATTTCCATATTAGCTATGCTGCAAAATAGGAAAGCAAGACGAATAAAGTTAAAAATATATAACTTTAATCTGCCCTTAGAGTTCTTCAGCTCTTTCTCTTGCGGTGGATAGCATTTTTCATGATGAATACTTGAGAATTGTCTTGGATCACTATATTAGTCAGTAAATGACTTTCTTGATTTGAATTACTAGTTTTTCTTTATAGTGAACTGCAAAAGTAAATTTCTAAGCCCATTTAGTTCTGTTTCTTGTCAGCACTAATACCAACTTACTCAAATAGAGTGTAGTCCCTGACCCATTTGGAAATGAACCATCTACCTCATAGCGTTTTCATTTTCTTGCTTCCTGCCAGGTCTTACTCTCTGGCTTTCTTGTCTGGTTGTTCAGTTGTCTCTTTACTTTCCAGCCTTGCTATATAACATTTATACACCCCAACCCTAAGTATCTCTGAGCCTGATGAAACTCCCTACTCTGGAAACCCCACCTTCTAAAAATGAAATAAACAATTACATTTATTAAGGGCTTACTGTGCACCAGGGATATACTAGGACTACAAAGACAAAAAACAAACAAAAAGAAAACCTGAAACAAGTCCTTAAGGAACTTACTTTCTACTGGAAAGAATATAATGCTTATAGAGTTAGAGGATACAGAGTAAATATAAGTAATTTCAGAAGGGAGAGAGTACTATTGGGAGGAATTTGATCAATCAACAAGCATTTATTTAGAAGAACCTTTTGTAGGGAGTGGCACTAGAAAGGATATCAAGATGACAGAATAGTCTCCAGTGTGGTTAAGAACTCTTTGGGAAAGAAATTGGTCCTTGAAAGGATTTGTACAAAATAACAAAGAGTGAAATGATCAGAATCAAGAGAACATTGTATACAGTAATAACAATATTGTTTGAAGAAGCAACTGTAAACAATGAAGTTATTCTGAGTATTATAAATATTCAAATCAACTACAAAGGACCTGTGAAGGAAGACTCTGTCCACCTCCAGACAAAGAACTGAAAAACAGTAGTATGCATAGTGTGGTTTTATATCTATATCTATATAAACACATATACATATAAATATATATGTAGATATACACACACTACTTACACATATGTGCCACATAAATATAAATACCACATATATGCTACTAGTTGGCACAGATATTTCTATCTATCTATCTGTCTGTCTGTCTGTCTGTCTGTCTATCTATCTATCTGTCTGTCTGTCTATCTATCTATCTATCTATCTGTCTGTCTGTCTATCTATCTATCTGTCTGTCTGTCTGTCTGTCTGTCTATCTCATATAGTGGCCTTCTTTCGTGCGGGGTGGGGAGGAAGGGAGGTTAGATAGTTTGGAACTTAAAATATTCCAAAAAATAAATTAAATTAAATTTTAAAAATAAAGCAAGTTCTGCCACATAAAAAGAAACTGATCTTTCCCTTGCCTTATCACCATCTAATTTATAGCAGTATGTACATTTTTTTCAGCTATTTGTGATGTCAACAGACCTTGGACAAAGAAGGAGGGCTATTTCAATGCCATTTTCGACTTTGTCTCAACTAGTAGTCATGGTTTGCAAATCTTGATTTAATGAAGAAACATAGTTTACATCAATCTTTCAAAAGATTGCCTCCCTTTTCACCTTTACTCGTTTATTAATAATACAAAAAAGTAGAACAGCAACTTTATTTTCAGGTTATACTTTTTAATACAATTTTTTTTGGCTCCCAAGATTTTGCACACAATTGAGTCTATCAGCTTCTTGGTGATGGGATTCAGTGAAGATGGCTAAAAGCTCCAAGGCCACAATTTTTCACAACCCTTGTTAATAAACCTTCTTATTAGGTTTGCAGACACTTTGTGGCAGATTTAGCTTGAAAAACGTTCTGACCTTTTTCAACCATAAAATAAATCTTTCCCTTTTTGTCCACAAACAAAGATAGTTATTGGCCTCTGCATGTATTTAGGATGGATTTCATCATATGATTTTATAGTGCATTATAGGATATGACCTTTAACTTGCTCCTTTTCATCAACTTTAAGAGCAATCTCTCCATACAACAGAGTTGAATTTTGGCATCTAGTGAAAGCAGATGATATTCTTTTTCTTTCCTTTTTATTTACATGGAGCAAAAGGAACTAAAATACCCCACCAGAGTTTTCATTTTTATTCTTAAAAATCTGGCTATATATCCCAAGACTGATGGCATGTCATGTAAAACCTGAGATTTAATCAGTCTATTCAGTTGAGGATGCAAGAACAGAGATAAATTGTTACAAAATGGCCAACTGGTTTTTTATGAAGTATTTTGGTATTTTTCTTGGCTTACATACTTTTTTAAAGTGTGAAGTGATTGTATAAGTGAACTTTCAGTGAGTAATTGAGTTTGACATTTAAGCACGAGTATGAGATCATGTTACTTTTTTACTTTTTAATGTCATAGACTGCTTAGAAGTATCCATTGAAGTGAATTCATTTTTAATAAAATATAATTTGTTCCTAAAGACTTTCAGGAGAAAGATTACTATCATTTTACATCAATTTATTCATTTGTGAAACTTTCCCAGAGCTGATACATGAGATTTTATGTGTAAATGAAAAAAGGTATAAATATGAAGCTTGTAATAGTATCAATGAAAAGTGTAATCACTCCTAGGCATGAATAAACACAGCTAGGGATTGTTATAACTGTAGTATTCTTTGTTTTTAAATATTCTCTTATTTCTCTTGACTATTCCTTTTATTTCTCTGTTGAATGTCTAAATTGGAAAAATTGCAGTTTTTTCTTGCCTCCTATTCTCAAGTTTAGCTCAGAATCACCCAATCTTATGGCCTTCTTAAAAAAAAAATAGTCCTCACTACCTTGGATACCATGGTGTTGCACTGATCTGTTTCTCTAAGAGTTCTCTTTTTTCCACCCTCTCCCTATCTTCCATTACTGAGACATCTTTCTTTCCTTCTACTCAATTCTTCACTTTAGTCTTTAATGAAGAGGACTTAGGAATCTTCTTGCAAAGGTCACCCTCCCCCACACGCATCTTTCATACCATACCCTACTATATTCTCCATTGAATTATCCCTCCTTACCACTACTCTATTTCTAATCTTTAGATCTGCCTAGGTAATGGCTCTTTCCTTACTACCTACAAGTGCACCCAATATCTTCCAACTTTAAAAAACAAAAAAACCCTGTAATGGCAAGCACAGAAGTACTTCACACCTTGTTTTAGCTATTGAATTCACATCTTGTTTCAGTTCAAGTTTCTTTTGAGCCTTGTATCAAGTCTGTTAAGAAACAGAACTTGTGAACCTCACAACTTGTAAACCTTAGAACTCCTGGGGAGGAGCTAATTACCATATATAAAGAGAACCCCGGGCTACAGAAAGTAGAATTGAGAAGAGGACTCTTGTGGTAGCAGAGTCAAGAAGGAGAAAACTTGTACTATCCAAACATTCTGTTTGTCTGTTCTGTCTATGTTGATGTTTGTTTCTGATACTTTGTACAGAAGCCCTTGGACCTTACTGGAAGCCCTGAAAGAGGATTTTCTGGTTGCATGTTTACAGAAGTCCTGGAGGAGGATTTTAGAGGTCCTGGAACTTTACTGATGATTTGTGCTGACCTCTTGGACCTTGTTTGTGGGTCTGTGTTGATTTATATGTTGATAATTTGTGTTGAGTTCTCAGACCTTGTTGGTGGGTCTGAATTGATTTCACAGGTAGATAGTGAATTGATGATGGTGCTGGCAATGTGCATGAATATTATTGTGGCTCTGTCAAGCTTTGTCTTCCCAGAAACAGGAACTATGAAGGACTTGGGGTGGACTGGACACTGTGAGCTTCAACATGGAATGTGAACTGGATGAAGAACTGGACAAGGAGCTGGACAGGGAGCTGGATGCTGCCTGCCTTTGAACCCAGGTGACAGTTGGAGCTAGGACCATGGAAAAGGAGCCATGGAAGCTGAGAGCCAGCCTTGAGTCAAGCTGAAAGAAAACTTTACTTGGATACTGTGTACTGACTGAGAAGATTATGATTTACTGTGATCTAGAGGTGGAGAACTTTGACTTTTGACTTTGTGATTGAATTAAGGATTTTGTGATTGACTAAATGAATGTACTTTGTTTAAAACTGTGACCACTGGAGTGAAAACTATGTGGCCATTTTAGTGATAAATTGTTGTGAATGCTGTATTTTTATTTTCTGTGACAAGTTGTAACATTGTGAATGCTGTACCTTGATTTTCTGCGAATGTTTTGTTCTGATTTGTTATTGAATAAATAGAGTTTTTACTGTACTATGTAATTAGAACCTTAAAAACTGTTCACAGCAGCATTCTTTTGGAAAGCTGCTTGTGTGTGGCTTTACAAATTCAAATAAAAAAACTAAAAACTTACTTGATCCGACTATCCCTTCTAGCTATTTTGTGATTCTTCCATTTTACTGTTAAACCACCTAAGAAAGCCATCTGCTCTAGATTTCTCCACTTTCTCACTCTCTTCTCCACCCACTTCAATCTGGATTCCAATCTTATCATTCAAATGAAACTGCCCTCTTCAAGGTGACTGGTGATTTCTTAATCATCAAACCCAAGGACCTTCTCTCAGTCTTCATCCTTTTTAGCTTCTCTTCAGACTTTGACACTGTTGATAATCCTTTCTTCTTTGATATTCTCTCTATTCTTGGTTCTTGTAACACTGGTCTTTTCTCCTCAATTCTCCTTATATCTATTTGTCCACTCCCCCCAGTCTCCATTGTTGTATCTTTATCCACATTATGTCCACTTACTGTGGATATTGTCCAGTACTTCAACCTGGACACTCTTTTCTGCTCCCTCTAAACTGTTTTTCTTGCTGATCTCATCAGTACCCATGAGTTCAATATCGTCTCTATGCCAAGTCATTCCCAGATCCATGTGTCTTGCCTTAATATCTTTTCTGAGCTCCAGTCATACATTACTAACTGCCTTTTGGATATTTCAAACTAGATGTCTCATGAGCTTCTCAATCTTAACATTTCTAAAACAGAACTCATTATCTCCCCTATCTCCAACACTGGTCTTTGAAATTTTCCTACTAGTGTCAAAAGCTCTATTATCCTGTCAGTAACCCAGGATTGCAACCACATCTTCATCCTCAATTCCTCACTCACACTCACTCCCTATATCCAATATGTTGAAAAAGTCTTGTAGTTCTACTTTTACAATATTCCTGTAATATGTTTTCTTTTCCTCTTTTCTTTGTTCACATAGCCCCTACCCTAGTTCAAATCTGATCAACTTTTGCCTAGATTATTGTAGTAGCCTCCTAAATGATTTCCCTACCTCATGTTTCTTCCTAGTTCAGTCCATCTTGGATACTGCTACCAAAGTAAGTTTCCAGAAGTGTAATACCTATGTTAACCACTCCAACTCAAAAAATTACGATGGTTCCCGTTGCCTCTAAGATCAAATATAAAAACCTAATTTTTGATATTGGCTGGTCTTCACAACCTGGTCCCTCTACCTTTCTAGTCTTCTTATACATTACTCCCCTCCATATGTTCTATGTAATCTAACAACTGGGGTGTACCTCATATCTGAAAAGCTCTGCCTTCTTATTCTTACCTCTTACATTTGCTAGCTTCTTTGAAGATTAGTTCAAATACCTCCTTCTACAGGAAGACTTTCCCAGGTCTATTTCTTCTGTCCTCTCTCCCTACCACCATTTTTCTTTGAGATTACCATCTACTGTGTATATATCTTTAATGTACATTTTTGTTAACATATTGCCTCTCCCATCACAAAGGTTAGAATGTGTTTTCTTTGAGGGTAGGGACAGTGTTTTTCCCTTTTCTTATGTCCCTACTAGTTAGTATATTGCCTGGTAAGTATCTAATAAAAGCTTGACTGAATTGTTTTACTTTTATATCTCACAACACTTCCATTTTCTTCTTTTTGGGCTCTTCTTCTTCTACTCACCCCTTTAATATAGGTGATTTTCAAGGTGCTTTTCTACATATTTTTTTTCCATTATCCCACTTAGTGATCTCATCTACTTCCATAGCTTCAATTAAAATCTCTTTTCCAGATCTCATTTTCATCCTCAACCTTATTGCTAAGTGCCATTTCCAAGTGCTTACAAGACATCTCTTCAAACTGATAATTCCTAAACTGAAATCATTCACCTTTCCTCAAATCTCCCTTCTTTTTTTAAACTTCTTTCTTTCTATTAATAGTCCCATCCTTCTCCAAATCAACCATGTTCTAAACCTGAGTCATTTTTAATACACTCTTTTCCTCATCCCCATCTCATTAGTTGCCAAAACTAGCAAGTTTCACACCTGAAATACTCTTGAATATTTCTCCTCTTTTCAAATCTTTCTACATATTACTCTAGATCATGTCTCATTATCTTTATTGCTGTGCCTCATTTTATCTTCCAGAATCTTCACAGTCCATGGCAGAACAGAGTCAGGATGACTAGTGATGGCTTGAGATATAGTGGATACCTTGGCATCTTCCATGTCTAACCAAGCTTTAAGAGCTCCATAGTGCCTACTTCAATTGCCTCCATGTCCATTGGAATGTATTGTTCTCTTCCACCAATTCCACCAGGGGAAGTCTTCACATGCTTGGAATAGACACCCCCCTAACTCATTGATGGGTTTGAAACCCCTTGGTTACCCTCAACCTGGTTTACTCATGTGCCAGAAAAATTTACATAGGTGTAGCTGTTATGCTATAGTTTCTTGGAGCAACAGGTGAGAGTTAGGTGGATCAAGTTGACATCAAAGGCTGAAAGCAGCCCTGAAAAGGACTCAGTAACCTTCACAACAGAGGTACTATTCCTTCCTGAACATGTCCTACATCCCAAAAGTGAAAGAGGTACAGAGGCAAATGATGTGGGAACAGGGGACTGGATGGTGAAGTAAGGCCAGCAGAATAGAGGAGTGGATGGCAAAAGGGAGAGAGAGGCAGATCCTATCATTCATGTAACCATGGATTGGAGTTGGGAGCAATTTGAGAATGAAGGGCAAACAACAATACCAACAACCAGCCTTAATCACTGAATGGGTATTGCCTCAGTCAAAGTGAGAACTTAGAAAGACCTTAGCTTAAAAAGGTCAAGGTCTCCCCCTGTATCTGGGGTCATCTCCAGTCATCCTGATCTATATTTTGCCATTGGATCCAGATGGCTCCAGAGGAGAAAGGGAGGGTGGTGACTTTGCACAGTCTCTCTCACTTAAATCCAATTTATGTGCAAATCATGTCATGGTCCTCTTCCAGAAGGAAGCACAAGCAACAACAAATGGTGTGCTATCTCCCATACTAGATTGTAAGCCCTTTGGGGGCAAAGACACTATTTTATTTATCTTCCTGTTGCCTAATTCCTAGCATAGGTTTTTTAAATTGTTGGGGAAACCATTACCATGTGAACTTAACTTCTCGGATTGTGAAAACTAGTTCTTTTTTTGATTTCTACCAGTTACAATACAAAAGTGCTTTCATAATAGAATAAATGGAATGATAGGCTAGCATAAGCTAATACTTGTCACTTTTAAGCATTCACAAAGTCTTTGCATATAGTTTATGGTGATGCACATAAATTGCCTTCCTTTAGCTAGTTACTATGTTGAGGGATGAAATGAAGTGTCAGAGACAATCTCCATGATACAAGATAATTCACATGAAATAATGAGGAAGTATTTTGTATTACAAAGCAATGAATGATGAGGTGCTAAGTTGTGCCTTAAAGACTGTAAATGCTATGAGGGCTCAAGGAAGGAAAGATATTATGGGATGAAATAACAGAAGGCTTCTTAAAACAGTCTTTGAAGAATAGGGAAGTTTTGAGTGAAGGAATAAAAAAAAACAATTGTGTCCTTACTATTTTCAAGGTGGCAGTGTAGAGTGACAGGCCTGGAGTCAAGAGGCCCTGTGTTCAAATCTGGCCTAAGATACTTATTAAGCTGTATGACCCCGAGAAGTTCACTTAATCCTGTTTGCCTCAGTTTCCTCATCTGTAAAGTGAGCTGGAGAAGAAAATGGCAAACCACTCCAGTATCTTTGCTAAAAGATAGTGGGGTCACAAAGAATTGAGCATGACTGAAGAACAACAATTTGTAAAGCATATATGATGAGGTAGGATGATAGGATTAAGAGCTGAAAGGGAACTTAGATATCATCCAGTCTAAACTTGTCTTCCCCCTTTTACAAATAGGAAAGGTTACATAGGTTATATGCAGCAGACCTGGAATTCCAAATATAATTATTTTTCCATTATATTATGGCAACCATTAAAAAAATACACTGGAAGAGTCTTAAATTCTCTGGGGAAAAAGAAAATGAACAAATTCATTTGTCAAATCCTAAAGTAATCTGTAAATTTGTAACCCCAGAAAGGAGATTGTTCCCTTTATGTTCTTTGACTAACTCCACTCTTTTGCAAAATACATGGATTTGATCAAGAAAATATAACAGCAGGGATGGGAATTCAATTTAATAAGCACTGATTAAGCTACGGTGTATAAGATTTTATGCTAGGTATTGACTACACAAAGACAAAAATGAAATGTTCTCTGCCCTTAAAGAGTTTCTATTCTGTAGAAATAAAATACTGAAAGACAGCTAAATACAGTAGAAAGAGCACTGGATTTGGGAGTCTTGGATTTGAATTCAAATCCTACCTTGGCAGCTTATTGTCCTTGTGATCCTAGATTGCTTAACCTCTCTCTGGTCCTCATTTTCCTCATCTGTAGAATGAAGTTTGTTCTAGATAACTTCTGTGGCTCTAGTTCTCAGTCTATGATCCTATGTAGAAAATAGATGAATATATAGCCTATGTAGCCTATATACAGAAAAGAGATAAATATATCAAGTTATTTTAGGAGATGGATAGCACTAATATTTTAGGGTAAGTAATCAGAAATGGCCAGAGGGTTGGCACTGGAAAGACTTCAGAAATAATAGAATAACTTCCAGTTGGTTTATGAGTAGTTTGTATGCAGAAAATTTGACTTTCCCTGTCTCTTATTCTTTTATTCTCCATCCTCCCTGCCCCTCTCAGACCCAGCTAGCCAAAGCCAGCAGCAGGCAGCCTTTATTGTTCTGAAGGTAGAGGGGTAAAGGAATGGCTGCTGTGGCTGGGCAGGCTTATATAGGATAGGTGTCTCTACATCTGCAAGATATATTTTCATCAGACGTATAGTAATACATGTATTTTTACCTGCTGTTTATGGATTTCATTAGGTTTCTGACTCTGTAGACAGGATTTCAATATCATTTTCTACTTCTCTACTTTTTCCTAACCATTAGCAATTTTATGCAAATTTGTTAATCTAGATTTAATTAAAGGTAGAGGAGTTGGATAATCAATTTTTTGAAAACATATCTTTCTCCTCCCAAGATCAGATAATTAACAAGGAAAAAAATTAAACCTTTTTCTGATTATAATTTCCCTTTTAATTGTTTTTTTCTTAATTTTTGCACATAGCTTATGGGGTAGTTTAGTGAAGTGAAGGAATAAAAAAAAAACATTTGTGTCCTTATTTGTCCACTATTTTCAGGGTGGCAGATCTAATTCAAGGTAGTGATCTAATTTAGTAAAAATGGATAAAAGCCCCAAGACCACCATTTTCCACAGCCCTTCTTAACCACTTCATTAGTAGTGAAGATAACTCAGTGGCAGAGAGAGCTAAGAAATATTCTGACCTTTTTTCAGTTTTTCCTTCCTCTCTATTAGTTCATTGCATTTTAGCACTTCTGTTGTAAACCTTCCCTATATCTCCCCTTATGTCTCATGTCTCTGTTCCAAGATCTGTCTGATGTATCTTCTCCTCTTTCCTGTCCCATCTTGAAATTTTGATATGAAATTCACATTCTACCTCCTTGATATAATGCTCTCCCAAATCTTAATCCTCTTCACAGATTTTGCCCTGAACTCTTCACTAATCGCACACCTCACTAATTCCCATTTCGTCCCAGTTTGCTTGACTGCCTATGATTTCTATAGATCGAATTCATATCTAACAAGGCTGTTAATTGTGGCCTGTCTCTGTATCAGTCAGTGTAACCATGTGAAGTACACCATCACAGTCTCAACTGTTAGTCAAGTATTGTCAAGCCATTGGATCCTTCAAATCATTTTAAGACCATGGACAGAGACTCTTATCCACAACATTGTTGATGTGCTCCAAGTGACTATGACTCTCACAACAATAACATTGGTTCTCATCTTATTCATCTTTTATACAATAGTATTTTCCATAAGAAGATTATCCTGTTTTCTTCAAGATATTTCTTTGAATAGTTTACATACCCTTATCTTCCACAGGAGCTTGATACTTTCCCCCCATGACAAGATTCCGTCATTTTGGTATTGTAAGATATGATTCAAAGAACCATTTCCTGTTATTTCACACCAGCTAGCCATTTTCTCATCTTCTTTTCTGAAGTCATGTCTTTCAATTGGAAAAGGGGATGAAATACCATTAAGAGCCCCAACTTTTTTCTATTACCTACTCAGTCTTCACAGTTGTTAGAGAGGAATTCTACATTTCCTCAAATTGCATCATTTGCCTCCATGTGAATCAGTAAATGTGGGTAGCAGATGATAAACTTGAGACTTGGTAGGTATTCTGTGACATTTTTTATTTGTTCTCAGATAAGACTAATTAGCTGTACTAGGTTTGTACATAGTGACATTTGTACATTTCAGTAGGGGAGTTACTGATGACTGCATAACTTTCTTTATTCAGTAGGCAAGCAAAAGGATTCTCTCCCACATGCTACCACCTGTGAGAATATCCTTTTGCAGAGAATATAGCATGCTTCTAATTCCTGAATGTCTGTTTTAACTTATAATAATAACTATTATTATTATAATACTAATAATAATTGATACAGAAAGAGCCTCATATGTTTTGTTTAGCTTCATTGGGGCTTCTTTTTTAATTTTTCTCTGGAATATTTTATTTCTGGATTCTTTGTAATTGAACCTCATTCTGTGGACAGGACATTTACTTATAAGTATTCCAAAAGTTCCTGGGATTCAAGATGCTTTGACTTTAGTGATAGAGTACCTTGGCAGATTGTATTTCATAACTCTGATCCACACAAGTCCTTCTTTGACACAGGAGCACATTTTATATTCAATGTACAGAAAAGAACTATATATTGGTTAGATTTTAATAAATGTGTATTGACTTGACTTGCTCTAATGATAATTTCATATCACAAAAGGTATAGGTAGCAATGAAGAGAATTTCTATTCTGGATAGGATTCTGGACAAAAAAAATTAGAACTGATTGCTACAGTAGGAAGTATGTTAATCCTGGAAGAAGATAAATGTTCCACCTTAAAATTCATGATACAAATGGAAAGGAAACCTGTGTGCAGAGTTACATGCAACCTATATTTTAGGAAAACAAATTTTGGAGCATTCAGGGAAGGGTATAGCATACAATGGCCTAAAATTCTTTATGGGAAATTAATTCAGTAGGAATGGGCACATCTACAGAATGAAATTTTCAAGAACCAAGGATAATTCCAATGGAGAAGAAAGGAAGATTTTGTTCAAACAGCCCATTGTGCATGTACAAAAATCACAGACTAATAGATATAGAGTTAGAAGAGACCTTAGAAACCATCTACTCCAACTCTCTTTTTACAGATGAAGTGGTCCAGAGAGAAGTTATTTGCCCAAAGACAAATAAGTTTCATGTGACAAGGATAAAATTTGAATGAGGGACTTCTGATTCCACATTAAATGATCTTTCTACTATGCCATGCTTCATTTATAAGCTGACAACATTAGGTTAAAAAAATATTCATGTAAGATAGAAACAAGAACATATAATTAATAGTTATATAAAAATAGTGTCAGGTTTGCTAATGCTTACAGTGAATTGAAAATTATAAAAATGCCAAGACCAGACCAAAAACAGTATTGTTTTTGGCTACTTTGGAGACCAAAATGATGGGGGGTTCAAGGATTTCAGGGAATCCAGGAACCCCAATAATCAGAGTCCCTGGAAAGCAGTGTGGAACGAATTCATGAACTCAAGTGTTCTCTAAGTCAAGGTGGAAAAGATTTATTGTTAATGGTATACAGCCAGAAAGAGTTCTTGGGGAGCCTGCAAACTTAAAGGGTTACAATTAAAGTTTATAGAGGATATTCTATAGTACAAGTGCCAAATATGCTAGCTAGGTGAGTCAGGGTGGGATTAGGGAGGAGTTAAGTTCTTAAAGGAACATGTTAAGTTCTTAAAGGAACATGAACTTTTATTATCTACTGCACACCGTATTGCCCAGAATTCCCTGGGAAATTTGCCATTGGGGGCTGCATGGAGGTGTAGCTTTAGCCTTGAAACATCACTAAGTCACCTAGCAGTCAGAGCTGACCAAGCTTACACCCATCAACATTGTGTTTGACAAGATGGATGGGAGTATATGTATATCCCAAGCTAATGAGGAATTCCGTATATATATATAATGAGCTAGGGTGTATGACTGAGATATGTATATGTATATATAGCTAGTATACATATGATTTAATCTAGGATACATACGATAGGTATGACCCAGTACAAAGCTGCTTCAGCCAGTACACAGTTGGGTCAAACTACTAAATTCTATAGGTTCAGCTGGCTACTGTATTAGGCAGAGAGATACTCATTCTGTTAGGGCATGCTGCCCTTGAGCCAGAGAGAAACTGCCTGAGACAGTTTTAAAGGCCAGGGAGAAATGTGATTTTGGAACTGGATGTGATTTTTAAAATGTGGTTCAAGCACAGGCACCCAAGCACACCATCAAAAAGAGAATTAAAGAATGGATAGAATCACTGCTTTGGTTAGATAGGATATTGTCAAAGGATTACAGAAAGAAGGGAAAAATGTTGAACATTTATTTAACTTGTCTTTTTGCCAAAGGAGACTTTCTAGTCTTTGGACTAGAAAGGAAAGGTCCAAAGTGGCTGACAGCTAATTCAAGACCAAGATAAAAGGGAAATAAGGAGAGTATTTATCTGCTCTGATGAATTCAGGTCTAGGTGAATACCAAACTAGGGTAATGAAATAATTGACAGATGCCATTGCTGAGTTACTATCAGTAATCTGCGTAAAATTGTGGAGAATGGGAGATGTGCTTCTAGTCTGGAAAAAGTAAAATTTTTCTGATGTTCTTTTCTCTTTACTTTTGTTTTAGACTCAAACACCAGAACATAAATATAGAAAAGAGAAGAGAAACAAAAACATGTCATAAACTTAAATATTGGAACTTAAATACAAAGTTAGGGAGGGAAAAAAAGCATATCGTGTGCATAGAAGAACATGAGAGGATTAAAAATATGCAACAAGAAATTTTAATTTCAAGAAAGCCTGTATGATAATACATGTTGTATTGAGAATTGTCCATCTTTTCTTTGCTCCTCTTGTAAGTTTTCTTTTGTTCTCTGCTGTGTACTTTTTTACTTTGTTCTTTTTTCCCTCCTCCCAAAGACTAAAATGAAGTTTAGATATGTTTCTTTATAGCTATAAATATATACATACACATATAAACATATATTTTTCCAAACATATTCTACTCCTGGTCTTTGTTTTTATGTTTGTGTATATCTCTTGTTTCCTATCCCTTCTGTCTCCTCTTCTTTACTTCTACCCGCTACCTCGCCCTCCTCTTACTTGCCTAGCCCCCTCCAAGGATCCTTCCCCCATCCATTCCCATGAATCTAAATATCCTTCTATACCTCCCTTTTGCCTATTCTCTCATTCTTCCCTCTAAAAACCCATCCCTTGTCCTCTCCTTTCTCCTTATGCCTTTATCATTTTATTTCTTCTGAAGTTAGAAGACTTTTATACTGTTCTAAATATATATGTATTGTTCCCTCTTAAATTCATTCCTGATGAAAGTAGGTTACCAGAACTACCAGCCCTCCTCCCCATCTAATTCCTCTATATTGATTCTTCCTCTTGCATCTCATTTGTATAAAATAATTACTCTTTTAAGCTGTTCCTAAATGGTTTTACTTTTAAAATTCATATCATATTCAGGTTTACCCCAGTCTTTCTTATGAACTATCCAATTATTAATATGAATATTAGACACAAAATTTACATTATATAATGCATATCTATCCATCCATCCATATATACATACACACAATACATGTGTGTGTGTGTATATGTGTGTCTGTTCTTATGAATCCCTTATAATCAACCTTTGGTATGTACCTTATCTTATATTTCTCTTGGTTCTTATATATCAAATCTTCTGTTAAGTTCAGGTTTGTTTTTTTTTTTTTAAACGCAGTCTTGAAAGTCTGACAGTTCATCAAATATCCGTTTTTTCCCATTCAGGATAACACTTAACTTTGCAGTGTATGATATTTTTGGCTGGAGTCCCAGTTCTTTTGCTCTTCAATGTATTGTGTTCCAAGACCTGCCCTGCTTTAATGTTTCTGCTGCTAGGTATTATGTGAATCTAAGTGTGGCACCATCATCTTTAAATTGTTTTAATGATGATGCTTTTGGTATTTTATCTTTAAGCTGGGGGTTTTGGAATTTGACTATGATATTCTTATCAGTTTCCCTCATAGGATCTTATTTAAATAGTGATCGATGGATTTTTTTTTTGATTTCTACTTCCTGTCTTGTTCTAATGCTTCATGACAGTTTTCTTGAATTATTTCTTGTGTTATTATATCAAGATTCTTTTTTTGACCATAGTTTTCAGTTAATCCAATTATTTTTATATTTTCTCTTCTTGATCTATTCTTCCAGTTCATTGTTTTCTTACAAGATGTTTCACTTTTCAATTGTTTCATTATTCATATTTTGGTTAATTATTTCTTGATCTCTTATAATTTCACTGGCTTCACTTTGCCCAATTCTAACTTTCAAGGTGTCATTTTCTTTCTTAAGATTCTGGATTTCCTTTTCTAATTGGCTGACTTTCCTTACATAACCTTCTTGTTTTTCTTGGATTATTCTTCTCATTTTTTTTTTTTTAGTTTTTCTTCCATCTGTTATTTGATTTTTAAAATCTTTGAAAAGATCTTCTATGAATTCTTTTTGGTCAGGTGACCATTTGGCCTTACCCTTTAGGGGTTTCTCTACTTCAGTATTCTCCTCTGAAGATGAACCCTGGTCATGTCTATTCCAATAATAGCTTTCTATGGTTAGATTCTTTCTCCTTTGCCGGTGTTTTTTTTTTTTTTTTGGCAATTCCTTAATTATTTATAATCACCTCTAGCCCTGGGGGATAGTGAATGGTGCCTCTTGCCCCAGATCTTCAGTTCTCCCCTCTAGCCATGAACCAAAGCCAAATCTTCAACTTCCTGTAAGTGGCCACAGCCAGGGGCTTTCTGCCCTACTGCTTCTGTACTCACTGAGTGTATGCTGGTTCCTTCTCAGCCCTGCCATTCTTTGCAGCACAGCTGAGTCTAGCCTTTCTCATCAGCAGAGGTTCCATCAGTCTTCTGAGGCTCAAATGCCGAATTACCCTCACTCTGGGAGTGGTGGGGGGTATGGGCCTGCCGTAAAAGTTCCTGTGACTGGGGCCAAGGCAACCTCTCAAACCAACTAACTCCAGGGTTTGCCGCTTTTGTTAAAACAGAACCTAGCCTGGAGGTGTTAGCCTCTCAAACTAACTAACCCCAGGTTTGGGCTTTTGTTAAAACAGAACCTAGCCTGGAGGCGTTTATTCTTTTCAGGGACCAAACCTTGTCCTGGGATTTTTCTTTTGATCTTCTCCAATTGTCCCAGGAAGACTCAACTTGTGCCTTTATTCTTATTAATTCCCACCTACATGTTGTTCATCCTAAGGTGCTATTTTAATTCATTTGTGGGGGAAATCTTGAGAGCTTGGAATTTTCTGACCTACTCTACCATCTTCCCAGAATCCTCTCTCTCTGATTTTCTAAAGAGCCAAGACAATAGTACCTGAAAAGTTCTTTGATTATTGGGGAAAAAGTAGATTATATTCAAGTTCTTCTTTATGACATTGGCGAAAAGGAAAGGAGAGGAGAGGAGAGGAAAGGAGAAGTGTAAAGGAGAGGGGAAGGGAAGGGAGAAGAGGAGAGAGACAGAAGAGAAAGAAGGGGAGGGAGAGAGAGAGAGAGAGAGAGAGAGAGAGAGAGAGAGAGAGACAGAGACAGAGAGACAGAGAGACAGAGAGACAGAGACAGAGACAGAGACAGAGAGACAGAGAGAGAGAGATGATAGGTTCATGATTAAGTCTGGAGCTATTGATCCAAGGGTTCCCCTTTGTTCCTCCATAAAGTATAGTCCACTTATTTATAGCAAATGTTAACTGAGAAGGCAACAAAAAACAGCTTATCTTTATCCAGAGACAAAAGCTGTTATAAGAGAAAAGATAGCAGAGATTAGGAACCTGTCTAAGATAAAGTGAAGTTAGTTTGCTAGATAGCAGTGAAGAGGAAAGGAGATCAATTAAACAGGTGCATATATATATCTATATATATCTATATCTATCTATCTATCTATCTATCTATCTATCTATCTATCTATATATATATAGTAGCAAATTCTGTTCAAGCAGATTTCTCTTTAAACAGGTCAATGAGCAAAACATGTCTTCAGCTGCTCGTATTTATGTTCAGTTCAGGGGAGCAGTACTCTTCATTTATAGTCAGATGAACAACAGTATCGAATGCCATCCTGTGGGCCTCAAAGTTCTCCATTCTGCCCTGTTTTTTGCCTCCCATGGTCCTTCAGTCCCTTCTTCCTGCTAGGAAATATTATATCTCCCATCATCAATCTTATTCATAACGAGTTACAGTATTATTAAAAGGGTTGTTTGGTGAATATCTACAAAAGTAGAGGACTTCCTGAAAAATTGTGGATGAGAAACCTAACTCTGAATTCCTTTTATTATTTAAAAGCCAAACCAAACCAAACAACAACAACAAATCCCAACACTTGACAAACCTCCTTTAAGTTTCAACCAAAATAAAAGAGGGAAAAAAAGTGAAAAAAAAATCTTAGAGGAATCAGCTGAATAACTCAGAAAGTTTGACACTGCAGCTACTACCACAGATTCATACTGTCCTGCTCCTCTGGAAACTGACCTTACACTAACTCTCAGGACGTTATCTTCCTTGGCAGCCCAAATACCAGTGTAGGCTACCTGCCTCCCTTCTCTATTTCACTGCTAATCTAGATTGAGAGGATACAAATACCTGATTACTGTTTTATGTCTCACCTCCTGCCTCATCTGCAAACCTTTCCTTGGCTCTAACTGTCCTAGAACAAACACTGATAGACAAGCCCCAGAGAGGGAAGTCTCTTCAGTTTCCTGGTCCAACCATCTTGCTAAGAAGAAAGGTAGCAACTATTATCTTCCTTAATTTTTTTTATTATTAATTTTTGTTTATTTTTAGTTTGCATCATTCATTTCCACAAGATTTTGAGTTACAAGTTTTCTCCCCATCTTTCCCCCCCCCCACCCCAAAACAGTAATCTCACTGAATACCCCCTTCCCCAATCTGTTCTCTCCTATGTCCTCCCCCATCACCCCTCTGACTTTCTGGTAGGGCAAGATGGATCTCCCTACCCCAGTGCCTGTATATCTTAATTCCCAGTTGCATGTAATTAATACTAATAATAATATATTTTTTGTTAACATTTGATTATTGAACTTTAAATTCTAGATTCTTTCACTTCCTCCCTCATCACCCACCCCCACTAGAAAGACAAGCAATTCAACACAGGCTGTACATGTGTAGTTAC
>CM053582.1:284325859-284356231 GCA_028627135.1 Pseudochirops cupreus | reverse complement strand
GGTTAATCTATTTTTTAAGGTGTTATTTTCTTCAGTCAGGTTGTTGACTCTCTTTTCATGATTTTCTTGCATTGTTCTCATTTCTCTTCCCAATTTTTCCTCCACTTCTCTTATTTGGTTTTCAAAATCCTTCTTAAGCTTCTCTATGATTTGTAACCACTTTACATTTTTCTTGGAAGCTTTTGGTGCAGGAGTTATGACTGTGTTGTCTTCCTTCTGATCCATGCTTTGATCCTTTTTGTCCCCAAAAAAGGAATCTAAAGTTGAGTTGCTGTGTTTACTTTGCTTCCTTTGCCTGCTCATGTTGCCAGTCAATTACTTGACTTTTTAACTCTGTAGAACTCTGCTTCCAGGGGGGAGAGCTTTGTCCCAAATCACTGAGGTTTTTGCAGCTGCTGGAGCTATTAGGAATCCACCATCTCTGCAGCCCACACCAGCTTTGGCTCACTGGTCACACACCTCAGGACCACCACCCAAGACCATGATCCTGATTCAGGCAGGTTAAGGCAAGAGTACTTAGCCTCTGAATGATCACTTGGCCCCCCTGCAATCTGCAGGCCATGAACTCTGAAGCAGCCATGTGGAGGCGGCACAGGGCTGCTTTCTTGCCCTGGGGGCAGACAGTTGGACCCACTTTTCTCCCCCAAATTTAGCCGAGTTCCATTGACAAGGACTTTGTCCTTGTTTCTTATTGGCTGATAATTCTGGAAACTGCCACAGCTGCCAGTGGTCCACTCTCCCGAATGCTCTAGCAGCAGCTTGTCCAGGCTGCCCTGGGGCTATAAGCAGGACTGGTCTTGGCTCCCAGTGCTCTGTGATGAGCCCTTCCCATCCCACCTGCTGGGCTGCCTTCAGTGGGAGCTTTATTTCTCTGTACTTTTGTGAGTTCTGGAGCTCTAAAATTTGTTTAGAGTCATTTTTAAAGGTATTTGAGGTGGTTATGAAGGGAGCTGTGGAGTTCTCCTGCTTCTACGCCACCATCTTGACACGGCTAGTTTTTCCCCTTAATTTCTGACTGGCCAAAATATGACGGTTTGTCTTTTGTCCTTCCTTGTCACTCTTCTACTTTGCAAAAATCAGTGAGAACACTTTTCCTCTGATCCATGCTACTCTCACAACCCATTGTTCCATTCCTATTCCCATTACTTCCCTCCAACACCCAAATATCTTCTATCATGGCTTAATAACTACTAGGTGTCTCTGCCTTGTTCAGTTCATTGCATTGATCAGAGCTCACCTAACTTTCAAAGTTCTTCATTTTACAATATTATTGCTGTTGTTTAAATTGTTCTGGTTCTGTTCATTTCATTCTTCATCAGTTTATAAAGATCTTCAGAATTTTTTGTTTTTATACTATTGTTGTTACGTATAAATAGTGATTTCTAGTTTAAAATGGAAGGAATTATTTGAGATAAAATAGAAATGCTTGATTACTTACAAAAGTTTTCTGTAGAACAAACAGAAAGATATATTAGGAAAGCATTTATGACAATTATCATAGATAAAATGTTTACATGTAAGTTGTATATATAACAAATTGTAAAAAAAAATCATAGTAACTTCTACTTTTCAAAAAACTGGGATATGGGTCCCAGTTTCTATGGATATAAACTGGATAAATTTTCAAAAATTATGGATAGTTTTCAAAAAGGAATCACAAATTATAAACAATCATTTGACAAAATTTCCAACCTAATTAATAATCGAGGATATGTATGTTTGAACAGTTTTGAGTCACTATGCATATGCTATACATCCACAAAGATGAGAAAAATAATTTAAAGCAATGAAATGAAATGCTGATGTGGAGGTGGAGAAAGAGCTATTCTTATTAATTGCTAGTAGAATTGTAATCTCTTAAAAATCTTTTACAAATCATATCTAGTACCATCTAATCTTTTTTAACCTCTAGGAAAGATGTGAGTATATTGGTAGATCTCCTATGGATTCATGGGAAGACATGGTCAAGTTATAGGGGTGAAAAATCATGGATGGATTGCCATTTGGAAGGAACAAAGCAGGAGAAGATCAATAGGATGGCAAATGAAATCAATCAATCAACAAGCATTAAACTTTACTGTGTTCTAAGCTTTGTACTAAATGCTGGGTATAAAAAGCAAAAGCAAAAACAGTTCCTGTCCTCATGGAATTTACGTTGTCAAGGGGGAGTTAACATCTATAAAAAATGTATATCCATGATACAGAGTAGATGAAAGGCAATACTAGAAGGTATCTATTGAAATATAAAGAATATTTATATATGTCATTTTAGTAAAGTAAATAAGTGATAGATTTATAAGGTAGTTTAATTTCTTCAAAACTATAATACATTTTTTGGAGGGTTGCGACCTATGATTTTATTGGTGCACAGTACCTGATACATAGTAAGTACTCAATAAATGTTTGTTGACTATGATCGACCGGTATGATGAACTGCCATTTAGGAAGTTCCTTCTTCCAATACAAATCAGCAACTACCTTACAACTTACAGTCTTAGAGAGTTCCTTGGGAGCACTGAGGCCAGGATCATTTTGCCAATATGGGTCCAAGGTAGCCATGTCTTCCTGGCTCTGAAGTCCTCTTTCTTTCTACTATACAGTATCATCTCTATGGAATGTCATAGGTCTCAAAAACCTACAGTAAAACATTTTTCTAGCTCTTATTTTATATAAATATTCCATGATGACAGATTTGTGACAATCACTTGTTTTTCCTTCCCAAGGATAGCAATTATGGTATCAGTCAGGGGAAAAAATGTTTACTTCTCTCTAGGAAGACCAGTAAGAAGGAGTAGAAAAAGTAAACAGCAACAGGGAAAGTTAAAAACACTAGACAATTTAATCTTGTGTTTGCTAATATTTTGGCCATGTTTTGAAATACTGTTTATGGAAATGTTCATATAAAATTCTGTTTATCATTGACTAAATTGGATAGCCTTATGCTGTCTTCTCTGAAGCTGTTACAAATCACCACTTTAGTGATAAAAGTATGTTATTTTGGTAATGAAGCTTCTTTTTAGATTTCTACTTTTTTTATTCTATTTATTCTTCATTGTCATTACTTAGCCTGCTATAAGCAATGAGTTACACTAGACAATGGAAACATTTTGAACTTATTCCTTGCCAAGTCCAATCCCACTATCTGTACCCTTGGTTCCATCCAGTAGTCTCTTCAGACAAATTACCTTGCAAATTATATTCTTTATGTTTTTATGTCTATCTGCTCCTCCTCCCCTCACATCCTTCCTCTCTCCTTCATTGTTTTCTTCTTTCTCTCTCACTCTTTCTCTCTCTCTCTCTTTCTCTCTCTCTCATCTGTTTTCCCTCTTTATTTCTCTTATTCTCTTCTCTAGTCCCTGATTTTATTCTTCCTCTTTCCCACTTTAATATCTTAACATTGGTTAAGAAAAACAAATTCTCTTGTTGGCCATGCCCAGAGGGAACCTACTTTCAATTTGTGTTACGTTCATAAAGTTAGAGCTGGAAAGGGCCAAATCAAGGTTACACTATAGTAAGCAACACAGTTAAGATTCAAACCTAGTTTATTTGGTTTTGGAGCTAGTTATCTTTCCATTGGACCATCTTCCTCCTTAAGTATGCGGACATTGAAAATGACCCTCAATGAGTGTTTTTAATAAACAGTAGACTTTTGGGAGTGAAGTGAGTAGAACCTGGAGAACAATTTATACAGTGTAAGAATAAACATTTTTGTAAGACTTATAGAACTGTGATCAATGCAGTGACCAACTATGACTATAGAAGTCCAACAATGAAGCAGGCTGCTTACCTTCTGAGGGAGAGGTGATAGACTCAGGGCAATTAGTCAGGTCATAAGCATACATTAAGCATCTGCTTTGTGCTAGGTATTATGCTGAGCACTAAGTGTACAAAGGCAAAAGGCAGTCTTTGCCCTCAGTGAGCTCACAGTCTAATGGGGGAGACAAAACACAAACAGCTATGTGCAAACAAATTATCTATGGTTTAAATCGCAATAAGCAACAGAGGATATAGAACAAACTAATAAATACATATATATGTCTATATTATATGTATGTGCACACACACATATAATACATACATACATATATGTGTGTGTGTATATGACATAGACCATGTAGAATTTTGCTTTGCTGAACAATGCATATTTATTACAAGGGAATATGTCAAAAGGAGAACCTAAGCAATGGTGGTGATTTAATCTGAAAGGTGTGCATAGCACAAAGGAAGTGTGAGATATGCAAATCTAGAGACATCTTCATCCCAAAAGTTTGAACATTCTTTCTTTTTTAAATGTTCTTTTTTTCAGTGATGGAGGTGGGGTGGGTGAGAGAGAAAATTGTTAGGTTTGTTAATTGAAAACACAAATTTTTATGAAAAAATTTTTAAAAATCATAGAAATGATGACAATGATTGGCCTTTAACTGTTGTCATAGCTTAAGAAAGGTGATATCACTAAGGAAGTTGCATGATTGTATTAACTTAAGGGGGAGGTGAAGATAGGAAATTATAATTCTGTAAAGGCTGTCTGAGAAAGTAGCTCTTTTGTCTAAAAATGGTATAGGCATTATCCTTTGTTCAAAGACATCACTGTTGCTTACAGAGTTTATTTTTTTTTTGACAGCTGCTGGATGAAAGTAGAATATAAAACTAGAAAACAATTTTTTGTCTTTATATTTTGCTCTTCACAAGGTCATATTATAAGAATAGATATACAGAAAACAAAAGTAGCTCAAATAGATTTCTTCTCTTCTTTTCTGACATGATTTTTGCTATTTCAGTCATCCATAAAGAGTACATTTTTTCATTAGATGGAAAAACATGATAGATTTTAGTTTAGTGTTAGTTGGGCTAAAAATCTGTTAATTTTGAATGATTATAAAAGATGTAGGACTCCACTCCTGACTATTAAGCCTAATTCTACATATATACATATACAGATAAAGGGAATTGAGTTTCAATATGAAACAGTTTTAAAAACAGTTTTAAACAGTTTTAAAAATATAAATAACTAAATGCTTGCTATTTGCTGAATTTTAAATGAGAAGCCTGTAACTAAAAGTTGAACGTATAAGCCACTTGTTATTTTATCCCGTAGGCCAGATGCTATCATTAAACTTTGTGGGCTATTCATTGACAATTTTATCCTTTTTCATAGAAAGTAGTCCATTTTAAACAGCTTTCATTTACCACAACATGGCTGTCCTTAGATCTGTAACTTTCAAACTTTTTAGCTTAACTTTTAACCTCAGTGCTTCTGGCACTAATCCCAGAAGTAAAGACCAGAGTCCTTCATAAAAGTGAGAAGGACTCAAATTGCTGTATTTGTTTGGCTGAAGAGACTATGAGATAGAATATCGGAACAGTTAGGTAAAGAGAAATAAATTGGTAGGAAGTCTTGAAGCTCATGATTTAGAGCTACAGTTTCATTTTCAGAACAATTGCATGTCTAAATAAGCTTCTACAGTAAGAGGATGACTAGTCAAGGTAAAATAAGTCGGCGTAAGACCAAAGTGACTGGGAAATGAGGCTGTCACTATGGGAAGGGAATGGAAGAAAGAGATCTTAGAAAAATAAAGCAGGGAGAAATTTGTAAGATAAAGACCAATTAGATATAGGTCTTATGTCTGAATAACCACCTCTGATCTTTTAGGGTAGTAAAATGAGTTCAGCAGTTAGAGCTCAGATATTATTTGTCCTTCATACTTGAAGAGGACTGATGATAGAGGGGTCAATGTACATAGTTTCTGATTGTGGCTGATCAGTCGAATATGAGCACAGAAGGCTCTGTTATAGGTTGGGCACAAATAATCCATTTGAATATTTGGGGTGAAGATGTCTCTAGATTTGCACATCTCACACTTCCTTTGTGCTATATGCAGCTTTCGGACTAAATCACCACCATTGTTTAGGGTCTCCTTTTGATATATTCCATGTTTAGGGCCAGGAGTGGCACAGAATATAACTTAAGACCCTCTCAGATAATAGAGAAAACAGGCATGTTTTATATGGGTGTTGATATGACTCTCTTAGTAGATCAGAAGCTGGCATCACACCCAAGACATAAAAGGAAACATGGAGGAATCCTTGTAACTGCAAATAAGCCTTAGAACCTCAACCTTGCCCTCACCTCAGCCTCATACAGTCACAAGCACACTGGAAGGACCTCAGACACCTTTGTGTAGTACAACACATACATGAATTCAAATCCCCAACAAGTAGTCATCCAGTCAGTGCTGGAAGAACTCCAGTGGAAGGGACCTTGCAGTCTACTGAAGTGGTCCATTCTTCTTTTACATATCTCTAATTGTTAGAAAGTTTTCCCTTACATCAAGCTGAAATTTGTCACTTTGTGATATCTACCCATTGCTCCATTTCTGCCATCTGACACAAAACTATAGTATTTCTGGGTCACACCTTTAAAATGAAAATCCATTTATTTCATATAATCCTTCTCTTTCAGAGCAGAAGCTACAGAAGTTTTGATTGAGCCAAAGGATGATTTCATACCAAGCTGTACCCTTTTACATTAGTTCATATGGGAAAGAGTCATAGAATCAAAGAATTTTATAGTTGGAAGGACCTTAGAAATTATTTGGTTCAAACTCTAAATTTTACAGATGAGAGAATTGTGGATTCAGAAAAATTAAATGACTTTCCTTGGGATTTCACAGTTACTTAGTGGCTAGAACCCAGGTCTCACAGCTTCCAGCTCAGCGTTCTTAGTATGACATGCCAATTAAAAAAAGTCAAAGTTCAATTTCCAGTCACAGCAAAAGGACATTTAACTTTGACTTATTACTGGAAAACTGATTTAAGCATTCAATAGCATGGTAGGAGTGGCACCATTTTACACAGGATGCACTGGTCTCTTTTTAATGGATGAGAACACCTTTCTCATGGGCAGCTAGGTGTCTCAGTGGATAGAATGTTGAGCCTGCAGACTCATTTTCTTGAGATCAAATCTGGCCTCAACTGCTTACGAGCTGTATGACCCTGGGCAACCTACTTAACCTTCTTTGCCTCAGTTCCTCATCCATAGAGTGAGCTGGAGAAGAAAATGGCAAGCCACTCCAATATCTTTGCCAAGAAAACCCCAAATGGAGTCACGAAGAGTCAGACATCACTGAAGCAATTGAACAACAACAGCAATAGTAACAAGGCCTTTCTCAGGCTAGTCATTGGTTTGGCTTACTTCACATATATATAGCATAAAAGGCCCAACATATAGGAAGTTGGTTGCAGATGTTTAGTGTGATTCTCATTCCCTTATTGGGGTGCCTTTCTGACCTTGCATGGCCTTTGCTAGAGTGAATATAGAGGTGGAGGGGAATAGCTTATTATGTCAATTATATCCTTTTAAACCTTGGGTAGACTTGTTTTTATTTTATTTTATTGCCCACGAGTGTCTCATTGCATTCTAACCCAGAGCCTGATTCACTGGACTGGCCAGGGTAGGCCTGGTCCCAAATAAGTGATGTCACATATTGAATTTTGACAAATCTAGTTGAAAAATTGTCCCTTATACAGTTCCTTAAACTGTTCCTGTCCATTTGAGTAGAGCAGTTGTGTTCCATCTCCATGGCACTGACTAAAATGAATGGGCATTTTTCAGGTTTCTATTGTGTAGACAAGTAGCCACTTGATCAGCTTGATTAGATGTTATGGTTAGAATTGGGCTCTTTGTAAACCTAGCCAAAATAATGGGACTAGCCATGTTCTAATATTCCTTACTCTGATTTTCAAAGATTGTATTAGATTAACTTATAAACAAATTAAGTTTTGAGAAATAATATGAAACTGACAATCAATCATGGCAGGGACATGATACCATTTCCTCTGTCCCAGTATAAATTGTTTATGTCCTGTCTCAGTCTACACTCTACATCACTGATTTATAGCAGGGTTGTCTTGTCAGTTGAGTCTCTAGAAAAGCAGCTTTTTATTGCAGAGTCCCCCTGGTCTGTTTGTGCTATGCCTGTAATTGATCCACTATGTATGTTGTATGTATCTAATTCTTCGAGTATTGCCTCCTTCCTTAGAATGTGAGTTCCTTAAGAGCAGGGACTTTCTTTTGTCTTTCTTTGTATCTGCAGGGTTAAGTATGGGGCCTGACACAGAGTAGGTAGTTATTAAATGCTTATTGACTTTAATTGATTCAATCTTGCATTAGCAAAGATACTGGTGGGTCAGTAGTCCAAGATGAACTTTGACAGATATTCTTGAATGAGGCAGATTGAAGAAACAGGCATTAATCAAGATCTAATTGGGGAAGCAGCCTCACATGACATGCTTTCATTGTATACTTATCCTTTTCATCTTTTATTTGACTTAATTTAATGTGCATTTTTAAATGCTTAAGATAATGTTTTAGTAGGCATCATTATCTTTTTATTGCATAATTTAACATTTTTTTAAACTAATAATCACAGATCATGATAAGTAAAAACCTAAAGACCTTAGAGTTTGCTAATCTAAGCACTACAGGCTCTAATATGTGTCTAGAAACAAGTACTATTTAAGTGACATTTTTTTGTTTAGTTACTGACATCAGATTCCAGTTGACTACACAGGAAACAGGCTTGAAACTAAGGGCAGAGTTTGCCTCTTAACTTGTGACAGACTCATAGGCTCTCTAATTAGCCAAAAGGCCAATGTACTGAAACCATCAAAATGTGTTGCTCTTTGAAAAGAAAGCTGACATATGATTGAAAGGTTTATTTTGCAGGGACCATAATGAAAAGAGCACTCATTCTGACTCAGAGGGGAAGGAGCTGAGTTCCAGTTTCCATTGTTTCTGTGGAACTGTAAGCAACTCAACTCATTTTTCCATAATTTGACTTCATGATCTATAAGACGGGAATAAGGCCTGTGCTATTTTTCTAAAAGGGTTGTTATGAAGAAATTCTTTTTATAAACTTAAGTTGCTATATACTTATGAGATATTATTACTAAATTGAATTTTATTTCAGTTTTCACCATGAACTTAACTTGTTTTCCTTCAAATAACCCCTACCACTGGCATATGTGTGTGTGTGTGTGTGTGTGTGTGTGTGTGTGTGTGTGTGTGAAAATAATTATCACTTTATACAAAAAGGATGATTTTTACAGAATTAGTGTGATACAGTCCCTATAGCAATTTAGAATTCTCTTTTAGCACTAGTTTTAGAATTAGAAATCTTGGATTTGAATCGCAACTTTGCTAAATAGTAATTTTGTGACCTTGAATAAAGTACTTAAACTCTATAGGTCTTAGATTCCTCTATAGGATGTAAACGATACCTGTGTTTTTCTACTTCCCATAGGTTTTGTGAGAATCAAATGAAGCAATTTTTGATAATATGCTTTGAAAATTGTGAAGTGACCACAAATCACAGTAAGCTCAAAAATTAGGATGAGATCAGGTACCTTTCACAGATATGACTTGGGAAAAAATACTTGATCAAACATAGGTTAAATCATAAGACTCACAATAGATAATGTTGACTATATAAAATTACCTTTTTTTTGCACAAATAAAATCAATGAAAACAGAATTTAAAGAGAAATGCCGGAGTGGGAAAATATTCTCATCAGATATCACTGATAAATGATCCAAAATATGCAGGAAATTGGCATATAATACCTTTAGCTTTTTTCTAGTACATAAGTGGTAAGAGGATATGAACAACCCATTTTAAAAGAATTTCAAACTACAAATGATCACATGAAAATATAATTTAAATATCTTATAGTAAGAGAAATGTAAATTTAAACATCTCTTAAGATTTACCTTATACCAAGCAAATTGATAAAGATGCCAAAGAAGTGTCAATAATTGAAGAACTGTGGCAACCTGATACACTCCCTCTTGGTAGATACATAAAGTGACCCAAGAATTCTCCATTTCGATTTTGAAATATATAAGAAAGAGAGTAACCATGCACATACTTTTGCTTAGTAATTTCACTTCTGGACATATAACCCCAAGAAAGTTAAATCAAATATAAAAATCTAAAATGTATCAAAATATTAATAGCAGCATTCATAAGTGCAAAACAGAAAAAGCAGAATCAAGAGAACAATATACATAATAACTACAACAATGTAAATTAAAAAAAACCAAACAAACAAACCTGAGTTGAATTCTAAATAAAAGGAAAACAGGATGAATTTCAGAGAAGAATTACTGGAACTTCCTCCCTCTCTCCTTTTCTCCTTCCCTCCCGCCCTCCTTCTCTCCTTCCTTCCTTCCTTCCTTCCTTCCTTCTTTCCTTTCTTCTTTTCTTCCTTCTTTCCTTCCTTCCTTCCTTCTTTCCTTCCTTCCTTCCTTCCTTCCTTCCTTCTGTCCTCCCTCTCTCCCTCTAGTATTCTAAAGAATTTTAATTAAAATTCTGTACTTTGTTAATTAAGGCAACTAAAAAAATTTAGGATACTATTATGCTTAAAAAAGACAACAAAAAAACATAAAAGGTAATCTATTTTACGAGGACATTTATCTCTGAAATGATTATTTTGAGGAAAGGTTCAAATAATCTTCAATTTGATATTCTAAAAACTATGAAGTAAAATTATGCATAATTGTTTTTGTGCTTTTTTGGATTGAAAACAGTGTTCTGTCATTAATTAGAGTTCAGTTTATAAATACTAACATAATTTTATTTTATTCTATTGAAAACCATTTGTTCCACTCTAGTGAAGGGTGCCCTTTCTGAGTTTTATTAAATTGGATGCTGAGCACTCAAATTTCTGTTGCCTTTAGGTTTATGGTTAATAGTGTCAATGTGTCTTGCCTACCTGCAAGCCCACCATTGAATAACAAGGAACAAATGAAGAAATAAAAACCATTGCTTAGCCTCAAAACAACATCCTAATACCATCAGGCCCAGAAAAATTGCATTTCCTCTTCCTTCTCATTGACTAATGTCCATGTTCCCCCTCCAAGCCATTCACTTTTCCTTTGTTGTACTCTAATCTAAAGAAAACAAACAAACAAGCAAAGCCTACTTGTCAAAGCCTACTTGTTTTCCTCAAAATTTAGAAACCAATAAAAACCTGATGAAAGAGAATGAAATAGGGAGTCAGATAAAATTCCTTCTTATTGCAGTAACCCACCATTTTTTAGGAAGCACTATAAGTATAATTAAAAGGAATTATGATTTCACCCTCAAAGTCTTGCTTCCATGCCTTATTCTGTTATAGAGAAGGTCTCTGCTTTATTTATTTGTTGATCCATCCATGCATTCATTCATTTATGCTTTTATTATTGTTCTCATTTGACGTAGGTGATATTATTACTGTATTTTACAGGTGAGGAAACTAAAGCTGAGAAAGTTTCAGTGACTTGCCTAGGAGCGCAAACTTAGTATCTGAGACAGGATTTAAACTCAGTTCCTTCTGATTCCTAGTCCAACATACTATCCAATAGACCACATGAGTTCTGGCAAGTTCTACCATGTTAGAATGACTTTGAATTTGATCTGAAGACTATTGTAGTTTACTGTGGAGGACTCATCACCAGTAAACTGTCCACAGGAAAGCTAATAGGATCCTGGGATGCATTAAGGGACATATAGTTTCCTGGAATATGGAGGTGACAATCTCACTGTTTTCTTTCCTTGTCAGACCACACCTAAAGCATTGGGCTCAGTTCTAGGTGCCAGAGTTTAAGAAGACATTAAAGAATTTGGAAATTTTCTAAAGGAGAGCAACCAGGATGCTTAAGGGCCTTTAGCCAATGTTAGGTGAGGATCTTTTGAAAAATCTAGAGAGCTTTAGACTGGAAAAGACAAGACTTGGGGTGTATGTTTGGGCACGTGTCATCTTTGTTGCTGTTTTTGAAAAGATGTTATGTAAAGAGGAATTAGATTTGTTCTCTTCGGGACCATCGTATAGATCTAGAAGCAAAGGACAGAAGTTGCAAAGAGACAAATTTAAGCTTGATGTCAGGAAAAAAAGCTCATAAGACATATAATTGGCCCAAAATGTAGGAAGTTCTTCTAGGAGGTAATGGACTCATACTCGCTGGGATGTGGTTCCCTTCTAACTACAAAATTCTATAAATCTGTGATGAATTCTTTGCTTATGCCAATCTCAGAAACAACGAAACAAAATAAAAGGTCTTTCAGTCTAGCATAGTTCCCTTCCACATATATGATGATTGTGGCAAAAAACAAAACAAAACAAAAAATACTGAGAATGTTGAAAACCTAGATCTGAGTAACTACACCAAAAAATATAGTATGGATCTTTGGGCTAAATATTTATGAATGGAGGCCCTACCAGACAAGAAAGTTGTATTTTTAAAAATCTGCTACTTCTTTCTGGATATATATCATATGGCTACAACTTTGTTGTTGTTGTTGTTCAGTCATTTCAGTCTGTCCAACTCTTTGTCACCCCATTTAGGGATTTCTTGGCAAAGATACTGGAGTAGTTTGCCATTTCCTTCTCCAGTCCATTTGACAGATAGGAAACTGTGGCAAACAGGGTTAAATGACTTGCTCAGGGTCACAAAATCTTATGTGTCAGAGGCTGAATTTGAACTCAAGATTGTCCTGATTCCAGGACTGGTGCTCAATCTATTGTTCTACCTGACCTTCTTCAGGACCACAACTAGAAGTACTTTATTATTCTTATTTTTTTTAATTCTTGAGAGAAAGAAATCATGATATATGTAGAAGGTCCAACTTTGGTTGGAGTAGAGGAGTAATAATCCTCATATTCTGGGATTATTCTAACCAAAATTTTCAGTGGACAAAATCTGATTTTTGCCAAGTTCCCACCTTTTCCCTTTTTGCTTCCTTTCTACTCATTCACAGTTCCCACCTTTAGCACAATGGAAAGAAGATTGTATTTAAAGTCAGAGGAGCTGGATTCAAAATCTTGGCTCTATTATTTGCTCTCTGTGCAACATTGGGTAAGTTATAAAGCTTAACTCCCCAGGGCCTCAGTTTCCTCATTAGTCGAAGGAGGGGTCTAGATTCAAACTGTCGGTTCTTTTCTAACTCTTAATCTATTGCCCCCTTAGTGTCCCCATATCAAATTACATTCTATATATTTTATTTATAAACATATGTGTACATTATCTTCCCTGATCTTTTGGGTTTTTTTTGGCCTCTGTAGCCCCAAAATGTAGCCCATCTTGCCTGTGCTGTATGTACCTGGGAACCAGCTCTTCTTCCTGACTGCAGGACTCAGTGACAGCTGAGGCTTTGGTCCTCAGTGGGGATCTTAGCTTATAACTGTCTATTAGTCTCCTCCTACATCTTTCCACTGTCAGTTCCCATGGCCTACAATATTAAAAAATATAGAATATTAATATTTGCAAGAAGGTACATTTCCTCATCTCAAAAGTATCCAACAGTCAGCTTAATGAAAAATGACCATTAGACACAAGCTTTACACATCTATAGTGCATAAGTAGATGGCAAGTGGCATTTGAATCAATAAGATCTATGTTCAAGTCCTATCTCTGACACATTCCAGCTGCATGACAACGGACAAGTTACTTAGCTTCTTAGGGTCATAGACAACTTTTTAATATAGGAAGTCACTAGACCCACAATGCATCAGTGGAGGGAAATCCTATGTCCCGACAAGAAGGAGACAAACACAAAAACCAAAACAGTATGTAGTTCAAAGAAGTCAACAATAATAGTAAATTTTTATTGAATCCCACAGATGATATCAAACCTAAAAATAAAAACAAAAACAAAAACCCAACAGAGTCAAGTCTTCTTTATTTGTTCATGATAAGGGTTTATATAATCTCCTTGAGCTAAGTAACATAAACACCACTTATGTCTATCGGTGTCTTCCTTCCAACCACTGTAGACATGGAATTCCTAATCAGCAGCTGTACAAGTAAATCTGATATGTTAAGTAAAGAAAGAGGTTTCAGTTCTTTAAGCTTCACAAGAAAATCTGTATACAACTTCATATAGGGAAAAGCTTCACTGTACTAAAGTCACTCTGCATCTTTCTGCCCGAGAGACAGAAACTATATTCAAAGCAACTTGAGTAATCAGAGTTCATAAGGTTTGAAAACATTGTCAGAGCATGTGGATGAACATGGCCCCAGCGATCTCTTTAATGTCCTAAATGACTGATCCCACCAGCCTTGGCCTTAAAAATGTATCTGGGACCCCAGAGCCTGCGGGTTTCCTCAGCCACCATCCTTGACCCCTTGCTCTAATTTGTTCTGTATTTACTTCTGTCCTTTTGACCCAAACTTCCTTTCTTGGACTTAGGTTTTTTGTTTTTGTTTTTTGTTTTGGTGACCTTGGACTCTTCTTTCCTTCTTTTGGTCTGATCTCCCAGCTTCTACAGAATGGTTTTGGCTACTGATTTCATCTTGCCTGTGCTGTATGCACCTGGGAACCAGCTCTTCTTCCTGACTGCAGGACTCAGTGACAGCTGAGGCTTTGGTCCTCAGCGGGGATCTTAGCTTATAACTCTCTATTAGACTCCTCCTACATCTTTCCACTGTCAGTTCCCACGGCCTAATTTAATTTCTTAAGTCCCTGGTTCCCTCTGGATTATGATGAGGATAGCAAGAGATTATATCATCCATCCTTCTGCCCCTGGATGGGAGTAAAAAAAATAGATCATAATCTATTCTGATTTGCAGTTTTTCCCTTTCTTTTTAAATGATGTAAAACAAGGAATAAAGTCTGAAAAACAAATATGAACTAACAAGTTAGCCTTTCCCTACAATATCACATAAATGATAAAAAATGTGAGCTCATTTCCCCAATGAGTTTGTATATTATATAATTTATCTTCAGAAAAAACTTTTATTTTGTTTTTCGGTTGTTTGTGCCATAAAAAGGTAGAATAACCCACACAAGGTCACACAGCGTTTTAGAGTCAAAGCCTGGAATATAAATCAATAAACAATCTTTTATTGAACACCCACTGTTATATGGAAATATTCTAGCTGCTGGGGATATAGATACAATGAATAGACTAATTCTACTTACAAGGAGCTCACACATTAATGGGAGAAGACAACAGAATAATTAATGATTAAGATATTAAGCACAGATATGTACAAAATAGTTGAATAAATGTAGTTTGGGAGGGAGAGCTCCAAGAGTTGACTGGATCAGAAAAGGGCTTCATGTAAAAGGTGGTAGTACTTTTCTACATTTTTTTGTTAAGAAAGAGCAGGAATCTATTAAATAGAAGAGACGAGTGGGTTCATTCCAGGTATGGAGAATGGCCAGTGAAAAGGAAATAAGCCCCTGCTATATGCCAGATATTTTTTATAAATATTATCTCATTTGATCTTTACAACAAGCCCTGAAGTCTAGGTGGTGCTATTATTATCTTTATTTTACAGATGAGAAAACTGAAGCAATCAGTGGTTAAATGAATTGCTCAGGTGCACACAGCTAGTAAGTTTCTGTGGTCACATCTGAACTCAGGCCTTCCTGAGCTCTGGGTCCCATACTTAAAACACTGTACCACCAGCTGCCCTTGTCTCTCTGTGAAAATGCACAGAAACGGAAGATGTAGTATGAGGAACAGAGACAAGGCCAGTTTAGTTCGATCACAGAATATAGGAGGTGGAATAATTTTGACTGAGGATGGAAATATAAGTTGGGACAACACTGTGAATGGTTTTAAAAGCTAAACAGAGGAGTTTCTATTTTATCCTAAAGGAAATTGGAAACTACTGGGGTTGATTGATTAGAGGAGTCACATGGTTATATCTATATTTAAGGAAAATCACTTTGGCAACAGCATGTAGGATGGACTGGAGTGGGGGGAGACTTGAAGCAGGAAGAACACTCATGAGGCTATTGGGATCATTTAGGAAAGAGTGGATGATGTGTGGGTGGGGGGTAGAGAGGAAGTGAGTACTTAAACAGAACTAAGGAAGTTTGGAACAGGGGATGGTTAGGGGAAAGAAAAGTGGTTCAGTTTTGAACATGCTGAATTTGAGATGTCCCTGGGATATCCAGTTTGTAATTTGAAATAAGCAATTGATGATCTAGAATTGAAATTCAGGGGAGAGGATTGGACTGGTTATATAGATCTATGAGTCTTCTGCTTATGGATAATAAATTCATGGAAATAAGAACCTGATCCTTGGAGTACTCTTCTGGGAAAGTGGGACTAGAGACTAGAATAATAAAACTGGAGAGGAACTTAGTAACCAATTAGGGAAACCTTTCTCAGTGTGTAAGTAGCCAGCTTGGGATATGGAGAAGTTATGTAACATGCCCAAGGTCACAAGGAAGAAAGTAAAGTACTTTAGTATAGATGTTCTAATCCTGTTTTGTAATAGTGTTGCAGCTGAAAGATTTTGAGACTAATGGTGAATGAAATCATTGTCTGACTAGTAGGTGTCTAATCAATGCTTTTGGATTGATTAATTGATACCTGTGGAAGGGATATTAAATCATAGATGGATTGAGAATAATTTGAAGTTATTAATGGAAATGAATACCCAAGGCATTTTTATAGATCACTACAGCTAGGGGGAAAGGAAACAAATCTTCAGCTGGTAGAGCTTGAGACTTTTGACTCTGACCCTGGGAGTACTGGGAAAGTAGGCTTAATCATTTTAATTCCCTTTGGGGCACATTCACAAACTGTAGAAGTAAACTATGAGTGATCATCTCAAAGGCTTTCAGCTTCCCTTCTATTGCAAGACAGAATGAACACATCTAACCTTAAATATTTCTGAAAGACATAACATTGACCAGTGGAAAGAGCCCTGAATAGGAGCCAAGATGTCTGGCTTCTGTTCTTGGCTTTGCTACTAAACTGCTGCATGACTGAGGAGCATGTGTATATGGGTGAATGGGAGGATGGAGCTGGGGGAAAAGGGTGGGGCTTGAAATGTATGAAATCCCTCTCCTTTCTCCACTTCTAATGTATGCAGAATGGATAAGGTGGATGGTCACTCTGGGAGGTCATCTGGCACTCATGGTGTAGATGAGAGGATCACATTTTAGCCTTGAGTCTGGGGAACTCCTCTAAGAATTAGTTAAAAGTAGAGAAAAATAAGGGAGCAGAAGTACTTCTCTCCCCAGAGATGCCATTCTGTATCATGTCCCTGGATGGTGATAGGAATATGAATTCCTCTCCTCCCCCTTTTTGATGCCTCCTTCTTTCCCCAGTTATTTTTCTGTTTCTATTCTTCCCTCAGCTACAGCTTTGCTCTTTAGAAGAAAAGGAATAAAGCCGTTGCTCCATAATATTATTTCCTTGGGTCACCAGGAAATATTGTCTCAGATTTGAGTCCCTGCCACTCAGGTGTCCTTAAGCATAAAGCTCTTTGAAGCCTTGTGGGGAGTTAGTAAGATATGAATGCTTAGAGCAACACCTCAGAGAAGCTGCTTTTGATGCCAGTTTTATATGGCTTTATTCAAAATGCTATAGGGAAGTAAAGGGGATCAAGAAAAAATATTCTTCATGAACCATCCTTTTTGCTATTCTTTTGTTTTTTAGTTCACACTGTACCTGATTAAAAGATTGATGTTCCTTTTGAACTCTTGCAATCCCAAAGAAGGTATAATAGGATCAACAACAAATAAAATCCAATTGAAAATATATTTCAAAAAGTTATCTTTATTTGAGAAAAGAAGGCAGATATAATGAGAAATTAATCAGTCAACAATCATTAATTCAACACCTACTCATGGCAGGCACTGCATTTACTGCTGGGGCCACTTTTACCAAGAATGAAACAAATTCTGGCCAAATGTAAAGTTCATACATAACAAAGAGTTAAATGCAAGGCAATATGAAAGAGTGGGCACTAGCAATTGAGGGGGAGGGAGAAGATCAGGCCAGGTCTCTGACAGAAGATGGTACCTAAGTTGTATCTTAAAGGAAGAGAGGGAATCCAAAAGAGAGAGACAAGGAGGTAGTACATTCCAGACATGGAAGACAAACAGTGTAAAAACAGAGATGGGAGCTGGAATGCTGTGAGGGAGAAATACTGAGAAGGAACAGTTTGACTAGATCACAGAAAGGAGGAAGGGAAATGGTGTCTAATGAGGCTGGAAAGATGGGTTGGAGCCAGGTTGTAAAGGACTTTAAAGGCTAAACAGAGAATTTATATTTTATTCTAAAGGCAATAGGAAACTATTGGAATTGATTGAATAGAGTAGTTGTGTGGTGACATCTGTTTCAAAGGACAATTGGTTGGCTGCAGTGTGTAGGACAGAATGGAGGGGAAAGTGATTTGAGGCAAGGAGACCCATTAGGAGGCTCTTACATTAATCTAGGTGAGAGATAATAAATGTCTAAACTAAGGCAGTAATTGTGTGAGGAGAGAGAAGGGGTCACATACGAGAGATGACGTATATTTTGTTTGGAGGGGGCAAGGCAATTGGGGTTAAGTGATTTGCCCAAGGTCACACAGCTAGTGTGTCTAGTGTCTGAGGCTGGATTTGAACACATGTCCTCCTGATTCCAGGGCCTGTGCTCTATTCACTGTGCCACCTAGCTGCCTCATGACAGGTGATGTGGAGGAAAACTAAAGCTTCGGTAATTTCTTGGGCATATGGAAATAGGGATAGAGAAGAGTCATGGATAGAAAACTAATTTACTTAAGATGGAGGTCTAGTTTTCCATTTTGTTTGTGTTTTCATTTCAGTAAACCTGTCCTGCTTATTGTTTCTTGACTTCAACATTCCATCTTCTATGTTCCTGCCTTTCAACAGGCTACCTGCACATAGCTCAATGCAATTCCTCTAAAATTTTTAGTTTTTTTTCAAAGTTTGATCTTCAAGAAACCTTTCCCAGTGTCCCTAAATGCCAGTGCTTTCTCCTTCCTCAAGTCATCTTGTATTTACTTATTTACTTAACATACATGTTATATCCCCTCTGGAAAATGTAAGTTCCTTGTGAGTGAGGACTGTTTTTCATTTTTGTTTCCATATCTCCAGAAATAAGAAGAGTGCCTTAGGTGTAGATGATGATTAATAAAAGTGAATTGAATTGAATTGGATTACATCACATGTAGACAATGCTCTAGCCCATAAAGAACCCTTACTGTACATTCTATGTAACAAATTCCATAACCAACATGAGGGAAATGTATTCAGTGCATTTCTTGGTAGTCAGATGTGTCTTTAGGAATGTAAAATACTAACTTGGACCAGATGTGATCATGGTTATTTCAACTAGAGAAGATAAACAACATGTGGGATGTGCTAGGCAGAGAACAAGATTTATTAATGAACTGCTTCTACACAAAACACTGTATTAGATTATGTAAGGAGACGCAAAAGAAGTAGCACAATGATTCTCAATCTTTTTGATCGCAACATTCTCTTTAAGGAAGTCATTCTGCAATCTTTCATGGTGAAAGCTGAATTATTATCTGTTGATTGAAAAAAATGACAACAATAATTTTGAATTCATTGGCACTTTTAAATGAATTTTTATTTCATTAATCATAGTAGCACATATTTACATTTGAAGAGCCTTGACATATATGAGCAAAACTTGATGTCTACATGAGGCATATTTGGTTATTATGTTGAATCACTTGATGAGATAGGCATCCTCACATTAATTCTTGGTCCCAAAGGTGATTTATGGCACTTACGTACACATGTACCCGTATAATAAACACACATTCACAAAATGACTCAAAAATATTAAATATTTAGTTTCCACTATGATGTATAGTTATTGAAATTCTTAAAAAACAAAACAAAACAAACCCCAGAATGCAATCACTAACTTATTTATATGAAAAATTATGCAATAGTATAAGTTTAAATCCTGGGCCTCTAACCAAATCTTTGTAAAAGGGGCCCTTTTTGACCCTGGTTACAATAGGGGAATCCTAGGATAATATTTCCTAATCTTGAAATTTCATGATTCTCTGTTGATGTAAATTTCTTTTATTTTTTAACCAAATATTCCATTAAGTGCAAATAAAGACTTTAAAGAAATAACAAAATAAGTCTAGGGTACATGAGTTATTTGAACTGTGTCAAGTAAGGGCTACTGAGAGAAGAACGTTGTAGGGCTTCCTTGATGAGATCCATAATCACTTGAGTTTAGCACAAATCTATAACCTAAGAAAAAACTAAATGGATAAAGGATTCCTATTATCAAAACTATAATTTGTAGTTGGATTGGTAACTCATAGAGTTTGTGCATTACGATATATATTTTGTGCAGCACTTCTATTGCACACTGAACTGGACCTGAAATTGAAAAGAAGGGCAAAAGAATACAGGATCAGCTTTGGGAAATTATGTAGTGATTTTAATGATACCGATTTTCCTGAAACAAAGACTCATCTTAACAGTAGTATTCTTCTGCTGTTATGGCATTTCTGTGAGTCATAGCATTTCTGAAGAATTAAATTTTTGAGTCACCCAAAGGGCAATGGAAAGAATATGGTAAATGAGAATAGACTACAAAATATTTCCAATAAAGAATTGCACAAGAAAAGTATTCTAAAAGAACTAACCAGAGAAGTCTAAACAGAAAAGGAGGTAGACTAGTCATGTAGTGAGAACAAGGAATGATTGCTGACTAGCTATGAACTACATTGGCACCTACAAAATGTCATGACATCTAAGGAAGCCTCCACTCACCCCCTTTCCTTTGCCTGTGGAGTATATATGAAAGGAGATGGACAGGAATTGACAATATTGGTGGGCATGGCTGGGTTATAGTCTGAATTACTAGAGGGAGAACCTACATTGATGACATTGAAGAGCTATCAAATTATTGAAACATTGGGAATAAAATAGAGAAGTCTTATGATACCATTACCTGAATGTAAAACTAGGCTATTTTTTTGTCTCCCATAGTGCTTATTGACATATATCAGGCATGGAATGAATGAATGAATGAATAAAGACATATAGTTTGGACAGTCTGACTTAAGAGGTCTCCCTTTTTTAGAAGGTTAATAGGCAAAAATGTTTTACAAGGTGAACAAACTGTTTTGTTAGCCTTGAGTTTATTTGCATCAGTAAAAATGTAGGCTGCACAGTGATTCAGAATTCCTAGGCTACTGATTATAATTGATCATGTTTAGGAGGAAATTAAATAAACTGACAGGAATTTTGAAGGCAGGTGCCTGAGGAAATTTGTAGGCAATCGCTGAGATGTTATTTCAAATGTAACATTTATTTAAGTGTTTTTTTTAATTCACAAAAAAATATAAGCCACATTATAAATACAAAAGTTATGTGAACTTTCAAAACTTATTTCTCTCTCATTTCTGTTTTATCCCCTTATCTTTCATTTGATCAATCATTACTTTAATTTTTTTGTGCTTGCTTTTCTATTAGAGCTGTCAGAAAACCTTACTATCTTTGTCCCACTTGATGGTTATATAATAAAATACTTTACAAGTCTGATTGCATTGTGATTTCATAGCAGAGAATAAAAAATTGAGCTCCTTTTATTACATATAAATGCATGAAAAATTCTCTGACTAAAAAGATCCATTTGCAGGAGCAAAAATGACAACTGTTTGACTCAAGATCTTCCAAACTAGTCTGATTTTGAGGTTGTTTTTTTTTGTAGACAAAAGATCCCAAAGATAGAAACCTTTGAGTTTCTACTAGAAGTGAAAAATAGAAATTTAATTAATAAGACCACAAATTTACAGCTGGAAGTGACCTCAGAGCTAATATAGTCTAACCTGTTCATTTAACAGATGAGAAAACTGAGCCACAGAGGGATGAATTAACTTGACCAAATCACAGATAGCCAGTGACAGCCCTGAGATTCAAACCAGGTCCTCAGATTCAAGACTTTTTACTGTGGGCTTTCATAAGTGGGACAAGCAAAGAAAAGAAACTTACTTAAAGGAACCATTTGTGAAATGTGAAATAGCAAAGAGAGAAAAGGGAAATAGCAGTTATTGAAATAAAAGAGAATGTCTATTCTAGGTTGGGAAACCTAGGATTTGATTTTTTATAATTATTAATGGAAATTACTTTGCCAAGGTTTTTGAGACAGAATGTGAATAACGATATTGTGACCTATATTTCAAGCATCAGGAATCCAACCATAATAAACATATCCAATTTTTGCATTCCATAAGACTGTGCTAAAAAAGTCCATTTTAAGTTCTCTCTATTCATTTTCCACCAGCTGCACTCCTTGGACTGAATTCCATCATGATCCTGATCCCAGGAAAGATCATCACCAGAAAACTCATCCTCCTGCAAGATTGCATCAGCTTTGGTATTCATAGCTCTTCAGTACCCTCAATACCCTCTGCCCCTCTGATTAGAGGACTGAAGGGTAAAACGTAGAATTCCTTCCAAAGCCTCCATTGAAAAAGTGCTCCCAGGCCAGAAACTTCATTTCCCACCAGTTGCACTTTGAGGAATGGACTCCACTTGCTCCCCACGGTACTTTCTCTTCCTCTCCACCTTTCTTCAACTTCCTTTTCTGCCTTGACATTAGATTGTAAACGCTTTCTGGGTAAGAAGTGTCTTTTTTCATCTGTATTCCTAGCTCTTATCACAGATCCTGGCACTTAGTAAGTGCTTAAAAATGATTATTGACTATCTTTTCACTGAATCCTTCCATTCTTTAGAAGTTGATTATTCAAGTGCATATTGAAGTCTTCCTTCTCTACCCTGCTGACAATTCTGGTTAATAGGGGACAATTAAATTCGATAAAGTATTAATTAAATATATCATGTACACACAATAGGTACTAGTTTCAGGAATTTATCCACATAGTCGACAGGACAGATGCATGAAACAGAAGGTGGGCTCTAGAGGAATTAGTTAAGGCAGTCAAGAGGTAGAGTTCAGGAAAATCAGGTAAGGTAGAAGTGTTGAGCAAGTATTACCAATCTAATCAGGCACAGTGGATAGAGTGCTGGGCTTAGAATCAGGAAGACATCCTCTTGAGTTCAAATGGTCTCAGCCACTTACTAGCTGTGTGACTCTGGGTAAGTCACTTAACCCTGTTTGCCATAATTTCTGATCTGCAAAATGAGCTAGAGAAGGAAATGGCAAACCACTGTAGTTATTTTTGCCAAGAAAACTTCAAAATGAGGTCATGAGGAGTTGGACTCAACCAAAATAACTGAACAACACTTGGCAAGAGAAAGTGTATGGGAGATCAATGAATTAATTATCAAGAGTAGCACTAGTATCTGTGACAAAGGAAGAAAGGAAGTAAAGAAAGAAAAAGAAAGAGAAATGTATAGAGAACTGAGTTAAATTTGTAAGAATACAAGTCATTCCCTAATTGACAAATGTTCAAAGGATTTGAACAAGCAGTTTTCATACAAAGAAATCAAAGCTATCCATAGTCATCCGAAAAAAAATGCGCCAACTCACTATTGATAAGAAAAATGCAAACTGGAATAACTCTGAGGTACCACCTCACACCTATCAGATTGGCTGACATAACAAAAAAAGAAAATAAATGTTGGAGGGAATGTGGGAAAACTGGGACACTAATGCACTATTAGTGGAGATGTGAACTGAGAGAATTCTGGACAATTTGGAACTATGCCCAAAGGATTGTAAAACTGTGCATATTCTTTGACCCAGCACCACCACTGCTATATTCCAAAGAAAGCAAAGGAAAAGGAAAAGGACCTATTTGTACAAAAAGTATTTGGAGTAGCTCTTTTTGTAGTAGCTAAGAATCAGAAATTGAGGGGATGCCCATCAATTGGTAAATGGCTGAACAAGTTGTGGTATGTGATTGTAATAGAATATTATTGTGCTATGAGAAATGACAAGCAGGATGATTAAAAAAACTTGAAAAGACTTACATGAACTGATAAAAAATGTAGTGAGCAGAACCAGGAGAACATTGTGCATAGTAACAGCAATAATGTACAATGAAGAATTGTGAATGACTTAGTCATTCTCATTAATACAATGATCCAAGAAAATTTCAAAAGATTCATGATAAAAAATGCTTTCTGCCTCCAGAGAAAGAAGTAATGTCTGCATACAGACTAAAGAAACTCTCTCCCTCCCTCCCTCTCTCCTTTTTTCCTTCCTTCCTTCCTTCCTTCCTTCCTTCCCCTTTCTTTTTCAATTGAATGTCTGTCATATAGTGTGTGACAATCCACTTGTCAATAAAGTCGACTGATTTCATTTAATACTAGAGGGTAAAACTAGGAATACTGAGTGGAAGTCGAAAAGATGCAAATTTGGAATTAGAATAATAGGAACATACATCTAAACTGGGCAAGGACTTTAAAGGCCATTTAATTTAACCATTATTTACTATAGATGATGAAACTGAGGCCCAGGGAATTCTGAAGTACTTGCCCAAGGTCATATAGGTAGTAATCACAGGAGGTGGAATATAGTCTCAGGACATCTGACTTTAGACCTGGTGCTCTTTCTCCCTTACTAAGCTGTTTTGATATAAGGAAAAACTTATTAACAATTAGAGATCTCCAAAAGCAGAATAGACTGCTGGAAGATATCTTGATTTCCTTCTCACTGAAGATTTTTAAGCAAAGGCTATCTGGACACTTGTTGGGTATGTTGTAGAATAGTCATTACTATCCTTCCAGTCATCTAGGGTTTTTAGCCTCACTGTCCTCCTCAACCTTTCCCTCTGCGCATCCATCCAGTAACCAAATTTTGTCCTTTCTTCTGTCACATATCTCATTTATGTTGCCTATTCTCTACTTACACAACCATCCCTCTAGTTCCAGCCCTCATCTTCTCTTGAATGGATTATTGCAGCAACCTTCTCTCAGTCTCTCTGCTTTGTGTCTCTTATTTCAATCCATCTTCCAATATATCCAAGTGATATTCCTAAAGTTCAGGTCTGAGCATATTTCTTCCTTATTCTATAAATTCCAATAGTCCCTTAGTCAAATGTAAAAATCTCTGTTTAGCGTAAGAAGCTTTTTATAAAAACTTGAACTTTTCTTACCTTTCTATTCTTCTTATGAATTATTCCCCTCTATTCACTTTACAATCTAGCCTTACTGACCTACTTCTTCTTCCTCCTATACAATGCTCCATCAATTCTTCTCCCATCTATTTATCTTTCCTTGTGTTCCCCATCTCTGGAATGTCCTTCTCAATTTTGGAATCTCCATTTTCTTCCCAAACTCAGCTCAAGCATAGATTTTTGCATGTAGCCACTCCTGATTCCCCAAACTACCTTGTTTTCATTCTTCATATACTTATATATTTATAAACATTTTAGCTCCATTAGAATGTATGTGCTTCAGAGCAAAAACTGTTTTACATTATATCCCTAGTGATTATCATATAGTGGGCATTGTATAAATATGTATTGAATTGATTGATTGGACTAGATGGCCTCTTGGTCCCTTATAATTTTGAGATTCTATAATTCTTTATGATTGTCATTGCAACTTCATGCCTGAGGTGTTTTTTTTTTATATTTCATGTGCTAATTTTGGATCATAGGTACATAACAGAAGCATAAAATAATATATTGATGTCTTAGATTTCTTCTGTAGACATACCTACAAAGCAGTCAATTGAATTTAGAAGGTCAATATCTCTGTAATCTTCAAAGTAAATATTCACTTTACCTTTCAGGGTCAGAGGGGTAGAGTACAGAAAACCATTTGGCCTGGGTTTGAAGTTCAAAGGGAGCCTCAAATTCAGTAGATGAAAAATTATCACCGTTATCACCAATTATGGGACAATATTATATGAATGGGGGAAAGAGAGAGAGAGAGAGAGAGAGAGAGAGAGAGTGAGAGAGCACACATCATTATGCCTTTATAACCCCCCCATAAAAATGTAAAACATTGTGGGATTATGAGAAGCTGCTTATTGTTCATAGAATCAGATTAAAAACTGGAAGAGATGTTAGAGGCCATCTAGTTCAATTTCTTTATTTTGCAAATGTGGAAACTGAGGCACAGAAATGTCTTGACATCCTAGAGGTCTCATGTATAGTGAATGACAGCTTTTATCTAATTGAACTTCCTCATTAGGGGAAAAAAAAGTTAACAAATGTCAAATGCTGTCCCTCAAACAGGAGTATGAAACAACTGACTTGCTGTCGACAGGACATGAGTTGGACCTGATTTTGCTGCAATGCTCTGCTACCTTCATTTTCTCACCTGGTTAATCTTGTGAATAATAATGTGTACCTATGAGATGACTGACCTGGACTAGGGCTACTGTTAAATTTCACCAGGGAATTGAGTTTATCTTTGTGTAAAAGTTTTCTTTTTTCTTTTATAAATCTATGTGAATCTGTAGATATATCTATATAAATCTCTAGATAATAATTGTAATAGCCAGTATTTCGAATAGCACTTCAAGATTGCCAAAATTCTTTATCAGCATCCCATTTTATCTTCACAACTATGGGATATAGGAGCTATTGTCCCATTTTAGAAATGAAGAAACTGAGGAAGACATGTATCAAATGATTTGACCACAGTAACACAACTATAATGTTTCTTAATCCAAATTTGAAGTTAATTCTTCCTGACTCTGGGTTGAGCATTCTATCTGCTGTGCCACCTCGTTGGCTTATAGAGATTCCCTTTGATTTATAGATTCACATAAATCCCCTATAGGGATCTTTAATGCTAGGATCAAATTTACAATCTTGGCTTCAGTAGTACTAAGTTCTATCCAACAAGGTTGGTTCATGAAGACTATAGGAATGTATCCATAGGAGGTGCATGTTAAGTTAGAAACACTTAAGAAAAAAAAAAGCCACCACAAGCTGTGTGACCTTGGGCAAGTCACTTAACCGCATTTGCCCTGCCTTCCCCCCTCCAAAAAAGCAAAAAAAGAAAAAAACACAAGCTAATCTAGTATAAATTTGTGCCACCAATTTTAGGGTCACAGATTTAGAGATGGAAAAGGCTTTAGAGATTATTTAGTTAAAACCCACCTCATTCTACAGATGGGGAAACTGAGGCCCAAATAAGTGTAAATGACTTGTCCAAGTCTTAGAGTTTGTAATTAGCAGAGCTGAGATTTGAACTTGGGTCCTCTGACTCTTTAGGCATTGCTCTTTCCAATAAATCATGCTGCTTCAAGGGCTGAAGGCAAAATAAGTTAACTCCTCTGAAATATAGCTTTTCTAACCCTTGGGAGCTATTTGTCATCTTGCCAGTGTGAGCCTGATTAAAATGTCACAACTGCTATTACAAGCAGTACAGTGGAGGAAGAGAACATTTGTGTATACTGTAGGAGTTAAGCAACGAATGATGAATTTTAAAGGTGAAGACAAAACGCAAGATTAACATGAGCATTGTGTTCACTCAATTTTGATTTTGTTTTCCACAAGGATTAGGAAGATTTAACAATAATCAATACAGCATCTAGCAAATCAGATACTGCTACTTTGAATCAGAACACTTAGCATAGTATTTTCTGTATAACGATAACAAGGTTGGTCTCTTAAAGAGTATGGTTAGTGTGGATTTATCCATCCAGAATTACTTTGGGCCCCACCACCTAGAAAACTGGAGATTTACCCTAAATCAGTTATATTTAATGAATGCACGTCTTGTAACCATGACATAGTAGAATTTCTCACAGAAACAAATAAACTGACATGTTTAACTGTATATAATTTACTCATAGGCATAGGATCAACAAAAAAAAGCAAAATCAGAAATACATTTAAACTATAGATTAGGCTATGAACCTGCAGCTTTTTTTTTTAACAGATAAGGTAGTTTTTAATCAGTTTATAGACCTGCTTCAAACCTAGAAATTCTAGTAAAGGCACATTTCAGTTACTTGGCCCTACCAGTTGATTTTCCCCCTAGGAAGGAGGAAAGTATAGGATATGAAACAGAAGTCTCAGCTTATGTTTCATTCATGGCATCAAAGAAGGTCACAGTGATTTGGTAGGGCAGCGGGCAGGGCATAGATCCTGGATCCCAATGCTGTTGCCCTTTCACTCAAAGTTCCATTTCAGGTAGCAACCCCCCTTTTATTCTCCAGACACACCCTATTACACTCGACATTGCCAGAGTTGTCTAGAGCTCTTGTCCACTCCTCCTACCTGCTCCTCCCACAATCATCACTTGTGATCATTGGATCATAGAGCTGGCGCTAGGAGAGACCTCAGAATCCATCTAGACTAATTCCCTCATTTTACAGATGGAGAAACTAGGGCTTAGGGATGTTGTCAAAAGGCATTTCCCACTATACGCCAGGCATAATGTTAAGTGTTGAGGATACAAAGCTTGTGCTATCAAGGAGACCATAGTTTAATGGGGATACAACACACAAATAAGTGTGCACAGACAAAATACATACAGGGTTGATAATTTCAGAGGAAAACTATTAAGATCAAAGAGGACTGGAAAGAGAACTTTCTTGTAGAAAGAAGGACTTTGCTTAATGCCCAAAGAAAGCCAGGGAAGCCAGAAGGCAGGGAATACGGCAGGATAGAATTCCAGGGATGTGTCAGAGCCAACAAAAATGTCTAGGTCACAAATTAAACCTCACAAGTGGTATTTGAACTCAGATCCTCTGACTCCAGATGTGATGTATGATCAAAGATAGGTCAGACAAGTGAGATTCTTTCTACTCTGATGATATCTTGCTTTTTCTGTCTCCTTATGTCCTTGAATTTCCATATTTCTCTTGTATTCAAGTTTCTCCTGACTGAAAATGTATTATATTCCCTTCTGTCTCTTTGGCTCTTCTCAGCATGATGGGGAGATCTGGCATAAGACACAGAGATTTGTTCATCATATGATACATAGATATTTATACCATTACATATATGTATATTAAAGTTTCTTTCCCCCTCATTAACTAATACAAAGGCAAATTGCCATCCATCTGTAGGGAGGCTTATTTTCAGCACAATATATAGCTATGTTAACAAATAATAAAAACAGATTGCTTGCTAAATTGCCTTCAACTCTGTCATCTTTGAGGAATTTGTTGTTTCTGAACCTGTGGTCTTTCATAGAAAAGCAAAACAGAGAAAGTCCTCCCTCACAGTATTACTTGTATCAGAATATCAAAATTCTTTTGGAATAGAAATGTGAGCCATCATTGTCAAAAATGTTTTATGTTTCCAAGTAGCTTCCTTTATTATATGCATAGATTTATTAATGAGGAGGTGTTTCAGCCCCTCTCCATTTGTTTGTTAAAATTCCTCTCTTGCTGCTCTTTCCCTCCCTTCTGAGAAGCTGTCTTATTTGAAAACACCTGCCTAACAGTAAAAAAAAAAAAGCCCAAAGCTTGACTGCAAGATTAGAGCACAGTTATGCAAAAATATGTCTATACTTTTCAAAAGTAAGGCTGGGGCATTGCTAGGGCTAGAGATAGAATCAGGACCTGTGATTTTATTGGCACAGGGAATTTTGGGGTGAGGAAATACTCTTTACCAATGTATTTCAGCACCTTGTCTGTAATTTATAGTCTTAGAATAGCCTAGAGCACTGAGAAATTGAATACCTTGCAAAGAGTCACAGGGCCACGATAAGTCAGAAGTACAACTAGAAAGGCTTTGAGTTCAACTCTCTGTTCACTACACTATGATGCCTCTTATTGGGGGATGAGGGGGAAGCATCTGTGTTAGGCAGAGAAAATATGCAAACATGTTTATAGCTATATATATATGTATATATAAACATATAATATATGTGTGTGTATTTGGTAACTGCTTTCTATAGAACAGATGCCTTTATTCACTCCTACTGAAATATTATTTTTTTTGGAGGTGGGTAGGCAAGGCAATTGGGCTTAAGTGACTTGTCCAAGGTCATACATCTAGTAAGTGTGTCAAGTGTCTGAGGCTGGATTTGAACTCAGGTCCTCCTGACTCTAGGACCAGTGCTCTATTCACTGTGCCACCTAGCTACCCCAATACTCATTGTTTTTGCTAAAATTTTTCTCCTTCCTTCATTCCTTCTATCCTTCCTTCCTTCCTTCCTTCCTTCCTTCCTATCTACCTCATTCTGTCACCATTTGTCTTTATCTCTTTCTGTTGGTCTCTTTCTCTGTGTCTTTGTAACTGTGTTTTTCTCTCCTCCTAGGTACCACCCCCCATTCATTTTTTAATGAAGGATACATGAAAAGGGTCTACTTTCTCACCAGAATAGCTCAGTGTGGGATGGTTAAAGTAGAGGAATTTTAGAAATGTTTTATAAACAAAATTTTGGTACTTCTGCAGAATTACTTTAAGTAGCATTAGAAACTATATATAATGTGTGTGTGTGTGTGTGTGTGTGTGTGTGTGTGTGCGTGTATAATATATATATAGAGAGAGAGATTCAAACAAATGAAAAAATAGAAGGCAATTTGAAATATCTCATTGGAAAACCCACTGACCTGGAAAACAGATCCAGGAGAGACAATTTAAAAATTATTGGACTACCTGAAAGCCATGATCAAAAAAAGCACCTAGAAATCATCCTTCAAGAACTTCTCAAGGAAAATTGCCCTGATCTTCTAGAACCAGAGGGCAAAATAGAA
>CM053582.1:284284562-284325359 GCA_028627135.1 Pseudochirops cupreus | reverse complement strand
TATATATATATATATATATATATATATATATATATATATATATATATATATATAAAGTTATTTTTATAAATTACCAATAAATCATTGTTATATAACTCTACATTAGATAGCAGTGCCCTGGCTATGAATTTTCATAATACAGTAAATTTGGGATTATATTGAAAATAAAAAGTCAGATAGCTATTGTAGTCAATAATGGACAATTTTCATTTGCAGAGTAAACATTAATTGAAATGTAACTATGGAAAGCCAGATTTTAAAGAAAAACTGAATTTGGACCATAGCATATTAAAAGGAATATTGCTAAAGGAAATCCACTATCTAGAGAGAGAGGGCTGGACAAGATCAAAAAAGTTTCCATGTTACTGTCCCTTCAACTGTTTAGGCTTTTTGCAAAATTTAAACAAATACCTGTGAAACCAAAATTTGGGAAACAACAACTAGGTTTTAGGAACTTTAAAGGGAAATTGTTTAGATACTAATTCTTTTCTCTTAACATTTGAAGAGTCTTTTTTTTGCCTCTGTCTCTTTCTCTGTCCTTCTCTATTTCTCTGTGTCTCTTGTGTCTTTCTTTCTCACTCTGTCTCTCTCTGTCTCCCTTCCCCCCCAACCCTCAACTTCCCCCCCCCTTCGTGTGTGTGTGTGTGTGTGTGTGTGTGTGTGTGTCTGTCTGTCTCTCTGCTTTGTAACTTGTGGTCTTAGAGATTGCCTAAGGCACTGACAACCTAAATGATGTCCAATATTATAGATCTAATGTGTATCAGAGACACAGCTCAAACCCAGATTGTCCTGACTTTGAAGCCAACTTTTTAAACACTTCACCATGCTGTCCATGTTTATACTTTACCGAAAATCCAAATGGAAATTAAAGATAGATTGCTTTATACACATCCAAAATCACCCCAGGCTGAAAACATTCTTATGATAACAAATTGGGTGGCTCTTTGCAAATCCTAGTCCTAAGTAAACTGTGTATTGAACACAGTGAAACAGTGTTTGTGGAAGGAAAGAATAAAGTAAAGAAGGAAAAAATGTAATTTATTTAGAAATTTTGGAAATACCAAATTGAATAGGAATTTCACAGCATGATTTTGAATATTCAAAAGCTATAGACAACTATTTAAGAAGAACAGTAGGATCTAACTCCTCAAAAAATACAATTCACACAAACCGTACAAATTAGTTTGATTAAATGGAAAAAACACAAGACTAGTTGTCAGGGATATAGGTTCTCATTCTTACCCTGCCACTAACTGACTATGTGAGTCACTTAGCCTTCTTTGGCAACAGTTTCTTTACCTTTAAGTGAGGAATCAGAACTGGATGATTTTCTTCTTTTTCCTTCTCCCCCTTCTCCCCTTTCTCCCCCTCCTCCTCCTCCTCCTCCTCCTCCTCTCCCTCCTCCTCCCCCCTCCTCCCCCCTCCTCCTTCTTCTCCTCCTCCCCCTCCTCCTCTTTCTCCTCCTCCTTCTCTTTCTCTCTCTCCTTCCTTCCTTCCTTCCTTCCTTCCCTCTTCTTTTCTGTTTTTTTTTTTTAGCAAATAAACCCATTTATCCAATTGTACAGCAAACAGAAATCAGAGAAAATATACATAGGAGATCATATGCCAGACAATACACAGAGTAAAAGAGTTCTCCCATTGGGAATGATATTATCTCAGCTCAACCAAGAGAGACAGTCCTAGACCTCACCCAAGGAGAAATTTTCCAAAATCTGGAGTGAATTGGGAATAGGGACATTATTGAAGTGCCAGCAACACTACATGTTAGCTTCTTCTCAGAATTTTTCTCTCTCTTCAGGGAGCTATGTAGAATTTGGAACCTCATGGGTTTCTTTTTTGAATTCATTTAGTATTTTATTTTTCCCTAGTAGCATGTAAAAACAATTTTTAACATTTGTTTTTAAAACTTTGAGTTCTAAATTCTCTCCCTTCTTCCCTCCCTACCCCCACCCATCATTTAGAAGGCAAGCAATTCAATATAAGTTGTACATGTGTAGTCATGCAAAACAATTCCATATTAGTTATGTTGTGAAATTAAACATAGACCAAAAAAAAAAAATCAAGAAAAAAATCAATCTGTATTCAGACATGATCAGATTTTTCTCTGGGGATGGATAGCATTTTTTTTATCGTAAATCTTTCAGAGTTGTCTTAGATTATTATAATCCTGAAAATAGCTAAGTCATTCACAGCTGATCATCTTACAATATTGTTGGTAGTTTGTATACAGTACATTTCACTTTGGATCAGCTCATGTAAGTCTTTCCAGATTTTTCCGAGAGTATGCTACTCAACATTTCTTATAGTACAATAGTATTCCTTCACAATTATATACCATAATTTACTCATCCATTTCCCAACTGATGGGCATCCCCTCAATTTCCAATTCTTTGCCATGAGAAAAGAGCTGTTATAAATATTATTGGAAATATAAGAGTTTTTTCCTATTTTAATCTCTTTTGGGAAACAGATCAAGTAGTGGTATTGCTAGGTCAAAGGGTATGCATGGTTTTATAGCCCTTTGGGTATAGTTCCAAATTGATTTACATAGTATTGAATCAATTCTCAATTCAACCAACAGTGCAGTAATGTCTCATTGTCTCCATATCCCTTCCAACATTTATCATTTTCCTTTTCTGTCCTATTAGTCAATCTAATTTGTATGAGACGGTAACTCAGAATTATTTTAACGTGCATTTCTCCAATCAATAGTAAGTTAGAGTATTTTTTTCCATATGACTATAGATAACTTGGACTACTTCATGTGAAAACTTCATATTTTTTGATCCTTTATCAGTTGGAGAACGATTATTTTTTTTATAAATTTGACTCAGTTCTCTATATGTTTGAAAAATAAGGACTTTATCAGAGAAACTTGCTTCAATACATTAGAGTAGAGGTTAGAACCAGATTGTAGCAGGATATTTGAATAGTTAGAAATGAGGTGTCAACTAGTAGAAATCTTTAAATCCTGTTTAAAAAGTATTTAAAAATTAACATCTGAAAAAGGAAGCAATAGCTTAGAAATATTTTTCTTGAAATTTTCTTTTAAAAAATTGACAAACTTCAAATTAACATTTACTTATATATATATATATATAATGGTGGGGGAAAGGATTATATATAACATGATGAATCTATAATATGGAGCTTATTTTATTTATGGAGGGGCAGTTGGGGTTAAATGACTTGCCCAAAGTCACACAGCTAGTAAGTGTTAAGTATTTGAGGTCATATTTGAACTCAGATCCTCCTGACTCCAGGACTGGTGTTCTATTCACTGCACCACCTAGCCACTCCTAGAGCTTATTTTTTTAAAGTACATATTGAATTTAACACAGTAATTCCAGTGTTGCATTGCTTGTTTTTATCCAGTTATAAACTTTCCTTCTGTTCCCTTCTGGGTATTTTTAATGCTGCATTGTTAAACATCATTTTTGGTACCATTATCCTTTTTTTTTTATTCTGAATTTAGCAAACCTTAAATAAAATGAACTTTCACATTTACATAGTAAAAGAGAAAAAAATGATTTTGTACAAAAATCTTTGAATTTCTTTTAAGTATAATTTGCTTTTGTTTTAAAATTTATAATGATTTTAATATACACATTTCAAAGTTGACCTGCTTGTCTATGATGCCTTCCAGCTTACCTTCTATTCATTCAGTCAGTCAATTGGCATTTATATATTAGGCAATGTTGGAAGTGCTGGTAATACAAAGAAAGCCACTCAATGAAAAATCACAGACTAATCCATTCTTTGCATCAAAATGTTTCGCTGACTTTTCCTTCTTTTCCTTCCTTCCTTCCTTCCTTCCTTTTCTTCCTTCCTTCCTTCCTTTTCTTCCTTCCTTCCTTCCTTCCTTCCTTCCTTCCTTCCTTCCTTCCTTCCTTTCTTCCTTATTTTCTTCCTTCTGCTTATGGTTTTCTTAATATTGATGCAGTCTTCCATTCTTGGTATAAAGTCTACCTCTTCATAGTTTACGATCTTTGTGATACATTGCTGTGATCTCTTTGTAAGTATTTTATTTAAAAATTTTTCACCAATGTCAATAGGGAAATTGGTCTTTAGTTTTCTTTGTTTTAGTGTCTCACCATATTTGTGTCATAGATGAAATTTGGCAGGACTCATCAGTTTTTTTTCCCCCAAATAATTTTCAAATAGTTTATATTGGGGTTAATGGATTCTTAAATGATAGAATTTGCTTGTAAATCCATCTATTCATGGGTATTTTTCTTAATGAGCTTATTTTTGACTTGTTGAATTTTTTCTGTTACAGTTATGCAATAATTTGTTCTATTTCCTCTTGCATTAACATGTGACATTTATATTTTTATCAATATTTATCCATTTAACTTATTTTTGTTGGCATACAGTTGGGCAAAATATCTCCTGATAGCTGTTTTAATTTAATCTTAATTGATGATGTATTCACACTCTTTACGTTTTTGATACAGGTGTTGTCTTCTTTCTTTTTAATCAAATTAACCAATAGTTTATGTCATCTATTTTCTTCCCCCCAACCCCATTAAACCAGCTTCTAGTTATTTTTTTTACTTTCAATTTTGTAATTCTTTGTTTTTCAGGATTACTATTTTGGTGTTTAACTGGGGATTCTTAATTGGCTTTTTTTCTAGTTTTTTTAAGCACATACCCAATTCATTAATCTTCCCTTTCTCTATTTTATTGATGTAAAGCATTTAGAGATCTAAATTTCCACCTATGTGCTGCTTTGCCTTCATCCCACAAATTTTGATGTGTTGTCTTATTGTTGTCATTATTTTTAAAAAACCTGTTCATTGCTTCTGTGATTAGTTCTTTCACCTATTCATTCTTTGGTATTAGATTATTTAACTTCCAATTAATTGTTAATCTCTGTTTATAAGGCCACTTATTGAATGTATTTTTTTGTTGTTGAATTATGGTTTTTAAAAGGTGGATTTAATATTTCTGTTTTTCTTTTATTTGTTTGTGAGGAAATTTTGCCCTAATACATAGACAATTTTTGTGGAGTTGTCATATACTTTTGAGAAATAGGTATATTCCTTTCTATTTCTGTTCAATTTTCTCTAGAGTTCTATCATATCTAACTTTTCTCAAAAACGATTCATCTTCTTAACTTATTTATTTTGTATTTGGATTTCTATAGTTCTGGTAGGGCTGAATTGAAATCCCCTGCTAGCACAGTTTTGCAGTTTATTTCCTCCTGTAACTCATTTAATTTTTTTCTTCAAGAATTTGGGTTTGGGGAGGCTAGGTGGCACAGCGAATAGAGCACCAGCCCTGGAGTCAGAAGGACCTGAGTTCAAATCCAGCCTCAGACACAACACAAAAATGTGACCTTGGGCAAGTCACTTAACCCCAATTGCCCTCCAAAAAGCAAAAAAAAAAAAAACCAAAACCAACAAAACAAACAAACAAAAAAAGAATTTGGGTGCTTTGTCATTTGGTGCATATACATTTAGTATTGATAGTTGTTGTCCATAGTGACTTTTAGGAAGATGTAGTTTTACTATTTATCACTTTTTGTTAGGTCTATTTTTGCTTTTGCTTTGTCTGAGATCTATCATCATGATTACCACCCCTGACTTTTTTATTTCAGCTAAATCATAATAGATTCTTCTTTTGTCCTTAATTTTAATTCTTCTGTGTCTTTCTGCTTTAAAGACATTTCTTGTAAACAACATATTATTGAATTTTGGTTTCTAATCCATTCCGCTATCTACTTGCATTTTACTGGTGAGTTCATCTTATTCACATTCACATTTATGATTACTAACTCCATTTCTCTCTATTCAATTTTCTTCTGTTCATTCTTTGTTCTCTCTTTTATCTTTTACCCTATCTTCTCAAAAGACCATTTTGCTTCTGACTACTATCTCATAATTTGCCCTCCCTTTTATTACACTCCTTTCTCTTATTTCTTTCCTCTCATACTTCCCTATACCCAGTTGTGTATGTGTGTATGTATGTATGTATGTATATAGATGTGTGTATATGTATATATGTATATGTGTGTATGTATAAACATATATATGTATGTGTCTGTCTATCTATCTATCATCTCTCTCTCTTTCTATGTATGTATGTATGTATGTATGTATGTATGTATGTATGTATGTATCCATCTATCTATTCCTTCCCCTTTGAACCAATTCAGATGAGAGTGAGGTCCAAGTGTTGCTGACCCTTTTCATTTTCATTTCCACTATAAAAGTTTTTCCTTGTACTCTTCTTCTATATGAGATAATTTCCTTCATTCTTCTACCTCTCCCTTCTCCTAGTTAATCCTTTTTTCATCCCTCTTTTTTTGAGATCATTCCAACATCATCAAGTCAAACTCATGACCTTTGTTTATGGAGACTCTTTCTAACTGCATTAATAATGGTTAAGTTCTTAGGAGTTACATCTATCATCTTCCCATATAGGAATGTAAAGCTTGATTTTTTAAAGTTCTTTATGATTTCTTTTTCATGTTTACCTTTTTGTGCTTCTCTTGAGTTTTGTATTTCAATGTCAGATTTTCTATTCAGTTCTGGTCTTTTCACCAGGATTACTTGAAAGGCCTCTATTTCATTAAAAAAAATTCCTCCCTGATTGATTGTACTCAGTTTTTCTGAGTGGATTATTTTAGATTGTAGTCCTAGCTTCTTTGCCTCCTGGAATTGTTCTGTGAAGCTTGGATTCAGTCAGGCAATTGCAGTTGAGGACCTAGAGGGCCACATGTGGCCTTGGGGCTAGAACATAAGGAATGTAAACTTTGTGCTTGGAAGAGACTTGCAGAAGACAAACTTATAACAACTGAAAATTTATTGAAAAACTACAACCTGTTAAAGGAACAGATGATCTTGGTATTGATAAATAGCCCAGAGCCACTTGATTTTTCCTTATCCCTAACCAAGAAGAAAGATCACTTTAGTTGGGAAAGTAAAGAAAATGTCCTCAGTGGCAAGAAGTCTGAGAATTATCATACCCAAAAGTCTAAGTGCAAAGACTTGAAGAAGAGACTTTTTGCTGCTCAAGTGCATGCTCAAGCCTGTGAGAGCCAGAAAAAAAAAATTACCAACTTAAGAATGGACAGAGTCTGGGCATATACTGACTAATGCTGCTGAAGACTGTACAGTATTAACTATTGTGACCATGTTAGAGATTGATATTTAATATGTCTGTGAGTCATGTCCTTGTTTTATCACATCAAAACACATGGGAAATGTTTTTGCTGATTTTTTAAATTAAGGTATTAAGGGACACAATTGATAAAGCAAGCAGTTTTATGACCAGATACCAATTTTTTTCATCATAGGACATGCAATTTGTTTGTTCTGGAGACATATAACAAGATGTGCAAACACATGTTTTTGCACAACTTATATCATGTTTTAGCATCCTAGCCAGCCCAGTGTCTCCAAGTTTGATATTTTACTTGATATCCAGGAAAACATTAACTGACTTTAGGTCCCAATGCAACACAGTATGGCCAATATCACTTCATCTATGACACTCCTTTAGGGCCAAGGTCAGCTGAATCATTACATGGAGAACAAAATCTTTACCTGAGTAAAGTCTTTTTTGGGGCATTTTGTTATAATATTAGCCAGATTCCCTCCTTCACAATATTCCATTACAATAAAGAGTGTTGTATTGGATCTATCAATAACACGATCATAGTATTGGACAATATTTGTGTATTTTAGTTCATAGAGCAAATTCACTTCACAAACAGCATTTGTTTCTCAGCTTTTGTCATAGAGCCATAGTCAAATAAATTCTTTCCAAACAAATACCTTGCATCATTCTTCCTCAGTATTTTTGGCAGCAGCTCTAAGCTGGTACCAATGGTGAAGAGTATCTTGTGGTTCTCCACTTGGTAATGTATCACTCTGGCCACCATTGAAAAGTGACCCAGAACCACTGCACTGCTATTTTCACAGCTCATTCTGAGAAATTGTTTGTTTTCAGTGCTTCCAAGGTGGTGTGATCCAGTGAGAGGTGTGGTCATTAATTTTCTGTCTGCTCTCTGGCTCTTACCCAATTAGGGCCCCTCCTCTCTTGTAGCTGCAAGCACTAGCAGGAATTGTGACTAGAGACTCTGTTCCCTTGAGACTGCAGTGAATGCCTTTCTACCCTGGAACTAAGATCTGAAACCGGACGGGTGCAATGCAGTTAGCAAACTCTACTTGGTACTGTACCCAGTGCTAATGCAGAGGTTCTCTGCAGTCTCTGACTGGTTTTCCAATTCTCTTGACTGAAAGTTTCTGAAACTGTTGCTACTGCTGCTACTGCTGGAGCCACCTCCAAATGTCGCAATATTGTAACTGAATTTCTTCTGGGCCAGTTCCCGCCTCAGTGTCACTCACCTTTCCGCCCTTTTATGTTTTCTCGTGCAGGAAAAATGTCTCAACCCAAACTTTTGTTGGCTGTGTCATTCCAGAATTTGATTTGGGTTGTTATTTTAAAATTATTTGGAAAAGAATGTTGGAAGAACTTGGCTGTAGCATTACCTGTACTCCTTCATCTTAGCTCTGCCCTGCTTCTTAATTTTAATTCATTGAATTTATTTGTCCAAAACCTTTTCAATTTTATAGAATCAAAATTGTTCATTTTTTTCTCCTGTGATCTTCTTTATTCCTTGTTTCCCCAAGAACTCTTCTGCAATTCATAGTTTTGGAAGTTTTCTTTCTTCTCGAATTTATGATATGACATTATCCAGTTTTTAAAAATATATTTTAGATTATTGTGGTATATGGTGTGAGATGTTGTTCTAAATCTCATTTCTTCCAGACCTTTCTAATTTCCCCATAAGTTTTTGATGGATAATGAATCTTCATTGCAGTAGTTGGAATCTTTGGGTTCTATACTACTATATTTGATTTCTTCTGAGTTTTGTTTATTAATTTGCTCTCCCAGCATGATTAAATGATTCTACTTTATTTAAGCCACCCTAGACTAGACAGAATCACTTTGTCAATGTCTCTTCTAAATTGTGATGCTCAGAACCTGATATATTTTAGATTTCTTGATATACTATAGTATCCTGCTAACCATTTAATCTAATTAGATGTGTCTCATTAGTCTCTGGTAAAGAGGTATATTAGACTATAATTTATTAGATTATAATTGAATCCTTCTGCTCCCTAAATCTTTCAAGTCCAAGGAAAATGACCCTTTCTACACTTAATAGTATTTTATTTATTCTGATTACATGGTGTATCAGCAAGCACCCTAGCATACCCAGGATGGCTGCTAGCACAGGTTCTTAGATCTGCTTTTCTAAAGGAAAGCAACTCAAAATGGGTTAACAATCTTACTTTAATCAATCAAACATATATTATTACCTAGTTCAGGGGAAAAAAGCACCCTGAACTTCAGAGAATACAAACAGAAGTTACAAGCAGACAAAGGAGCAGATCAGCAGATGGGCTTCCAGTTGTCTGACCATTACATCCATACCTAGTTAGTTACCAGAGAGGGAAGCACCAACAACTGGGTTTTCAAAGCTGGGGGCCTCAATGGCTTCCCAGAATCTTGTCTGGCCAAATCACGTAACTCCTTCCAAAGTGAGCCCCCAAGCAAAAACTCACATCAGGGTATATATAGTCTTCTCCTGGATCAGAGAATGTCACAGCCCTCTTGACCCACTGCCCAATGACAAAGTAATAATAAGGCATGGGCATTCTTGAAGAACAAGCCTCTCACCACAGGCTCCATGTGACCATATTCAGCCTATCAGGGGGCAGAGTATACTTTCAAATCAGGGAAGGTTCTCAGAGCCACTTAAGCCTATCAAAAGGCCTAGGGGCAGGGAAGATCTTCAGATTCCCATAATGCATGGAAAGATCATTTTCAACATTAGTTTTTATAAGATTTTGATTTCAAAATTTTTCTCCCTCCCTTCCTCCCCACCTCCCTCACAAAGACAACAACCAATTTGATATAGGTTATACATTACAACCATATTAAATATATCTCCACATTAGTCATGTTGTGAAAGAAGAATCAGAACAAATAGGAGAAACCATGAGAAAGAAAAAAACAAAAATGAAAAAACAAAAAAAGGTGAAAATAGTATGTTTCAATCTGCATTAAGACTTGAAACTCAAGGGATTCTGGAACTGAGTCTTGTGAACTAAAAGTAAATAAACAAATCAACTAATAAAAGAAAACCAAAACATATAAAAAAAAGACTCCATAGTTCTTTCTCTGGATGTGATTAGCATTTTCCAGTGAGAGTCTTTCGGAATTGTCTTGTATGATTGTATTGCTGAGAAGCACTAAGTCTATCATAGTTGATCTTTGCACAGTGTTGCTGTTGCTCTGTACAATGTTCTCCTGGTTCTGTTCACTTCACTCAGCATCAATTCATATAAATCTTTCCAGGTTTTTCTAAAATCCTCCTGCTCATCATTTCTTATAGCACAATAGCATTCTATTACATTCATATACAACAATTTGTTCAGCCATTCCTCAACTTATGGGCACTGCCTCAATTTCTAATTTTTTGCCACCACAAAAAGAACAGCTACAAATATTTTTGTATGTGTGGGTTCTTTTCCCTTTCTTATAATCTCTTTGGAATATGGATCTAAGAGTGGTATTTCTGGATCAAAGGATCAACATGGATCAAAGCACAGTATTATAGTCCTTTGGACGTAGTTCCAAAAAGTTCTCCAGAATGGTTGGATCAGCTCACAACTCCACCAACAACGCATTAATGTTCCAATTTTCCCACATCCCAACATTTATCCAGGAGGTTAAACAGATTTGAATATAGCAGGAAATAAATAGAATGAATGTCTCCACTGGAGAGAGACAGCACAACTCATTAAAGAGTCCCCCATTTCACTCAAGGGAAAATTCCTTAAAATATCTATTTCTCAAGCTAGAAATAGTAATATGCTTGAGGCATTAGCTCCTCTACTTGTAAGATTCTTCCTCCAATTTTTCTCTCTCATACTGGCCATCCTATAAAGAGAGCCTAGAACTATGTGTGTCCTCTCTTGAAGCTAGAAGCAAGAACTCTTCTCTCCTAAACTCTGACGAACTCCACCTCTCACACAGGAACAGTGTCAGCTAATCATTCTTTCCACCAGTTAGGTGAATCTCATGAAAATACCCAGTCTTCAAATTCAGGTTACATTTGTAGATGCCTATATAAATATTAGTTATCACTCTTATTCAATGACATATACTAGACTTAATCCTCCCTAGATTATAAATTCCTTGATTGTAAAAACTTTCATACTACCAATATCCCCCACAGCTTCTGACATAGTTCTGCGTATCTTGTAATAGCTCAGTAAAAAAGCTTGTTAGTTGATTAAACTCAACACATGAGCAATGCCCAATATTTAATAATCACTTAATTATCTTCTATGAATGATCAGATGGATGAATTAATATTATATCAGTCTCTGCATTAGTAGCATTTTCTTCCCCCTGAGAATGAAAGTTGAGAAACCCAGAAAGACAGAAGATTTAGCTATAGACTGACCAGGAAATAAGCATCACCAAAACTAGAACAGCATCTGAAAACTCTTTGAGATTCTTCTTATTTTAATATGGTGTTAGTTGGGACCTGACTATAAGTGGTAGAGAATACATAAATCAATCGCATTTATCACAAAAATGTCTTATGAAAGCCCAGGGTTTCCATGAAAGTTCGCCGTCATTATCAGTTATTACTATTATTAGAGTACAATGTCTCTTGAGGTAACCTTAGATGATGAATTGTCAAAAAGATGAGAGTAGTCAACAATGTCAAATGTGGAAAATGAGAAGAGGCTATTGGTTTTGACTGCAAGGTCATCATAATATGACTTCACCATATAGTTTGAAGTACTGGGAATCTGTAGAACATCAGACACACCCACATATACAAAAACATATTCCAAAGCCAAATATAAATGATTTTTCTATTATGTTGTCATTTTGAATTATTTTCCATGGTTCCTCTACATTGACATTGATAACTTAAAATTTACTTCATAGCATCCAAAGTGAACTTTATGTAATGCATGTTGGTTCTGGAGCAAATGTCACTATCTGAGCCCAAGGGAAAATATAGTCAAGGTTTTATGGAAAATATACCCTCAGAACATCAATACTTCTGCTTAGTAATACTGGTTCTCAGATGTCATTTTTGTACAAAAGAATTCCCTGACTATCTGTCCATAGAGTTCTCACTTGTATATTTTTACTGGACAGACCATTAAGCAGATGTTTTTTCTTCATCTTCTTGTGAATATTGTCAAGTTCTCAACATATATCAATTTGAACTCTCATGGATAAAATATTCTTTATCTCAGTCAGCAAAAGTGACTTTAGTTTGATCAGCCAAATTGGCTCTCATTGCTGCCTCTTAATCTGGTTTGTAACAAATGCCAAGACACTTTTTGGGGAAAATTGCAGAGAAGAAATATGAGCATTTGTTGAGATTCTCTTGACTGTCTGATTAAAATATTATGTACCTTGTCCCTTGTTGAGGTTATTTCTCACTTATAAAAATTTTTCAATCCAGGGATCTTTCAAGGGCCTCCTTAGAATCCCTGGCCAATTAAGACTGATAATATTATTACCCATTTTTCCTTGAAGTCCAGGATCTTTTATAATGTTTGGGTAAAGGATAATTTGCCAAAGTACATATTTTTCTTATGGAGATCAACAAAATCCTGAAAAATGGAACTAAATCCAGTTTAAAGCTTCCTTCATAAACTTAGTAGTTCAGCACATTAATTTTTATCATCAAAGCATAACTTCCCATACAAGTATATTGGATTCTCTTTCCTTCTCTTTGTAGATTCTTTCTGTTGTCAATTTTTACCCACTCCAACATCTTCAGCTATCACCTTTATATAGAGAACTCCCAGCATCAGCCTTCCTCTGGAGCTATAGTTCCAATCTATAATCGCAAAATAATCAATGAATCAATAAGCATTCCTCAAGAACCTACTAAACAGAAGATTCAATATTTTGTTCTAGAAGAAATAGGGAGCTACTGGAATTTATTGAGTAGGAAATAACAAAGTCAGATATGCACTTCAGGAAAATCACTATTGGATACTTCTATTTTGATGTCATGCTTCCAGTTACCTACAAATTGATGTATTTTAAAATGATAATCTTCTCAAGTAAATTATATATCTCTCCTGAGTTTGCTTTCTCTTGTTAGTACTTGTCCAGTCTACCAGTCTTTAAAGATTTGTATTTAGCTGCTTCCTTTCCTTTGTACCCCTGCACAACATCAAATGAATTATTAAATTCTACAAATTGTTATTTGAAATATCTCATATTTCCCCTTTCCTAACCTTATAACCTTATGCCAAAACTATCCAATTAAGTTAAATAAGCATGTATTTTGCACCTACCTTGTGCCAGGTATTATGGTGGGCATTGAGCATACAAAGACAAAAGTTTCTGCCTTCAAAGAGCTTACAATCTATTGGAGTATGTAGGAGGCAACCTGCACATAGATAATTAAATATAAAATGCATTCAAAATAAATACAAAATAATGGGGTAGCTAAAAGAGTTAATAGCTATAGGAATCAGTAAAAGGCATCTTGAAAGAGGTTGGTTCTGGAGCAAACGAGAGCCTTGAAGAGAGCTAAAGCTTCCCAGAAGTCAGATGTGTATTTTAGGACACATTGGAGAAGGGCTTAGAGCAGGGGTGGGGAATCTTTAGCCTCTAGGCCACATGTGGCCCTCTAGGTCCTCAAGTGCAACCCTTTGATTTAATCCAAACATCACAGTAAAAATCCCATCAATAAAAGGATTTGTTCTGTAAAATTTGGACTCAATCAAAAAGGTTGCACCTAAGGACCTAGAAGACCACATGTGGTCTTGTGGGCACAAGTTCCCCACCTGTGGCTTAGAAGGCTGGATGCAGGGAGATCAGTTAGGAGGCTATACTAATAGTGCAGCACAGTGCTGCCTGAGAGTTCCTCTTGAAACTCTGATTTTTAAATTTTACTCCTGTTAAAAAAGCTTCATTGGCTCCCTTTGCTGAGAAGATCAAGTCCAAATTCTTAGTTTTATGTTTAAGATTTCCCACAACCTGTTCCCAATCTACCTTCCAACCTTTCGTCATTCTATATTCTATTTGAACCCTCTATTCTAGCTGAACACATTTATTCACTGTTAGCTAGAGATATTTTGTTACTTCATGCCTTTTTTTAAGCCATTCTTCCTACCTGTGGTATTTCCCTTTGCCTTCTCTATCTCACTGAATTTTACTTATCCTTCAATGCTTGGTGAGGCCTTCTATGACTATAGTGATCTTCTTTTCTTCATTTGAGACATACTTCTTACTCTGTTGATTCTTTTAATTTTTCATTTAATTTCATTTTGTTTTTTGGTCTTTTAGGGTAGAATTTCCTTGAAAACAAGGCCATGTACTTTATTATTTTTCTAGAGAACCTAGCAAAACGCTTTCAACATAGTAGGTGCTCAACCAATAGTTGGTTGATTGATGTGTTCATATAATTGACTATTTGACTTTGTTTTTCTGGAATTTAGTGATAACTTGAGAACTTTATGAACTGAAGCCCCCTGTGTCATTACTGCTACCACCACAACCATCTTTCTTTTTTCTCTGTTTGTCAAAATTGATGATTTTATCAGACTTTGTTGTATAATTCTTTTTCAGTTGTGTCTGACTCTTCATAACCTGATTTGCAGTTTTCTTGGCAAGCATACTGGAGTTGTTGCCATTACTTTATCTAGCATTTTACATTTGAGGAAACTGAGGCAAACAGAGGCTAAATTATTTGCTCCAAGTCACATAGGTAGTAAGTGTTTGATTTGAACTCAGGAAGATGAGTTTTCCGGAATCCAGGCCTAGAGTTCTACCCATGTTCTGCCTAGCTGCTCCTATTAGACTAGGGAATAGAAAACACCGACCATTGATATACTTTGGCAATTCATCTGAAAAACAATCTTAGAAATTTGCCTAGGACAATGAGAGGTTAGTTGACTTGTCCAGGTACATAGTATGCATTAGACTACATAGGTGTTATGTGTCAGAGTCTTCCTGAAACCAAAGCCATCTCTCTAGCCATGATGTCATGTTGCCTTTATATTATACAGCCAGGTTCTAATTAGTGTGGATGATAAATTCTGTTAAGTGATTGCATTATTGGAATTTGTACTATAAATTTCCACTGGACTGGAATCAATGGTTGTATTTTACATAATTATAATTTCTAATAGTACAAATCTGAATAGATATGGCTTCTTCACAAGATTTGTTATGCACACTAATTGGGTCTGGCAGTACTGTCTAATGCTTTGGATAGTTTTTAAGTTTTCAAAGTTCTTTCATGTAAGTTTGTTTCAACTAAATCACCATTTATCAAGAACCTCTTACATGGGGAGTGCTGTACTAAACTTTAGGGAATATGCAAATTGCCTGCCCTCATCAACCTTATAGTTGAGTAAGGAGATATGATACATATGGAAATAGATTTAACACATTATTGTGTGTTATTACTAATTTGATGCCAGGGGTGGTCTTAGAGTTGAAATGAACTCTAAATGAGATCTGTTTCATCCTTAGGCAAGTAAACCATTTTGTATGGAGTTTTAGATTAATATGCCCATTGTTGCTCACCTCCCCTCAAGTTCTTTTAGAAACTTCATCGTGTTGTGAAGATGATTTTGAGTTCCTAAAGGACATGCCTGTGGAGCACAAATTTTGGTAGGTATTACCAAGTTTGAAAAGCTTCAGGTCTTTTCCCCAAGGACCATTGTAGCTAAGTTTGAAGAGGATTTGCGTCAGAAGGTTGGCTGCTAGGCAATGAATATTTTTGACCACAGCAATTCATGAAATTCATCTAGGATAAAGCATGGGGATGTTTTAATCTGACTATCTGGAGAGTACTTATGCTAGTCAGAATTAAAGTGCTACCAGTGTCAAATTTACAGAGTGCTACCTCACTAGCCCTCTACCTAACTCCTGGTCCCACAACCTTAGTTCTGTTCTATCTAGCACATATATCTATTTCTGACAGCCCAACTTTGGCTCTCTCTTTCATTCCAGAGTCATGGTTCTCATTTTGATCTCTGCTTTTCACCCTGACCCCAGGGGCTCTGTCAGGTCAGGTTACAGTCTTGGTCTTAGCTCCACCTCTTAAATTGGTATTATTCCAAATCCAGCTCTCAGCCCTATTTCTGGCCTGGACCCAAGTCACACACTTCTGCTTAGACATGCTCCTTTCCCAGTCTTAGCAACCTTGAATTGTTTTTGCTATGTAACTGTAACATCATGAGTACAAGCATATCAGCTGATTAGAGATAATTTTTAATTAAAGTTCTGGGAGAGAGAATCTATGTACATGTAGGATGGGGTGTAGAGCAGAATACAGAACAGTCAGTGCAAAGTCTCAGGGGAGATCTCACCATTTCATCTTCTGCCTTTCCCTTGCTTTTCCTGGGCTTTTTGTACTCGTGCTGTCCTTCCAGTAACCTCCTCAAAATCTTTTGTAGGGCTAGTGAGACCATACAGTTCTGGTAATATGAAAACATCATGAATGAAGTTTTTCTACAGTATATTCTCCAGAACAGCACTTGAAAGTATCCAAATCATCTGATTTCCAAGATAATTTTCTGTTCATTCCAGATTTACAAATGTGTGAAGCCCAATTTTCACATGCAAAACATCTAGGGACTTTTTAGACTGTGAATATGTAAATTTGGTGAAAGATAGATTTCTCCCCCGTATTAGGAAAATATTTTTTAAATTTTATTTTGCTGAGCAAAATTTTCACACATTCATCTTTGGCAAAAAGTTATCCTATATTCTAAGAATATTTAAAATGGAATTTGTTGTTAATCATATATGTTACCTCTGTTATCCCCCACTCCAAGTCTATACCAGTTATTGCTTAACATCTAATCATTGACTTGATTTTTTCCCCACAATGGATTCAAGTAAATATTTCATTTTCTCACGCTTCTTGGACTATGTTGTTTTTTTAACTCCTAACATTTTATCAGTGTCTTTTATTACAATTTGTAAGATCTACCTACCTGAAGTCAATAAACAAAATATAGCATAATAGTATAATGTAACACTATGTAATCTATTAAAAATTTTAAATGTATATATATATATTATATATTATGTAAAATTAAAAAAATGTTTCCATGTACAATTGTAGGGTTTCATTCTATGGTAATTTATGAATGCACTTACTCTGGAACCAACTTTCTGTTGAGTCTTCCCCACCACCATTATCAAGTGTTATTGAGTAGCTATTTTAACTAATATGCTTTCATGAAATCACACGATGTCTGAGCTAGAAGGAGTTTTGGAGGTCATCTAGTTCAACCCATTATTTTATAGATTTGGAAACTGGTCTCCTAAGCTTCTAATGCATATACATATATATGTGTGTGTGTATATATATATATTATATATATGTATATATATGTATATGTATATGTATGTATGTGTATATGTATGTATATGTATATCTTTCTATTTATCTATTTAGATATAGCTATAGATATTTGTAGATGGGGCATTAGGAACATATATACATATACATACATACACACACATACATACATACTTTGTGTATGGGGCATTAAGAACATGTCCATATATTTATTGATATATTTGTGAATGGGAAGTTTGGAACATATACATAAATATATTTAAATGCATATTTTATAGATATGTGCATATCTATCTATCTATCTAGATATTTGTGGATTGGGGCATTAGAAGCACATGCATAATTACATTTGGCTATATATATCTATATTTTGTGAATAGGTACATTAGAAGCATAGGTCAGTATAATACACACACACACACACACACACACACAAATTTATATAAATTGCGGCTGTCTTTTGAAATTTCTTCAGTGGGGGTAATGTAAAATTAAACTCAGTGACCCTTGCTAAATTTCCAGCACGTAAAGGAATCCCTGCAGTGGCAGTGGTGGCTGCAACTTACTTCCAGGCCTGCTCAGCCCCATGTTAATGTTGGTGCCACTTGGTTGAATTTTATATGTCCTGGGTTTTATGACTTTCTATTGAACTGATTTCTTCTGCTTTGTGGTACTCATTGTTGATTTCAACAAGAGGTCTAAATGAAAAACCTAAATACACACACACACACACACACACACACACACACACACACACACAAAAGCACACACAATTTAAAAAATCTTATTATTGTTCTGGATTTTTTAAAATGAGAAACTAAACTAAACTAAAGATGTTGACTATTTTTATTGCTCTTTTCTCCCCCTTCTTAACTGTCTTTCCCTTCTTTAAATCTATTTTACTTAAACAGAAATAATAACAAATTTGTTCTAAGTATTGATCAATGAATGATTCAGCCTTATCCATCAAAGTAATCTTACATCTTGTGGGTGAGCATTTCACAATAAAGTAGAAAAAGGCAGTGAGCCAATGGGAACAGCATGATCTCACCAGAGAGGACATTTAATGAAGCAATATTTGGTGTGTTTTGCAGTGCCGATGTACCTCATAGAAGCAGTTGATCAACTGAATGATGTGGAGAGTGATGGGTGGGTTGATTATTTAGGGAACAAGCTGGCACAGTGGATAAAACCCTGGGCCTTGAAGTCAGAAAGACCAGAGTTCAAATCCACCCTCAAAAATGTACTAGTTGTGTGACCCTGGGCAGATTATTTAACCTCTGTTTGCCTCAGTTTCGAGCAATTGCAAAATGGATATAATAAATAGCACCTACTTCCCAGGATTGTTGTGAGGATCAAATGATATAATCTTTGTAAAATACTTAGCACAATGCCTGGCACATAATAAGCTCTATAGAAATGCTTTTTCCCTTCTATTCCCAATACTGAATAGCCACAAATGATCAATACTCAAAAGTAGTATAACTGGTATTGAGAGGCTGTAATGACAATCATAGCAGCACACCTGAGAACTGCTGCTGTAAATAATTTCAGGGGGTCTAATCACGTAGTATAATTAACTCTATTTATTCAGCAATAAACTAAACTTTGTTCAATAAAGTATAACACTCACAGCAACATCTTTAAGCAAAATATATATTGTATATATATATATATATATATATATATACATATACATATACCCATATGCACATATATTTATATATATACACACACACACATAAAAAATAACACTCATTATATCTTTATGGCACATAGATATATCATTGCATTCAGTAGCATCCCCCAAATACTTGTTTACACAATTAGGGGGTCCCAGGCTAGGGTCTTCCCTAGCACAACATATCATCCTTAAGGGGTAGCAAAAAATATAAACACCAACCACCCCTAGGTCACAGTAAGTCACAATCTCCTCAATCAATACACAACGTCCATGTAAAGTCCTCTCTCATATTGACTTGAGGCTGATTTCCAAACCCTGTGGATCTTCTTCTAGGCACTTCTGACTCTAGTCTGGATTCACACAGAGACAGCTCTCTGTTCCTGATCCATATCTCAGCTCATGGGGACTGCTCTACACCAAGCTCCTGCCCAACAACAGGCTCCAGGGGCTCCTGCCCACAGCTTGCTTGCTTCTCTCTCTCAGTTCTGCTCCTCTCTGTACTCTGTTTTCTCCCTCCAAGCAATACTGTTGCCAATCAAAGACTCTTGATTCAATCAAAGACTCAATTTAATCAAAGGCACTTGATTGGCTAAAACTCGATCCAGAAAAACAGCCAAAAATCCTATTTTACTTGCTTTAAAGATGAACACATATTGAAGCCATTGTAAACACTGGAGAGAGATGGGGGAAATAAAAGATTCTTTAAAGGTGATGTCTACTTTGGCTAAGAAATAGTTTAGTTGACTCCCAGGGCATCCTTCTATGACCATGCATATCAGAGTGGAAAGAGTAAGATGTATGGGTATCTGTGGTGGTAATTCAAGCATTTTGCTCCCCCTTTCTATTATAGCAGGAGACACAAGGAAATAAGTATTTACGCAGCACCTACTATGTATCAGCCATTTTGCTAAGTACTTTACAAATATTATCTCATCTGATCCTCACAATAATCCTGTGAGGGGGAAGCTATTATTATCTCATTTTGTAGTTGAGGAAACTGAGGCAAACAGAGTCTAAATGACTTACGTAGGGTCACACAACTAGTAAGTGTCTGAGGCCAGGTTTGCACCCAGGGCTTCCTAACTCTAGGCCCACTGTTCTATCCACTGTGCCAACAGTAGCTTCCATTGCCTCTATTACTGCAACAACAAAAGGAAACAGAAATGTAGGTGATTGGCAGATTGAATAGGAATATATGAAGATGAATGCTAATTTTTATATTGACTACACTAAGAAGGACTTCATCCTCTCAATTAATTATTTTGTCTCACTTATTTGCACTTCTCTAAAAATTCTCACTTTTCCTATGTAGCTGCTATGAGGGGCAAAGAGATAAAACCTTCAGGACCATTAAAAAGTGGCACAATTCTTTTGAGTCTGCACAGGCTGTGCTGCCTGGTACCTACATATAAGGGGGATGCAATAGGGGCAGGGTAGGGTTGATGAGCCTGCTTTCTAGGCAGGCATAATTGAGGAATCTCTCCTCTGCTTTAGAGCCTTCATAGGTATTTCTAGCAGTTTCCTATTCTCTTTCCATGTAATGATGAAAAGCTTTTAACTAACTGCCTGACCTAAACTGAGTACATTCAAAAGGCTCCAATGGAAGAAGCTTCTCTCTTTTCCTGGTGTCTGGAAGTGGGGAGGGACTGCAGTATCAGTTAGTTACTGTACTCTCCCTGTCTGGGGTACCATGTGGCTTATAACCCTGCTATTGCTCCTGTCTCTGTTGCACTTACTCTTTCCTAACCTTAAGTGAAAGAATATTGGAGACAGAATGACACTGTGAATTTCAAAGATAAAGAACGGAGACAGGAGAAAAGCCAACATCACCCTGAGAAGCCCAGCAGTGAATCTCCTGAGCAATTTTGATATCATATCCCTAGTCAAGGTCAAACCTTGTGTCCAACAGCTACAGCACATTCAGGAAGCAAATATGTTGGGTCAAATGTGCCATAGAATTTTCAATTTGAGCCCACTCTCTCCAGGCCTAAGGCAGTAGAGGTGATGATGTGACTCATTTTGGGGGCATTTGTTTATACTACCCTTCATGTTATATCTTCCCAGAAAATATCCTTTTTTAAAAGATTGAAAAAAAATATTAGACCAAAGTTAAAACACAGTTCTTTAGGACTATGGGTTGAATCTAATTTAATAAGAATAAAAATGTAATCTTACATTTGAGTTCAAAAAATCATTTACCAACTATCCCAACCTTCTCATTGTACATTTGAGAAAACTGAATCTCAGAGACATTGAGTTGCTCAAAGGCACATGGGTAGTAATTGGCAAAGTTTGTATGGGAAAATGCATAATTAAATAGCAATATGCCTGAAAAAAGATCTGGGGATTTTAGTGAATAGCAAGCTTGAATTGAGTTAATACTGTGATATGACAGCTAAAAAAGCTCATATACTCTTAGATTGTATTGAAAGAGATATAACTTCAAAGAAAATGGAAGTGATGGTGCCACTGTACTTAGCCCTATTCAGATCCCTTCTGAGGTACTGTATTCGATTCTAGATATCACAGTTTAGGAAGAAAGTTAATAAACTGGAGAACATCTAAAGGTGTAAAACTAGGATTTGAGACCATGTGATTTGGGGAAGTATTTAGTCGATAAGTAAACATTTATTAAAAATCTATTGTATGGCAGGCACTATGCTAAGCAACGGGGATACAAAAAAAGGTAAAAGATAGTCCCTGTTTCCAAAGAGCTCATAATCTAACTGAGGAGACAACACACACACAACTATGCTCAAACAAACTATATACAGGATAAATTGGAAATAATCAACAGGAGAAAGGAAGATCAGGAAAGGCTTACCATAGAAGGAAGGATTTTAATTTGGACTTGAAGGAAGTCAGGAGACAGAGACAAAGAAGACCATTTCATATATGGGGGAGCAAGTCAAGAGATGGAATGTCTGTGTGAAGAACAGCAAGGAGGCTCCAGTGTCACTGGATTGGAACTGGGGATGTTTAGTCTAGAAAGGAAGAGACTCAGAGGAGATATGATAATGCTCTTCAAGCATTTTAAAGTCTGTCATGTGGAAGTGGGATTGGGTTTATTCTATTTATTCACAGAGGTCAGGACCAGGAGCAGTTACAAGGGAAAAAAAATAATTTAGGGAAAACAAAAACAAAATCTCCTGATAATTAGAATTCCCTGTAAGTGGAATGGGCTGTCTCTTATGTAGTATGTTTGTCTGATTTGGAGGTTAGTTGGATGTTTTGGAAGTAATGTGATTTTGCTTTTAGAAATGGATTGGGCTTAGATGGGCATTGAAGACACCTCTAAATCTAAAATTTTTCAATTGAATGATTCTTAAGGTTGCCATTTCCTATTTTGAAAGGCTTTTTTCCCTTCCTTCGTTTGTTATAATCTATTTACATATAACAAAGAGCTTCCTTAGGTACAAGGAGACAAGCATAAAGGACCATGTTTTTGTGACCAAGAATGCTAGAATAGCCAGCAGCACATTTAGTACTCTGGTTAACAGTCATTCTATTCTTTATTGGCTGCCTTTTATAATATTGCAGTGAAGGGCAGGAAGGCTTCCATCTCTTAGATGCTGGCATAAGAATACAACTTTCATTACTGTTTCCAAATTGTCAATAAATCTAAAATTGAATTGGAAGCCAAGCATTGTGCACAATTGTTTATTTCCACCTAAATGCATCCTCTTAGCTTTCTGTGTTTGGTTTTTTGGGGTTGAAAGGATTTTAACTTTTTTCTAATTAAAGAAGTTTGGAGCTATTATACTTTGTGGAACTGAAAACATAAGCAACTCCAGATGAGTCATTATTATAAGAAAGTGGCTATTTCACTCTGTGACAGATTAAGAACATATTGAAAAGATTTTGAATGGAGGGCTTCATACTAATTGGTTCTTATAAAGACAGCATTAAGAAATGCGAGCAATCAAGAGTTGATGGAAAAAGAGGAGACTGGAACTGTCAAAGTTAGTGAAAACCTTCTGTTCCAATCTCTATGTACTTGTAGTAAAAACAATAGTGGTTATCTAAATATTCTCGTCTAAACCCTACAAGCTCAGTTTATCTGTCAGTTAGGGACAGATTTGTCATTTAGATCTTTCAATTTGGATTTTATCATTTCCCTAATAAGTAACACAGGTCAGCATTAACTGAATCCTTTCCCCCTCTTCCATCTATAAGTCTGAGGACATGTCTCACAGCGTTTCCTGTACTATTTCCTTTTTTCCTTTTCTTTTTCCCTTTTTACTGCTAATACCTCTTTATTCTGAAACTAGGTTTTCCCACCATCTAATTTAGTTTTGTGGAAGAGGAGAGAGGACTTTCCTTTCTCTCTTGCCTTGCTTCCCAGAGAAAGCATTCAGTGTTTCTTTTAGTTGTTTTTACTAAGCATTATAGAGAACTCTACACATGTTTAAATGTTGAGTAAAATGAAAAGCTACAGAACTTTAGCTATGTAGGGAATAGCAAGGGTTTGGACTGACTGGAAGATGATATATGTAGTTCTGAAGAACATCATCATTATTGTGGCAGTTAAGAGGAGTTTACATAGACAGAGGGCATGGGAGTGAATCAATTATGTTGGAATGATCTCCCAAAAAAGTGAAGGTGGAAGAAAGAGGGATAATCTGGGAGAAGGAGTAAAGGGAGAGGTAGAGTGAGGAAAAATTTCTCAGAAACCATGGCCAAAGGGCTTTAAAAATGTGCATACCCTTTGATCCAGTGATATCACTGGTAGGGTGTGTGTGTATGTGTGTGTGTGTGTGTGTGTGTGTGTGTGTGTGTGTGTGTGTGCGCGCGTGTGTGTGTGTGTGTGTGTCCGCGTGAGAGAGTGAGTGAGAGAGAGAGAAAGAGAGAGAGAGAGAGAGAGAGAGAGAGAAAGAGAGAGAGAGAGAGAGAGAGAGAGAGAGAGAGAACACTAAGCTATTTGTACCAAGAAATAAATTATAACAGCTCTTTTTGTGGTGGCTAAGAATTTGAAATTGAGGAAATGCCCATCAATTGGGGAATAGCTGAACAAATTGTGGTATATGAATGTATTAAAATGTTGTTGTGCTGTAAGGAATGACAAGCAGGATGATTTCCAAAAAAGCTGGAAAGACTTACATGAACTAATGCAAAGAGAAGTAAGCAGAATCAGGAGAACATTGTACATAATAACAACAATATCGCGCGATGAAGAATTGTGAATAACTGAGCTATTTTCAGCAATAAGATGATCCAAGATTGTCCCAAAGAGCTCATGATGAAAAATGCTATCCTCCTCTAGAGAAAGAACTGATATTATGTGAATACAGACTGAAGCGTTCTTTCTCTCTCTCTCCCTTTCTTCACCCCCCCCCCCCCCGCCCCAGTCCTTCTCCTTCCCCAAAAACAATCCAGTCCCCTCTCCTACTTTTCAATTCTCGGCCCAGCTCATTGTCCATTTGTATTGTTAATCACAGATTTACATATTGTTGGACAAGCTTTTATGATGTCTTTTTATTATACTGTTTGATTGAATGCTTTTTATTTTGAATTAATGTATTCTCTGGGTGGCAGATAAAAAGTAAGTGAGGGAGGAAAATACTGGTGAAGTTTTTTGGGACCCACATATGAGAGGTAGTTTTCAAGTGCTACAGGAACCAATGATCTGTGACTTATTAACATGAAAACATGAAGAAAACAAGACCTTGTTATTTCTTATTTCTTCCTATTTCTTTTACTCAGCCTTCTTCCTGATCTTATTTCAGCCAAGTTATGTCACAACTGGGTTATAGGTAAATGTTTCATTAATTACTTAATAGTTTTAGTTTGGTGAAGCTGTTTGGTGTCTTGATTGTCTAGGGATCTGTTTACCCACCTGGGGCCCTATTTTGGGGAGGTATGAGTCAGTAGCTTTCATTACCATTTTAGATTTTCCTTTTTTGTATCCCAGCCTTAAGATACGTTTGTTTGTTTTCTTGGACTTCAGGCCTATCTGGAAAATCAGCTCCCTTTGAGCAAGAGATTTGTCCTTTTCATTTGTACTATTCCCTCTGTTTACTTTATAACAGCTTTTTTTTTAATATGAAGTTATATTTTTCATACTATTGACTTACATTGGTATCTGGACCCTCTCTTCTTTTAAAGTATTGTAGTCTTGTAGCCACATGGTCTAAGCTGCTGTGAACTTCCTTTTTGAGCTGCAAATGCCCCCATTCTGATTTCTAATAGTACTCATCTTCCAGACCGAGCTTCATTCTATTGAAAGCCAATATCTCTGATATCCTTTCCCATCCAAACCCAACTTTTGGCATTTCTGCATTTTCAGGTCATCGGTGAGGGTGAGGTGACAGACATACCCAAGGTATAATAAACAATGATCACCTAATTTCCTAAGAATCAAAGTGGTTCAAATGTAGTGTCTGGCCTTTCTTGGTTGCTAATCTAACAAAATGGGGGGAAATGCCCATTGTCTGATAGTAAATCAATTTAACAGTGTTCTTTATTTTTGAAATAGTATCCTTTGGGGAATAATGAACCTGAATCACTAAAATTGTAAAAAGCAGAACATTTAGTAGTATGATACACACAAAGAGCAATCTTTTGCATCAAGTGTGTTTCTTAGCTTTCTTATTTCTTTGATTTTCATCTCACTGAACAGCTTGCCACCTTTCAAGGAGGCACATTTTGGCTTTTTCCTCTTATAAAAAACATGATTCCTGGGCAGATAGATAAATAACAAATATCATAAATTTTGTGTAAACAAGAAGATGCAAAACACTTTGTTTCTGACACAAAATATCAGTGCTTTTCCCCCCTCCCCAACAGCCTTGTGTTCTTTCCATTCTTTCTATATGTGGTGAGTGTTATGCCACAGTAATGTCAGAGGAAGGAAATGAGGTAAATCTTGAATCTGGCTTAAAACTAAAGAAATTATAAATTAATTCTGCCTGTGTTCAGTTGCTATTTTGTCCCTACTCCCTTTCCCTTATTTTCTCCCTTTCCTCCCTTGTTAGAGGATTCTCTGCAGATAAAATTGAAGAGACTCAGGCATCCACGATGGTAAACTGAGAAGTATATTGTTATATTAATCTCTTGTTTAACAGCCACTACCTGTTCTACCACCTGCCTGTCTTTTAGTAGGGAAATATTTTAGATTTAAACCAGTAATCGGTTCAATCTCCAGGATGTCATTGAACAATTTCCTCATCTGTACAATGAAGAGGTTAAAGTAGGTGAACTCTAAGGTTTCTTCCAGCTCTAAATCTATGAATCAATAATCCTCTAAAAATATTCATTCATGATATATTCATTAGCTAATTGGACTGTAGGTATAAACTTCACTTCTATAAGCCCTGGGAAAGAAGCAGCAGCATAGAAACCAAATATATACAGATATGGATTTCACTGTAACCTTTTCGAACGCCTTTCAAAATGTGTGTGATATCACTGGCGTCCAAAAAGGCTACAGTGAAATCAATATCTGTTCTACTGTGTACTACATGACAATACATTCCACTTACATTCTAAACAATAATTTACCTTGTGCTCTGGAAAATGCATACCTGGATTATTTTGCTACAGACATATCCTCAGATGGAACACATGGGGGTGGTGGGGAAAGGGAAGATGGCAAGTTTTGTGGGCTCTAGTAAAATGCTAAATAAATAATATACTTTGCATTCTACAAATATGCTCTTCAAAATCATACCTTTCAGAGTGTTTTAAATCAGATGTAAAAATGAAAAGTATACTTTGAGACATCTGTCCTGTTAGATGTGTGATTTTTTTGCCCATGTATGTTATGTGTATCCTCATGGGTCTGTCTAGATGTGGTTTGTAGGCAAACAAGGAAGCAAGATAGGACAGCTAGGTAGTAACAGTGGCTAGAGTGTTGTTCCTTGAGTCAGGAACGCTCATCTTTGTGAGTTCAAACTTGACCTCAGATTTAGTGACTGTGGGCAAGTCACTTAAGTCTGTTTTTCTCAGTTTCCTCATCTCTAAAATGAGCTGGAGAAGGAAATGGCAAACCATTGCAAAATCTTTGCCAAGAAAACCCCAAATGGGGCAGACATTACTAAAAATGACTAAACAAGAATAGGAAGGCAAAAATAAACATCTCTGAGTTTCTTCCTTTTCCTTCTCCAAGGAAAACTGATTTCTGGAAGGAGGAAAAGGAGGATGTTGGGAACAGACTATAGTAACCCTTTTTTTTTCCATAGAGAGAGGAGATATTAGGCTAGATTTAGATTTCTCTGCTCCCTTAAATATTATTATCCTAGGGAAAATACTTTTTAGGTTCAAACTGTGTTCCTCACTGCTATCCCTTAACGGGGAAGGAGTCCCGCAAGCTATTTATCCAAAACTTGACTACTTTCCTACCAGATGCCAGATCCATAATGAACACACATAGCAAATAGCAAGTAAATCCATTCATTCAAAAAGATAGCAAACAGAAGTCAGAGAAAGTATACCCATGAACATATATGCCAGAAAATTTATGAAGTGAATGATATCCTGTTGGGAGCAACATAGCTTAGCTCAGCTGAGACTGTTCTCATTCAAGGGAAAATTCTCAGACATTTCTACTATAATGAGTTGGTGATAAGACTATGATTGAGGGACTGGCTCCTCTAAATACCACTTTCTTCCTAGAGTCTTTCTCTCCCTTTAAGGGACTGAAGAGAGTGTGGAACTGTGTCTTCTCTCTGGAAATTAGAAGCTAGAAGACCAAGATATTTCTTTGCTTCAGCTCTCATCACCTCCAGAGAATTAAATAATCAGTCTCCATCAAAGAAGGATGCAAATGGACTGTGAGCCAAGGGTTATTCTATTAGTGGAGGTTCTGAATGATTTTTACAAATTTCCAAGCTCCTGTAGGAGCAAGAACAATGGCCTTTTTTTTCTCCCTTAGTTTTGGCAGTTCTCAAAAATAAGTGCCCTTAAAACACTACGTTAATATATGTACAAGAACACCACACCTTTCTTTTTTATTTTAGAATGAAGAAATGAGCAGTGCCAATGATCACTAAGTTATGGTCTTTGTATCATAGGAGAGTTAATAGAAAGTTTAAATGGGAGATGAGCGAGAGAATTTATGAAGATATGAAGGGTACACCTATAGGGAACAAGGTCAAGGTAAACTACTTGCTCTCATGGTTGAGAAGGTTAAAGAATGAGGTCTTTCAGCCTGATATTGAAGTTGCTTCTTTATACATGTGAATATATCGATTACCACCACTGTTTGAGACTCTTCTGTCATTGACAGGGACCCCTTGATAAGAAGTGAATTTTCCTTGTTCTAGATCAGTAGTTCTCAACCTTCCTAATGCCCTGACCCTTTAATGGTCGTATTTGGGCACATCTGCATGTGGGCAGACTCGCCTGGAGACGGATAGAGGAGGTTCCTAAGACCATCGGAAATATGTGTTTTCTGATGGTCTTAGGTGACCCCTGTGAAAGGGTCATTCAACCCCAAAGGGGTCATGACCCACAGGTTGAGAACCACTGTTATAGATATTATTGAGTTAACTGCTCCCATTGAGGAAGCTCTTAGATTGGCAGGGACTGTCTTTCTCTAATATAGTGTCTGAAACATAATAGGTACTAAATGATACTGCACTTTTGGAGGTGTTCATTAAAAGGGATAGCAAAAACTTATAGAGCTGAAGAGTTGCTAGAGAAATAGATTGAAGGAACCAGAACTTAGATGGAGAGAAAGAAGCCAGGTTTTCATTAGATATGAGCTGAGGTGCTTTGGTAGACAGCTGCTGTGGCTTTCCAAAAAAACGTTTGACTCCTGGAGAGGAGATGGCCATGTGGTGCCAGAAATGTCCCCAGAGGCGGTGGTGGCTTTATAATAAGTACCAAGGCCATGAAAAAAACTAAAGAAATGATACAGAAATGCTGTTGGAAACATTGTAATGGCACTGGCAGATTCAGAGGAGTTCCTAGATAAGCAAAACAAATTCCTGGAGCAAACCTCCTGGACACAGAAGAGGAGTTTTTGGATCTCATTAGAACCAGAGCTGAAGAGCAGCAAGGGACAGAACCACAATATGGACACACAAACCCGAATGTTGACCTTCACTGCTACCATGAATTGAACAGGGTGCGCAGGTCTAGGAGAGGGCGCCTCCCCGGGGTGGGCTAGTAAATGTTTAACAACCTGTGTTTCAAAGATGCAGGACAAACTTTTCAGTTTAATCAGCATTATTCATATTTTCTACATCACTTTCTTGTGTCTAGGTGGCAATATCATATATATGTATATATATGTATACATATGTATATTTTATTTACATATATTTATATTTGTAGCATTTGTCGATTTCCACTGGGTAAGTTTTCACATTGTAAATTTAGCAGTTGGGTTTCCCAAGCTAACACAAGCTGGCTCCGGCTCACACCTGGGGCCAACCCTATGCCATCCTAAAGTCTTTTTTTCTTTTTGGAGGGCTCCAATTAGGGTAGTACTACAAGTCTAGAGGACCATGTAGGTCTGTGGAAATGTGGGGCTTTCTCAAGGAAATGATTGCTTAGTATTTCCTGTGCTGGCAGTCATTAAACTAGGATAAAACTGTAATTTTACAAATGACTAAAAGTTTCCTGGGATAAGAAGGTGGGGGTCATAGGAGACAGAGGCGTCAACTTCCTAGTGACTTAGAGTGATTTTCCTTTGCCATGAGCCTCACCTCTAGAGTGGTGCTATAATTTTAGAGGACAATATAGATTCCTGGAAATATGTGATGTACCAGTGAGTGAAGAATTGTTTTGATTTGTCAACCAGGTGAAGCCTATTCCTCACATACAGAGGAGACCTAGTTAAGTAAAAAGCAAAAAGGTTTTGTTAGAAGCAATATTAGACACTAGTGCTAGGGCAGCCAGGTAATGGAGCACACAGCCTAGGAGAGGCAGGGGGCAATTTCTGCTCGAAAACCATGAAGGGGAGGTTTGGGGAGGAATTAGTGTACAGAATGGACAGTCTTTCCCAGGAACAGCTGAGACACAGAAGCAGGATATTTTGCAGGAGCAGTTGACCACAAGGCTGGTTTAAGCCAGTCTGAGGTGCACAGCTCATCAAGGTCAACCAGAGAACATCAGCAAAGGCATCTGGGAATGAGCAAGACTGGCTCCTTGTAGGCTCCTAATCGGCTCCTTTTGGCAAACAGGCTTACTTTGTAGCCAGTGCACCTGCTTGGTAAGGTAACTCATAGAAAACAGAAATATTAATCTCGGGGTTAATCTCACAAACTCTTTTTCAATTTGGACCTGAGTTGGGTGTGTGTTTCATATTTCTATAAATGAGAGAAAACAAAACCCATTCTGTAGTTTATATATTATTAATCTTTGAGCTGGCTTGGGAGCTAAAACTTTTTTCTCTTGTTACAAAGACCTAGAAATGAGTCAAATATAGATATTATTAAGGAAAACTCAAGGTGGAAGGAAAATAATTGGATTGTTTATATTGTCGAGGTAAAACCTGTGTATGGGTATATGTTAAAAAGAAATTTCCATTAGAAGGCTTCCAAATTAAAACCAGTTTGGTTAAGTTCAGAGCATTGGTTTCCCTGCCATGGCTAACAATCTTATTGAAAATAATGTTGCTAAGCTCAGGATATTAAATTATTTTAAATCCATCAAATATTCTCTCTTTTTTTTTCAAATATTCTCTTTTTAAAAACAATTCATGAATAGTTATTAAAATATAAAGTTGTACATTAAGAATACACAATATGACATTTCCATTCACTGAGATTTGCAATTTCAGTCATTCTCTCTCCCTCATCCCAAATCCAACTAGTTGCCAAGTCTTATGAACTACCTTTCTACAATCTCTTATCTTTCACCTTCTCTCCACTCAAATGGTCACACCTTAGTTCAGTTCTCATTGTTTCTTGACTAGTTTATTGCAATAATTTCTTTACTATGCAACAGTTATCTCCCCACTCAACTCCATCCTTTATCCTGCGAAGAACAATAGCATTTATATAGCACTTTAAGATTTGTAATGCATTTTATAATTATTTTATCCTTAGAATAACCCTAGGAGGATAGGTGTTATTATGACTACCATTTTACAAATGAGGAAACAGAGGCATAGAGAGTTTGAATGACTCACCCAGAGTCATAAAACTAGTATGTGCGAGTAGATTTCAATGTATGACCACCTTAGTTCACCACTTTCCACTTTATCATCTAAATGCCTCAAAATGCCACTGACCAAAAGACATTCCTAAAGCCTAGGTCTGACCTATCATTTCCCTGGTCTAGAAACTCCAATGGCTTTCCTCTGACATCTAGGATAAAATATAAGCTCCCCTCTTTGGTGTTTAAAGAATCTTATAATCTGTCTCTAGTCAAATTGCCAGGTTCATTGAACATTACTGTCATTCACACACTCTAATCCAGTTGGGCTTTCAATTTCTATCTCTATTTTTTTTTTTTTTGCTTTTTGGAGGGGGGAAAGTAGGGCAATTAGGGCTAAGTGACTTGCCCAAGGTCACACTACTAGTTTTGTGTTAAGTGTGTAAGGCCGAATTTGAACTCAGGTCTTCCTGACTCCAGGGCTGGTGCTCTATCCACTGTGCCACCTAGCTGCCCAATGGGCTTCCAATTTCTAACCATTTATGATATTCAATCTCTATGTCTTGGGCAGCTAGGAGGTGCAGCTGATAGAGTGCTAGGCCTGGTGTCAGAAAGACTAATTTTCTTGAGTTCAAATCTGGCCTCAGAAGCTTGCTAGTTGTGTGACCCTCGTCACTTTCCTCATCTATAAAAAGAGCTGGGGAAGGATATGACAATCCTCTATAGGTAGCATCTTTGCCGAGAAAATGCCAAATGAGACCATGAGGACTCAGACATGTAAAACAAAACAAAACAACAACAACCCCCCCAAAACCACAACAGCAATCTCTCTCTCTGCATTTTTGTATGGGCTGTGCGACAGGCCTGGAGTGTAGTCCTCATTTCTGCATCACAGAATTCATAGTGTCCTTCAAAGCTCAGCTCAAGTACCACTACTCATAGGAAACCTTTCCATATTCCAGCAGTTGCTAATTCCCCCCTCCTAGACACATATATATGCATATATATCTATATCTGTATGTATGTATGTATGTATGTATGTATATTTTGTGCTCTTGGTCACTCAGACTTGTATTGATGAGGCTTGCATACACACATATACACCTATATATTTATATATACATACCTATATGTGCATATGTAATACATGCACACATATGTATCTTACATGGTTGTTTAGTTATTTCAGTCACGACTGACTCTTCATGACCCCATTTGGGGTTTTGTTGTCAAAGATCATGGAGTGGTTTACTGTCTCCTTCTCCAGCTCATTTTATAGGTAAGAAAACTGAGGCAAACAGGATTAAGTGGCTTGCCCAGGGTCACACAACCAGTAGGTATCTGAGGCCTGATTTGAACTCAGTTCTTCCTGAGTCACTTAACTGCATGTGTGTATGTATATGAGAGAGATACACATATACACATATAATATAGACCTATATGTTCTAGATAATTTCACATAATAGGTTCTTAATGGTATTTGTTGAATTGAATAAATGGAAACTAAAAGATTTCCTATAAATGTCAGAGTGCCCCAAATGCCATCTATGTGTATACCGTATAGTTTTCCAGTCTAAGAGTTCATAATATATCAAATCTATGCGTATACATAGCCACTAAAATATTTCCTGTGTGATCTGTGTGGTATTTGGTCATACCAAAATCCAAATCACATAGATGGTGGTTTGAATTAGCAATTTAAAAATTGCAGTAACTGTATTCATCATGTTAGGCCAGCCATGGAATGCTAAGAAATAATCCATTTAGACTTGGTCTGAGGACTTTTTGTAGCCTATTGGTGGGTAAACAGCACACATTTGTGTTGTAAATTTTAAGTTTGTACATGAAGATAGATTTATGTGATTCATAACTTAGTTGATTTCGTAGCAATTTATTAGTGTTGCTTTATGAATATGAAATGCGTAATTAATTTTTCTTTTTAATTTATAGTTTCAGAACACATAACTGATTAGTATTTGTTTATTCATAAGATAAGAGGGTAGTGGCTGTTTTACTTATTTCAAGTTTAATGTAAGCAATTACATATTTGAATTAAAAGCAATGGAAAGAATTTCCTTGACATAAAAGCCATCTATGAATAAAATGTTAGTGCTAGCATCTCTTTACAATGATGGCAATATATTTTTTCTTTCAAAAGAACTATGGTTATTTTTCCTCCAAAATGTTGGTTATATTTGATTGCATCACTATATATTACATAAAATATAAAAATAATTTTAGATAATATGTTAAATAGGCAGACATGGCCACTTCTAGTAGTTCACAATCTCATGAATCTGGAACTAAAAGTCTTTAGAAGCCATTGAGTCCAACACCTTCATGTGACAGATGAAGGTGCTGGGATGAAGAGTGATTAAGTTGACTACACCAAGGTTACATGGGTAGTAAGAAGAAGAATCAGAATCTGAACACAGGTCCCAGGTCCTGTGACCTGTGGTTCACCTTGATTCACATTAAGAAGTCTTCATAAATTTGCCTCTAGGTGAAAGCATTATACCTCAGGAATCTGCAAACACTACAAATCTGGGCTGTATTAATTATTTTGTTGATAGTCTAGAGCTAAGAAGGTGATATAGAAAATGTTTATGATGTTTAAACTCTACCAGTACACTACTGCTTCCAGCTCTAGATCCAATGAATATCAATAAAAGAGAATGAATGAGTCTGAGACAACTCTTAAATAAGGATTTAACTGTTATGTTTTAAGAGATGTCAATAAGATTTAAAGGCACTAAAAAAGGGACGTTTAACTACAAATAAAAAATTTAATCTGCACAGCTAGCATTTAAATAGTATTCTAATAGTATTTTAAGGCTTGTAAAGCTCTTTACAAAACCTTAGGCTAGGTTTAGAAGTCAGGTCTTTGTGACTGCAGGTCCAACTCACTTTCTCCGTGGTGACCCCTAAATTTCTGCCTTTTTAAGGAAGAAAAACAATAAAATCTAGTAAATGGAATCAAATGTAAGTATAGCCAATTTACAATTTGGGACAGCTGTTTGGAACTCGTTGGAGCTACACTGTAGTTGAGTGGCTGAGTTTCTGTACCAATTAATCCTCTGCTCATGGGAGAGGAACAGCACTTGGAAATGTTGTAATTGCCTGCACCTCAGCTGTCCACCTCATTCTGTGGTTGCGGCTATCACCTGGTTGACAGCAACCTTAAATAGTGAAACTGCCTGGGCCGAGTGATGCCCTTTCTCAAAGAGCACCAAAATGACATCTCTATGTTAGAGTTAAGTTACAGTGTGTCGGGACTATGGCTGATCAGACCAATTGGACATCAGAATGCTCCTGAGCTACCTCAATTCTGCTTTGCTCATAGAGCACAGCACCTTCTCTGAAAAAGACACGCCATGCTGGGTGGTCCTGTGCCAGTGTCTTCCATGTCATGTAATCAATTCCAGAGTTCTTAAGAGAGACCTTAAGAGTGTCCTTATATTGCTTTTTCTTTTCTTTTTTTCATTGACTTGTTTATTTACTTTTAGTTTACAAGATTTAGTTCCACAATCCCTCGAGTTTCAAATTTTCTCCCCTCCCTTCCCCTTCGCCCCATGGTGGCATGTAATCAGGTATAGGATCTGCAAATACTTTCACATTCTACAATAGTCTAGTTGTCTTATATTGCTTTTTCTGACCATCATGTGAGTGCTTGCCTTGGGTGAGTTCTCCATAAAATAGTCTTTTAGGCAAGCTTAAGTTTGTCATTCAAACAATGTGAGCAGCCCATCCTAGTTGTGATCTTGGCAGTAGAGTTTGAATGCTTAGTAGTTTAGTTTGAGAAAGGATCTCAGTGTCTGGTACCTTGTCCTGCCAGGTGATTTTCAGAATCTTCCTAAGACAATTCAAATGGAAACAGTTCGGTTTCCTGGCATGGTCCTGGTATACTTTCCAGGTTTCACAGGCACACAACAATAAGGTCTGCACATGGGCTCTGTAGACCTTCACTTTGGTAGTAAGTCAGTCTAATCAGTCTCTTCTCTCCCAAACTTGCCTTTGAAGACACCTAAATACTGAGCTAGCTCTGGCAACGTGTGCATCAGCCTCATCATCCCTGGAAAATATACTGCCAGAGTAAATGAACTTATTCATAGCATTCAAAACTTTTCCATTTGTTGTTCCACGTAGGGATGGTGTAGTGCTGGCTAATGGAACACCTGCATTTTCTTCATGGTATTAGGCCAAAATTAGCAGGAGCAGCAGAGAATCAATTCATACTTTTTTGCATCTCAGCTTCAGAGGCTGCATCAATCATCTGCAAACAAAAAATCATGCACCAACACTCCCTCCAATTTGGTCTTGGTTTGTAACCTTTTCAAATTGAATAATTTACTGTCAGTGCTGCGGTAGCTGACCTTCATGCTCATCCTCATTGAAGGCATTTGACAACCTGGCTGAAAACATCAGGCTGAAAAGCATGGGAGCAAGCACATAGCTTGCAAGCACACAGTGGTGACTTAAACTGTTCTGACTGGTTATGGTGACTCTGAGGTAAGTGGTAATATTTTAAAATCATTTTTAGAAATATTTCTTGGGGTTAAGTCTGATGTGCTTAGATGGGAGCTGATTGTGCTCTAAATTGGAAAATCCAAGAAAGCTTTCTAGAAGGAATGAGATCTATTGTTAGCAATTATGAAGAAAAGGTAGTGTATCATGACAGTGTTTAATTGGACTACCAAGAAAAGGAAGGGTAGCTCTTGTCATAGGCAGACAACCTTCTTGTTGGCTTTGGGTAGATGTTTTTTTTTTTTGAACAGAATCATAATACAAGTAGGATGGATTGACAGGGACTTTGCTCCCAGGGCAAGATAAACAGAGGTCTTACTCCTCAAAGAAAGAGGCAGTTGTTCAGTTGTTTTCAGTCATCTCTAACTCTTTGTAACCCTATTCAGGGTTTTCTTGGCAAAGATACTGGAGCGGTTTGTCATTTCTTTCTCTAACTCATTTTACAGATGATGAAACTGAGGCAAATAGAGTTAAGTGACTTGCCCAGAGTCACACCTATTAAGAGTCTGAGGCCAGATTTGAACTCAGGTAGAGACAGAGTGGAATCGAATCCTAGAGAATGCAGAGCAGGCTCTAGGCTGGGAATTGGTTCAACTCATAGGATTTCTCTGGTCCAGAGGAGAGACAATAGAATGGTACTTGATACCAATCCAGCATAGGGGTAGGAAGGGCCAGGCCTCCCTGGTTGTGGGATGTTTCTATTCTAGATATGTGGTAATAGCCTGTTCATTCATATCATAGATTCCAGATACCCTAACAAAGGAAATACAGAATGAAAAAAGTCACCCTGAGTGAATGGTAACCTCTTTCCTGTACTTATAGAATTCTTTAAGTTTGGAATATGGAGACAGGCTTAGAAGAGCTGAAAGTTAAGAGGTTATGGGGTTATTTAACGGCGCCTTTGTTCTTTGTTCATTATTATTAATTTCATTAACATTATCTTCTCTGAAGTCTCTTATCTAATGAGCTAAAACTGTTTCTGTAGAGACAGATCCTTCTGTAGAGGGGTGAGCTCTTGAACTCTGGAAAATTTACAGATCCACATTTCATAGAGTCTAGCCAAGGCCATGAGAAAAGGTCTAATAAATGTGTAAAAAACAGCCATCGGTGTGAGGGTAGGGAAGAAGGAGGGAAATTGTTCCTTGCTTCTTTCTGCCCCTCATTTATCTCCACAGAAAATTATAATGCTCAAAGATCCCAAAGTGTATATCTGGGTGTAGAGGGAAGAAAAAAACACTTTTCATTTCTACCAGTCACTAGCCTAGCACACCTGGGAAGTGAGAGAAATTGGTGAAACATCCTGAAGATGATAGGTTTCTCACACAGGGCAAGGCTGTTATTGAGGAGATAGAAAAGTTTGGAGAGTTCTGACCCCACAGTGGAGCTGGGAATGAAGAAATCATGGGTGGCTTACAAGCCCCATAACATTTTAAAGGACGCAAAATGGTGAGGGATAAAATGGCTTCCCCCTACCTGTAACTCCTCTAGTTCTACATCTACCTTCTGACACTCCTTATAATTTCTTTGTTTGTTTGTTTGTTTTTCACCGTGGAAATACATACTTGGCTGTGATCCACTTTCTCCCCTAGCGATTTGATGCACGCCAATGGCTTCAACCACCAAATGCAAATGACTCACACTTGTATCTATTTTTCCAACCCTGATTTCTCTTTTGAACTCTATATCCCCTTCCCCAGACTCCTTCAACACATCACAGATCGGATTCTTCGTCATCACCTGGAATGGAACTTATCTAAACTTGAACTTACTCTCTTTCCCTCCAAACCTTCTATTCCTTTTGCTTTGCCCTTTCCTTTTGTTTCCGCAACACTCAACAGTCCCTCTCTGTCTCTTTCTCTGCCTGTATCTCTTCTAGACTGGATGGCAGAATAGAAACATGTGCTATGCCACCTAGTTCTGTCTTAGGCTAGTTCCAAAAATTCCTCCCAAGAGGAATCTTTTAAGTTTTTGTTTATCTCTCTCTGACTATGCAATCTGGTCATTTAAATTCTAGATATAAAGAACTATCTGCATAAAATATAAAACTTTATTTTTATGTTTTGAAATGGGAATGTCTATCTATAAATGTCTAATAAAAAGTTAACTAGTCCCACATGAAGATTTAGCTGGCATTTTATCTTCCTTCTGTTGACTTAAATCCTTTGACAACTTTCTATATGCAAAAATGTTTCTAAGAAATCACTGATTCATATTGCTGTCTCTCAGCTACTGGGTTTTCTTTTCTTTGTTTCTACTTCACAAAAGTTCAAATGCTAGCTAGACTCTAGCTTAATGAAAGGTTCGTTCTGTGAAGTATGGATTCAGTCAAAGGGCCTCACTTGAGGCCTCATATGTGACCTTGAGGCTACAGGTACGTCACTCCTGTACTAAAGCAATTCTTTTTACATAGTATTGGAAACTTGTCAGTCAATTAAAAATAAAGTGAAGAAAAGAAATGGAAATATATGCTATGACATACAGATAATTTTAAACTACTTACAACTTTGTGTCCCACTGCCAGATGTGCTAGTTCTCTGACCTTGTTCTAAAAGATTCAGTTAAAATGTCTATTTTCTAATCTTTACAGATAATTACAATGCAGGGTATCTTTTTAAAATTTGTTTTGTTTTAAACAAAATTCTTAGGAGTCATCAAATGAGAATTCAAGAATGCCAAATAGGACATGATTGCACAACAATTGTAAGACATTTACTAGAACATTAGGTTCAATTTTGCACTGTTATTAAAATTAGTTTATGCTGCAAGAATAGTTCAGGGGAGAGCTAAAAGGTGATTAGAGGGCTAGAAATGAATACTTGAGAAACTATAGAAATGGAAATATTAATCATGGAGAAAACATAGCCAAAGAAGGATAGTAATTCATAGGCAGCTAGATGGCACAGTGGTAGAGTGCTGGTCCTGTAGTCATGAAGACCTGCTTTCAAAGGCCAGTCTCTCCCCATACCACCCCTCTCTCCTCACCCCCGACTATCTGTGTGACTTTGGGCAAGTCACTTAACCTCAGTTTGCTTTAGTTTCAAGTCACTTAACCTCAGTTTGCTTTAGTTTCTTTAACTGTAAAATGGGGATAATAAAATGAGGCTTTTGTGAGGACCAAATAAGATAATATTTGCCTAGAACATAGTAGGTACTATATAAATGCTCATTCCCTTATTTTCATTAACTGTTGCCAGCCTCAGTTTCCTCAACTATAAAATGGAAATAATAATAGCACTTATCTCTCAGGGTTGTGGTGAGGACCAAATGAGATAATTGTAAAGCATTTAGCACAGCCCTTGGTACATAATAGGCTTTTAATAAATCTAAGTTTCTTTCCTTCCTTTCTTTATAGAATCATAGGATGTTTGACTTGGTAGAGACCTTAATGTAGTATAATTCCGCCATTTTACACATAAAGAAATTGGGAATCAGCGAAGATAATGAACTTGTAAATAGAACCAGGAATGGAACCCAGGTTTCCTTACTCCCAGTCTTGTGTTTGTTCCACTATTTCATGAAGCCTTACCTATAAGAAAATGAAGAATCTTTTGGAGAAGATCATGACATGACTAAAGTTGGATTCTAATTAGTTTATTTTGCTTGTATTGGGCTAAAATTCTCCAAATAATACTCTGGGAACAACAACAAAGAATCAGGGTACTTCAGAGAAATATACTGCTGACAACTCCTTACCACTCCCTGCTCTAACAATGCCTTTTTCCACCCTAGGCTCCCAGTACTAACTAAAATCATCATCTTCACCTATGTTATCTCCTCTATCCCTGTCCCTGCCCTACCTCAACAAACAAAAGAGGGATTATAGGAGAAAAATGCTTTAGGACTGCTTTAAAAAACTGCTTGGAAAGATTTAGGTCTTTAGAAAGAATGCTGAAAATTCCTACAAAATAAAATTTTAAATCTATCTATCTATCTATCTATCTATCTATCTATCTATCTATCTATCTATATCTATATATCTATATCTATATCTATCTATATATATATACATACATGTGTATTTATGTACATATACATTATCTATCTATCTATCCATCTAGCAGGAAGAGGATGAGATTCTGGCAGACACAGACAAGGGGTTAGGACCAAATATTTATTAAGCACCGACTTTGTGTAGGTAACGTTGCTTTATAAAATCATTTCATTTGATTCTCACAATCATCCTGGGAGGTAGGTGCTATTATTATTTCCTTTTACAGTTGAAAAAGCTGCAGCAAACAGAGATTAAGTGACTTGCCCAGGGTCACACAGCTGGTAAGTGTCTGAGGTCATATTTAAAGGCAGGTCATCCTGACTCCAGGCCAGGCTCTCTATGTACCTTATTACTTAGCTGCCATCAATAGTCTGCTTTAGGGCAGCACTAATGTGTCCATATTCTACAAATGGGAAGAAGACTTTATCATATTCCTTTTGTTGAGGCCAAGTTAACATACCTCTTTAGTTGATAAGGAAACACCATCCATTTAAGAGTAGGATAAGAGGCCTCTTGTCTTAACTTTAGGAAACAGTTTCCCAGTTTGGAGAGTTTAAATCAGTGGTTCTCAACCTTCCTAATGCCATGACCCTTTAATACAGTTCCTCATGTTGTGGTGACCCCCAACCATAAAATTATTTTCGTTGCTACTTCATAACTGTAATTTTGCTACTGTTATGAATTGTAATGTAAATATCTGATATGCAGGATGTATTTTCATTGTTACAAACTGAACATAACCCACAGATTGAGAACCACTGGTTTAATTGCATATATATATATATATATATATATATATATATATATATATATATACTCTTAGACTGAGTCTTCTGAAGCTTAATCTGAATGCTAATAAGTACAAAATCCAAAGAAAAGGAAATAAGGCAAACTAACTTAATCCTCAAGAATTGCTTTAATTCTGCAACTGATAAAATTCTACCTCCTTTCCATGAGCACATCATGAGTTCTCTCTAAATTCTTTGATTATTTTTCCTCCTGAAAAAAAATAACCATAAAAGTGTTTATGTGCCCACACTGTTAATAAAAGAGTGACATTATGAGTCTCACAAATTGATATGTCTCTTGTCACACCCAGTGATATCAGCCAGGCTGAATCCTGATGTCAGTGGGTGTACTACAGTTCATTTCTGGATT
>CM053582.1:284257410-284284062 GCA_028627135.1 Pseudochirops cupreus | reverse complement strand
CTCCTTTGTAATTAACCCTTATGATTGGCACCTGCTTTGGGGCATGAAAATCCCTATTTATTGGGAAGATTCATACCTTCAATATACTCCATCTGTTTGGGTCCTATTTCCTCTTCTAATGATCTCTGTCCAACTTAGTAGCTGGTAAGTACAGCTTCCCTCAAGATCCAACTCTTCTTTAAAAAGTGAAGCTTTCCATTGTTTTTCACTTTGGTATACTTCTGGAAAACCTCAGAGATAGATGTATTTCCCTTTCTTGTCAATGCAAACCACCTCTCTGTTGCTTTTATTCAACATGCTTTCTACTGGCAGCCCCTCCAGCAAGAAAGAACATTAGAGGTCATCTAGCCCAAATTCCTCTGTTTATAGATGAATACTTGAGGTTCAGGGTGGAGTGAAGTGAATGGTCAAAGGTCACACTGGTAGGCAATGTGATGGGTTCTAAAGCCCCCATCATACCAAGGAGACCCTTACTCTATCAACCCAGTGTTTTCCATAAATTTATGACTGAAGAGAAAAAGGGTAAAAATATTTTGAAACATTTCAATTATTGAGAGGTTTTTTTCTTATATATAGTGGCTATTTGAGCATTTTTGTTGGCAGAAGGGAAGGAATCAGTGGAGGAGTGACTAAAGTGTAAGAGAGAGGGAAAGACCGGAGAAAGCTGGAGGGAAGAGAATGGGATCAATTAATGAGTATTTTATATCCACTTATTCTGGAGTCATGATCACAAAACTACTAAAGAAGCTTTTATTTGCAAGTCTGCCCCCTGCCCTCAATTTATTAATTTTTTTCCCCAAGGGCACTCTCTGTTCTGGGAGAATGTATTTTCTATGATAAACATCTGCAACAAAAGCTATTTTTCTTCTAGCTGAAGAAACATGCCTTTCCAGTCAACATATGTTGCTTTTGAGAACTGATGGCAACATGCTTTATTTCAGCTTAAAAAAAAAATATATACAGTATCCTGGAAGAAGAAAGAAAACTATCTGGAAACAAAATATAAGCACATTGTGATAATTAACTGACTTTGTTACTGATGCTACTGAAGACTAAGAATGCCCAATTTTTTTTTTCCTTCTGTGGCTTAATTATATAGTGATTGGGCAAACTAATACCTTACCTAAACTCACACTCTCCGGTCATTGACAATTGTTTAATTCCTATAGTCCTCTCATATTCCACTTCCAGCTTTGGAAATGGTACCTGTTCCTCCTCTGTTCCCAAAGGACCCAAGAGAGTTAGGCTGACCTGCACTGGGTAGAGGAGAAGCCTTCCATGTCACTATTCCTGCCCCTTTCAGAGATTGTGGTAGAGAGGGAAAGGAACTACATGACCCTAATTGCTTTCCCTCACTCAAATTTCTACTCTCCATTCTTCATTACTAAATGACCCAAAGAATAAGATTCAATCACATCACTTCACTAAAAAAATAAAAAATAAAAAAAAATTGTTGCACCGATTCCCTGTAGCCTCAAGGATAAACTAAGTCTACTTAGTTTTGTCTTTGAGGCTTGTTACTATCCTACTGAGGTGATACTAGGTGACACAGTGGGTAGAGTAAGATGTCTGGAGTCAGGGAGACATCGTCTTGAGTTCAAATCTGACCTCAGATACTTATTAGCTATGTGATCCTATTCCCCTCAGTTTTCTCATCTGTAAAATGAGCTGGAGAAGTTAATGGCAAACAGCTCCAGTATCTTTGCCAAGAAAATCCCAAATGGCATCTCAAAGAGTCAGACCTGACTGAACAGCAACTATCCTATTGAGACTTTACTTTTTAATATTATTTCATAGAGAACTGTTCATGTTCTCATTGCTTCTGCTGAACTGGATAATTACTATCATTGTCCTTAGAATTTAACATTCCTAATTTCCATGTAGTTTTCCCCATTTCTGGGAAGCATTAGCTTTAAAGGGTTTTGTAAACTTAGAAATATTTTACAAATGTCAGTTTTTGGGTATATTATAGTTGTCATCTTAACCTTTCAAATTACTTTTCTTTTGGGGCTCAGGTCCTAACTCCTCTGTGAAGCCTTTCTCATCCCCCCACACTCCATCCAATTTATGAGTGTCCTTAGCTTCATCAAATATTACTAGTTTTGGGATCCAGGAGCTTTTAAAAATATGTTTTGATAGCTAGCTACATTTAAATATAAGTGGTTTCCTTGGTAATCTTATATATTTTATTTTTTCATTTAAAACATTGAGAAGGAGTTAATAGGCCTCAGCAGACTACCAATTGGGTCCATGTCATGAAAAAATAAGAAACAAGGGTCTTAGATCATTTTTTTTGGTCTCACATGAAAAAATAACCTTTATTTCTCACCAAGGCTAAACTTTTTACCTGTTCAAGTTATTCTATTTCATCCCAGCTCTTTCAAGAAATTGCCTACAAGCATGACCATGAATCTCCTATCCTTAAAAAAATCATCACTTTATCCTTCCATTCCTTCTATTATCCTATATCTCTTCTCTCCTTTGAGCGAATTTCCTTGAAAAAGGATGTCTACAATAGATATTTCACTCTATTTTCTCTCACCTTCTTCTTACTCTCTTACAATTTGGCTTCTGATCTTATTATTCCACCCAGACTGCTCTCCCCAAAGTTACCATTGACCTCCTAGTTGCAAAACCCAATGGCCTTTTCTCAGTCTTCATTGTCTTTGACCTCTGAAACCTTTGACAGATTGATCTCTCTCTTCTTTTATACTATCTTATTTCTAGGTTTTTTGGATAACCATTCTCTCCTGGTTCTTTTCCTACTTATCTGACCACTTCTCTGTCTCCTTTCTTGGATCCTCATCCAGATCACTCTGTCTAACTATAGGTGTCCCAAAGGGTTCTGTCTTGGGCCTTCTTCAACACTTTATGCTACTTCACTTGGTGATTTCATCAGCTCCTGAGGATTTAATTAAAATTTCTATATTGATAGAACTCAGAGAGAGAGAAAGAGAGAGAGAGAAAGAGAGAGAGACAGAGAGAGAGAGAGACAGAGAGAGACAGAGAGAGAAAGACAGACAGAGACACAGAGAGAGACAGAGAAAAAAGATAGAGTGTGTAAGCAGGCTTCAGTCTGTATTCAGACAAGTATCAGTTCTTTCTCGGGAGGTAGAAAGTATGCTTTATCATAAGTCCTTTGGGATCATCTTGGATCATTGTATTGCTGAGAATAGCTAAGTAACTTAGAGTTCTTCATCATACAATATTGCTATTACTATGTACAATGTTCTCCTGGTTCTTCTTATTTCACTTTGTATCAGTTCATGTAAGTCTTTCTTGGATTTTCTGAAATCATTCTGTTTTTCATTTCTTATAGCACACTAATATTCCATCATAATCATGTATCACAGCTTGTTTAGTCATTATTTAATTGATGGGTATCCTCTCAAATTCTAATTCTTAGCTACCATAAAAAGAGCTGCTATAAATATTTTTGTACAAATAGGTCCTCTCTACCCCATTTTTTGATGTCTTTGGGATATAGACCAAGCAGTATTATTGCTGGATCAAAAGATATGCACAGTTTTATAGCCCTTTGGGCATAATTGCAAATTGTTCTACAGAGTAGTTGGATCAGTTCACAACTCCATTAACAATGCATTAATGTCTCAATTTTCCTACATCCTCTCCAGCATTTGTCATTTTCCTTTTTTTAAACAATCAGATTAGCCAATCTGATAGATGTGAGGTGATTCCTCAGAGTTGTTTTAATTTACATTTCTCTACTTGGTAGTGATTTAGAGCATTTTTTCATATGATTACAGACAGCTTTGATTTCTTTGCCTGAAAACTTCTGTTCATATCCTTTGACCATTTATCAATTGCAGAATGAATTATATTTTTATAAATTTGACTCACTTCTCTATATATTTGAGAAATGAGACCTTTATCAGAGATAGTTGTTGCAAAATTTCCCCCCAAATTTTTTGTTTTCCTTTTAACTTTGATTGTGTTGGTTTTGTTTGTCAAAAAACTGTAATTTTATAAAATCAAAATTATCTATTTTATATTTTATAATGCTTTCTATGTTTTCTTTGGTCCTAAATTCTTCTTTACCCATAGATCTGACGAACTATTGCATCCTCTCCTAATTTGCTTATGGTGTCCCTCTTTATGCATAAATCAGGTACCGATTTTGACCTTATCTTGGTATACAATGTGAGGTGTTGGTCTAATCCTAGTTTTTGCCTTACTGTTTTCTAGTTTTCCCAGCAGTTTTTAATCAAATAATGAGTTTTTGTTCCAAAAGCTTGGATCTTTGGGTTTATCATATTCTAGATTACTATGGTCGTTTACCGTAGTGTAATGTGTACTTAATCTATTCCATTGATCTACCACTCTATTTCTTAACCAGTACCAAGTAGTTTTGATGATTGCTGCTTCATAATAAAATTTAAAACCTGGTATGGCTATACCACCTTCCTTTACATATTTGTTTTTCATTAATTCCCTTGATATCCTTGAGCTTTTGTTCTTGCAGGTGAATTTTGTTATTATTTTTTCTAGCTCTATAAAATATTTTTTTGTAGTTTGATTGGTATGGCACTGAATAATAGGTTTAGGTAGAATTGTCGTTTTTATTTTATTGGCTCAGCCTACTCAGGAGCAATTAATATTTTTCCAGTTGTTCAGATCTGACTTTGTATGAAAAGTGTTTTGTAATTGTTTTCATATAGTTCCTGGGTTTGTCTTCTTGGCAGGTAGAATCTCAAGTATTTTATATTGTCTACAATTATTTTAAATGGAATTTCTCTTTCTATGTCTTGCTGCTAGACTTTGTTGGTCGTATATAGAAATGCTGATGTGTGTTTATTTTGAATCCTGAAATTGTGCTAGAATTGTTCATTATTTCCACTAGTTTTTAGTTGATTCTCTAACTATAACATCATATCATCTGCAAAGAATGATAGTTTTGTTTCCTCATTGCCTATTCTAATTCCTTCATTTTTTTCTTCTCTTATTGCTATAGCTAACATTTCTAATATAATATTAATAATAGGGTGATAATGGGAATCTTTTCTTAACCCCTGATCTTATTAAGAAGGCTTTTAGCTTATCTCATTACAGATAATAATTGCTGATGATTTTGGATAGATACTACTTATCATTTTAAGGAATGCTCCAATTATCCCTATGTTCTCTACTGGTGTTAATAGGAATGGGTGTGGTATTTTGTCAAGCTTTTCTGCGTCTATTGTGATAAACACATGATTTCTGTCTTTTTTATTTATATGGCCAATTATGCTGATAGTTTTCCTAATATTAAATCAGTCTTGAAAATCTGGTATAAATCCCACATTACATGCTATAATCTCATTACTAATATTTTATTTAAAATTGTTGTATCAATATTCATTAAGGGAATTGTTCATAATTTTCATTCTCTGTTTTAGCTCTTCTTAGTTTGTGTATTAGCACCATATTTGTGTCATAAAAGTAATTTGATCAGACTCCTTCACCTATGTTTCCAAATAGCTTATATAGTGTTATAATTAGTTATTCTTTAAATATTTGGTAGAATTCACTTTTGAATCCATCTGGCCCTGGGGATTTTTTCCTAGGAAGTTCATTAATGGCTTGCTAAATTTTTCTTTCTACAATTGGGTTAAGAATTCCTTTTCTTTTTCTATTAATCTGCGTAATTTATATTTTTTTTAGATATTCATCTATTTCATTTAGACTGTCAAACTTATTGGCATATAATTGGGCAAAATAGTTTCTAATAATCGTTTTAATTTCTTCTTCACTGGTGGTGAATTTACCCTATTTGTTTCTGATACAAGTAATGCAGTTTTCTTCTTTCCTTTTTAAAAATCAAATTAATCAATGGTTTATCTCCCCCCCACCCCATAAAACCTGCTTCTGGTTTTATTTGTCCAATGGTTTCCTCACTTTAAATTTTATTCATATTCCTTTGATTTTCAGGATTTCCAATTTGCTGTATATTTGAGGATTTTTAATTTGTTCTTTTTCTAGTTTTTTTTTTTAAGTTTTGGCTGCAATCCATAAATTTTGTTATGTTATCTCATTGCTGACACTTTCTTTAATGAAATTATCAATTGTTTCTCTGATTTGTTCTTTGACACACTTATTTTTCAGGATTAAATTATCTAGTTCTAATTATTTTTTAATCTATCTTTCCACCGACCATTACTGAATGTAATTTTTATTGCATTATTATCTGAAAATGATGCAATTACTATTTATTCTTTTCTGTATTTGGTTGTGAGGTTTTTTTAATATCCTAACACATGGTTAGTTCTTGTGTAGGTGTCATGTACTGCTGAGAAAAAAAAAGGTATATTTTTTCTATTCCCATTATTATTTTTCCTCCAGAGATCTATTGTATCTAACTTTTCCAGAATTTTATTCACCTTCTTAACTTTTTTTGTTTAATTTTGGTTAGATTTATCTAGTTCTGAAAAGGGAAAGTTGAAGACTCCCTCTAGTATAGTTTTATTGTCTGTTTCGACCTGTAACTTATTTAACTTCTTCAAAAATTTAGATGCTATACTATTTGATGCATATATATATTTAATGTTGATATTACTTCATTTTCTATGTAGGGGTAACTTTCAATAAGATATAGTTTCCTTCCTTATTTCTTTTAATTAGATCTTTTGTCATGTCTGAGATCATGATTGCTACCTCCTGTTTTCTCTCCTTTAGCTGAAATATAATAGATTTTCCACCAGTCTCTTACCTTTAGTCTCTGTGTCTCTGTGCTTCAAATGTGTTCTTGTATACAACATATTGTAGGATTCTGGTTTTTAATCCATTCTGCCATCCACTTCCATTTTATGGATGAGTTCATCCCATTTACATTTATAGTTACAACTGTATTTCCTTTCATGTTATTGTTTCCTTCTCTTTCACCACCTCCACCCTGTTCATCCTCATAAGTGTTTTATTTCTGATCACTTTCTCCCCAATCTGCCCTGCCTTCTACCAGTACCCCCCTTTTATTGTTCCCATCACTTTTTCCTCCCTAATAGGGTAAGATAGATTTCTATATCCAACTGAGTTTGTATATTATTCCCTCTTTGAGTCAGTGCTGCTGACAGTAAGGTTTAAGTTTTACCCATATCTCCACCCTATTTTCCTCTTCATTATAATAGCTCTTTCATACCTTTTTTATTTGAGATAATTTACCCCATTCTATCCTTCCTCCTTTCATCTAATGCAATCCTCTTTCTCACCCCTTTATTTTGTTTTGTGGGGTATCATTCCATCAAAGTCATCTTACATCCACATTTTCTGTGTATACTTCTTTAAATTTTCCTTATAGTAATAAAGTTCTTAAGAGTTACAAATATTTTCTTGCTATGTGGAAATGTATATAGTTTAACATTAGTAAATATCTTATGTTTTCTTTCTCATTTTTTAAAACCTTTTTTATGTTCACCCTGAGTCTTGTATTTGGAGATCGAATTTTTATTCAGCTCTTGTCTTTTTCTTCTTCTTCTTCTTGCTTTTTTGGAGGGGGGAGGGCAGGGGAATTGGGGTTAAGTGACTTGCCCAAGGCCACATGACTAGTAAGTGTTAAGTGTCTGAGGCTGGATTTGAACTCAGGTCTTCCTTACTCCAGGGCTGGTGCTCTATTCACTGTGCCACCTAGCTGCCCCAGCTCTGGTATTTTAATTAAGATTTCTTCAAAGTCCTCTATTTTGTTAAATGTCTATTCCCCCTGGATGATTATATTTAACTTTGCTGGGTAGTTGATTCTTGTTTGTAATCCTAACTCCTTTGCCTTCTGGTATCTCATATTCCAAGATCTCTGGGAAGCTGCCAAATCTTCTGTAATTCTGACTGTAGTGCCAAGATATTTGAACTGTTTCTATTTGGTTGCTTGCAATACTTTCTCCTTGATTTGTGAACTCTGGAATTTGGCTATGATGTTTCTGTGAGCTTTCATTTTGGGATTTCTTTCAGGTGGTGATCAGTGAATACTTTCAATTTCTATTTTGCCATCTTATTCAAGTATATCAGGGCAGTTTTCCTTGATAATTTCATGAAAGATCTTGTCCACACATCTTCTTTCTGTCTTCCTTCCCTCCTTCCCTCCTTCCTTCCTTCCCTCTTTCCTTCCTTCCTTCCTTCCTTCCTTCCTTTCTTTCTTTCTTTCTTTCTTTCTTTCTTTCTTTCTTTCTTTTTTTCTTTCTTTCTTTCTTAACATGGCTTTCAGGGAATCTAATAATCCTTAAAATTATTTCTCCTAGATCTATTTTCTGGGTGATTTGTTGTTCCAGTGAGAAATTTCACATTTTCTTCTTTTTTAAAATTTTGTTTTATTGTATCTTGATGTCTCATGGAATTGTTAACTTCCACTTAGTGAATTCTATTTGTCTAATTCCATTTTTTAGGGAGTTGTTTTCTGCAGTGAATTTTTGCATATCTTTTCCCATGTTGTTGTGTCTTTTTACTTGATTCTCTTGCATTACTCTGATTACTCATAGCATTACTCTTGCATTACTCTTTTTCCCAATTTTTCTTCTAATTCTCTAATTTGTCTTTTAAAAATTTTTTTAAAGCTCTTCCAAGAGTTCTTTTTGAGCCTGTGACAAAATTACATTTTCCTTTGAGGCTTCACATGCAGACATTTTGACACTGTTGTCCTTTTCTAAGTTTGTGCCTTGATTCTTCCTATCACCATATTAACTTTCTATAGTCAAATTCTTTGTTCTTTTTTTCCTACTTGTTTTTTTTCCCCCATTCCTATTTTGTGACTCGGCATTTTTATGTGAGAGTTGGGCTCTGTTCCTACCCCATCCCGAGCTTTTTCTGTCAGTGCTAAGGGTCTTGATGCTAGCTTCCCCTGAGCTTTAGGCTCTAGCTTCTGGCTTGCACTGGAGAGTAGACCTCCCTTCTGTCTTCTTCTGGGATATCTGGCCTCCTTCTTGGCCTCTTCTGGATGTGGAGTTTTGCTACAGACCTGCCCCAGGGGTGGGACCTTGCTGATGGGTTGCTATGGAAAGAGGGTCTCTCTCCTGGGAAGATCTCCAGGGTCATGGCTCCCTGCTAGCAGGCCCCAGGGCTAAGGCCTTGCAACTGGTCAGCAATGGTGTGGCCCTGCTGGTGGCCTGTGTTTTGCGTGGGGCAGCCTTGCTCTATTGCCTAGACTACTGGCTTGCAGGAGAGTGGGGCTTTGATGGTGGATTACCCCAAGCTTGGAACCTTGCTGCAGGCCTCTTGCTGTGAGGCTGGTTGTGGCCGTTCTCAGACATAGATCCCCTCCTGCTCCAATGAGACAGCCCTTTCCTACTCTGCTGGTAAGCTGTTTCCCTGCCCCTATATCTCTTCTGAAGCAGTTTTCAAGTCGTGTGGAGGCAAATTTGGGAGGGCTCCAAGGATTTCCTTCCTCACTCCACCATCTTTACACTGGAAGTTCCCCCAGTATAGTTATGAGGATGCAACCACTGAAAGAGCTCTGTTTAGGGCAAGTCACCCATAGAATTAAGTGAAAATTGTGAATGCTCTTTAACAGAGACTTCAATTTGAAGATTATATTTTTAAAAATATTTTGCATTTGTATGGATATTAAACAGGTTTGGGGATATAGAAAGGTCCAATTAATTATCTATCTACTTATATCAAATATGCAATAATTGAACCTGTACTCAAGGGATTTATATTTTTAATAAGAAAGAGATTATTAAGCAAACTAATGATTGGAAAAAAAATTTTAAAGGAGTTTAAGAAAATTAAGCATTTTGAAGGGCATTAACTGTCTATTGACAAACGATTCTGCTAATTAGCACACTGGTCAACATTTCTAACATTAGATGCCAAGTATACATTAGCTGACAATTTTGGAAGGCTTAAAAATGAGGTTTATTAATGTTGTTTTTTTTCTTCTGGGCAATACTTGTAGTTAGCCTGGATAAAAAGGCTCCTTTCTGGTCTGTCGTCAAAAAACATTAAAAATAAAAAAAAGGCTCCTTTCCTACAGATAATCTCTCTACACATAACAACAACAACAACAATAATAAGTGACATAAAATAGTTTAAAGAGATAAAACAATTCTTTCTCCAATTTGTGGCTTGGAAATCCTGTGTTAGTTACAAATTTGAGATAATATGTTCATGAAATAAAGCCAGAACCAAAACCCAAACTACATTTATTGACTAATATTATATTTTTAAGACTTTTCATTAATTCATGCTTCGCCAAATCAGTCACTCCTTCAATAAGTATTTATTAAATGCCTAGGTACACTGAGGGTACAAATGCAAGCAAGTATGGAAGCTTGGCTGTCCTTGCCTTTGAGGAGCATATATTCTCCAGGAATGGTCCAGTCCCCAAAGTCCTAACTAGTTGCTGGGATTTTCTGTTTTTGGACCAGAGTTATGATTTCTTTGTTGTGCAGATCATCTCTTGCTCTGCAATTTATAATCTTATTGAGAAGTTGAGTGACTTTTCTAGGGTCACACAACTGGTATGTGTTGGGGTACAGAATGTGAACCACATTAAATTTACTTTTATTATGATTAGAATTTCAAAGATGCCTTCTAAATCCTGAGGTAGTATAGCTGTATGGCCTGGGAAAGTCACTTAAGCTCTCTTAGTCTCAGTTTCCTTATATGAAGAATGAAGGAATTGGACTCAATAGCCTCTGAGATCCTCTTCCAACATCCAAGCCTATGAACTAAGTTAGGCATGTGTAACACACTAGGAATTAAAAAGCATGTGAAGAGCACCACTTCTAGAAAGTCTTATATATACAAGAGGAAATGGCATCAAGCTTTAAGAAAAAGTCTCCTACATTCTATCCATGGGAGCTCTTTATTTGTAGTTTAGAATAGCAGCAAGATTAAGGCACAACAGCTTCCTGGGGATTAAGACCTGGCTAGGATTAATGGTCCAAAGCTGTCCCAAAGACTATCAACAGCTCCTCCCAACTGGCCAATAATCCCCAGGAAATGCCTTATACCTTCCCATGTTATTGCTTAATTGAAAGTCCCCTTACTTGAATTTCATCTGTTATCTCCTGAGGAGCCTTTTAAATATTCACCTTACCTTTGCAGTAACTAAATATGAAATGTGAATCCCATGATTCCTCTTTTAGCATGAGTCATTTGTTTCATAAAGTGTTATTAACATTCCAAAATGTAAATAGTAGGTGTGGGGAACAATCTGACTTCAGTTTTTTTTTTATCATGTTTGTTTGTTTTGTACGAGCTTGTGATTTCATGCCTCCTGGGAACTCCTGGTGTGGAAACTCCCTCCTCTATTGAAGATGGAGGTATTTAGATCATTATTTTAGGCTTTGACTTGTTCCTAAAAAAGATCATTTTCTCATAATATTGGTGGTCATAATAGCATGAAAACAACAGAATTATCTAAAATGTCATATAAGGAAGGAAAGAAGCAAGTATTTATTGAGTGCTTAGTGTGTTAGGCACTGTGGAATTCTTAACTCTAAGACCAGATCCATCATCCTTGGCTACTATTCAGACTTCATCTACAACATTCACATCAGTTTAAGCTTTAAATTTTGTAAGATGAAATACCCTGAACTGATACCCTGACCTGCAGGGTATGCATACACATCCGCACACATACACACACATACACACATATGTGTCTATATGTCTATACATACACACATATATGTATGTTTATGTAGACACATATATATATGTACACACGCATATATTTTTCAAAATTTTGAGATGCTTTTAGACTCTTTTTTTTCTTAAAGAATAAGAACTTATCCCACCAAAGATCTGATGCTATATCTTGGGGTTCTTATTACAAATATAGCCCTTCTCTAAGGTGTCATAATCTCAAATTAACAAATATCCCCCCGCCATCCAAAAAAAGAATTTCCAAAAACATGAAGAATTTTTATAGTTATGTATCTGATAATTTGCTATTGAAACCAAAGAAACTCATGACTCTATGGACTTTAACATATATTTATATTCTTTATGAAGAATAGTAGAAATGACAGTCACTTGCAATGCAACATTTTCACATTCTAATCTGAGTATACAAAATATTTACAATCTTAGAATAGTATTTTAACCTCACTTTGTCAGGATAGGTTAAGATGACATTTAGTGATGACTTGAACTTGTTTATGGTGAGCTTGGATTTAACAAAATTCCCTCAACAGAGAAATGATTCATGCCATTCCATCTACAATGAAACTTTACTCAGAATATAGTGATTCTTGGAAAGAATTACTTCACTATAAGACACACTACAATATGTGTACATTAGTTATCTTAATTGGACTCTTCAAATTTTGTGCTATTTTCTCTAGGTTCTCGTAGTTACAATGTTATGAGAAGCTTAATGTAATTTGACTTGACCCTATCTTGATCTATATGCAATACTCGTTTAATGAAGGTGATACCATCAATTTATACAGAAAGAAGTAATAAGCACTTATTAAGTGCCTACTACATACCAGATACCATGCTGCCCCTTAAAGATAAAAAGGCAAAAATGAAAATCACTCTCCAAACAGAGCTTACATTCAGCCAAGGTAAATAATATGTACATATGTAGGTATAAACTAAATAAATACAAGACTTGTTTTATTTTGAAGAGTAAGAGGCACTAGTAGCTGGTCTGTAAAGGTTTCATCCACAAAATGGTACTTGAGTAAAATCTTGAAGAAAAGGAGAAATTCTATATAATTGTAGAATGACAGTTGTAGAGTTGTGGAAGGAAACTAGAGAAACTGCAAAGCTAAGGAGAGAGAGCATTCTTGGCCTGGTGGACAGTTAGTGCAGTGGGATGGAGGTTGTAGTGGAGTCTCCTGTGTAAGGAACAGTAAGGGACAAAGGACAGTAACATGTATTAGACTGGCCAAATAGGAAGGGGCCATGTTGTAAAGGGTATTAAATGCCAAACAGAGGAGTTTACATTTGATTCTAGAGGTAATAGGAAGCCGCTGGAATTTGTTGAGTAAGGAAGTAACGCAGTTAATCGTGTACTTTAAATCACTTTATAAAAGCTTCCCATAGATGATTTTATCCTTTATATTCACAATATTCTTATAATGTTGAGTGTAAAAGGAAAGTTCAAAAGTACACTGTACCATTTTACAATGAAAACTTCTGGCAGTTCTTTCTAATCAGGTTCAAATTTAGCACTAACTTCAAGAAATCCATGTATACAAAATAAGAATCTCTTTCATTTAAAACTGAAAGAATTTTAACATTTTCTTTTAATTTTAGTCTGTTTCAGTATACATATGTTTGCATAAAATGCATAGCCATCTTTAAGTTGTTTCCTTTGCTATTTGACTTGAGAAATACTAACAAACGTAATCCAATCCCTATTATAGAATGTTATTACAAGCAGCTGCCTTTTTTATGTATTCTTTTTAAAGGGTAGGTTGTAACCCCTTCTACTGAATCCTGGGAGTGGGTAAAAAATGAGGAAAAGCTCAGGAAATGTCAGAGGAAGGTGCATCCTGGGAGTGTATTTGTCCATCATTTTCAGGAAATGACAGTCTAGTCCTCTGTCAAGTTAGTCTATTAGGCCTACTCAATGTGGCAAGTTTCCTCTGATTCATGGCCTTGTAAGTAGTTAGGGCTTAAATAGGCGTGACTCTCTTAGGTTTCAAAGCCCCCTTCTAGGAAAAATTTTCCATCATTCCACCACTTCCTACAATTGTTATACTGCAAGCTGAAAAAGCTATGTCTGTAGCTGGGAAAAGGCGGGATTCTGGAACTCTCCTTTTCCTGTCTGTCACCTGAATGAATGCCAGAGGGAGGGGAAAGGGATACGGGGCATCATGACATCTTCAGAATAAATGGAATTTTACAGAAATACAATGAGACCATAGTTAATGAACAAATGATTATTTTAATATGCCCAACTGGGAAATGTAGTGCCTTCCTAAGTGAGGTTAAAATTTATCCTGAATTCTACACCTCCCTCTCCTCTCTTTTTTTGTCTGCCATGGCATTATATTGTTTTGATTCCCTCCCTTATGGAACATGAATGCAGAGATACAGAACACCTCATTTCTACTATATAAATGGCAGCCTGTCTCCATCTCAGGATTCATTTAGGCACCCCTGTCCTGCCTTCGCCTTGCTGTTAGCTTCTAGTTTTAGAGATGATATCCAGTATTGGGCATGAATGTGAGGGAGAAGAGCCACAGGGATCTTTAAACTCTTCCTAGTAGTCTGGAATCATAGAAATTTGCTTGGATTGTTTTTTAGGGATAGTACTGTTCTGTACTCCTCACATAGTATATGGCAAAAAACTCAGGGTCATATTACTCAGACAGGAGTTGGGAAGAGTGGGGGTGGCCAGTAGCAGTGCAAAATAAGTCCTCCTCTATCCTTGTTTTAGTCCTGCCCTTCATTTAATGCCAGTGTAAACTCATATCATTCATGTTTTTTATCCCAACACAAAAGGAGAGAGTGAATGGCATATGGTGAAAGATTGTTATTCCATTATTCCAGCAAGTGAGAATTCTCAAAGGAACATGTTCCCAATATATTAGTAGAAAAAAAAATTCATGAGCAGATTTTATAAATGAAAGAAGAACTGGGCATATGTAGGTTCAGAGCTTCTATAGATTGGCTGGAGCATTCAAAGCTTGGCCTGTGGACACTAAGACTTATCCAAACTTTGGACTGGGAACTAGATGCAAAAATTTAGTAAAGATTAACTAAATAACTTAAATCAGAGATGTTAAACACTAGGGTGATACTCCTGAACCAGATCACAATCTAGTTGGGAAATATTTAACAAAATAGATAAAAATACAATAGAACATGGATAATGTTAATGTGTGACTTTTAAATTCAATGTGGGTTGCAGGGATCCATATGTATAGTTTAATGGCCCAGTTTTTATTCCAGTTTGACCCCACTATCTTAGACTTAGATACATAACTTTAGTGCCAAGAGAAAAATGTATATTCTTCTTTCCTGATTATATATCATACAAATATTTAGTATAAATATATACATGTACACATGTGATCTTTAGTGTTGATATATCAAATTATTTATATAAGATATTATAAGAATAGGATTTACATATGTGCATATATAAAAATCTAATTTGGTTTATAGCATAACATATGTACCCTATATGTGTGTGTGTGTGTGTGTGTGTGTGTGTATATATATATATATATATTCAGGCACATATAAACACACATATGTTTATATTATATATATATATATGTGTATGTGTATATTCACATACATATCCTCAGTTAAGAAGCTAAAAGAAATCCGTAAGGATTATCAATAGATGTACAAAAGTTATTGGAGAGGGATAGGGAAACATGATTTCTTTGTATTCTAGACTTACACATTTTCCATCAGTTTAAAAATTCGAATATGAGATACCAATATTTAACAAAATAACATAGGTTTTATTCGGCATTTTGCTTTCCCTCAGTTTACCAGGAAGAGAGGATGAATTTCCATGACTTTTTCCATTTTGTTTTATTTTTGTTGCAAGATGCAGCTCTGTTTCTCCACATGAGGTAACTTTTCTGAATCCTTCAGGGAGCTGCAGAAGTTGTGATACTGGCCCAGTTCTAAAATGCATTTTCCAGCCAAAGGGTAATCCCAGAGCCTGAGGCAATGATGTTGTCAGTGCTAGTTTATTAAGGCTCTGAACAAAACCAGCCAGCAGGGAGCAGTGTCTTTCTTGGCTTTCATTTTCTTTTGGGGCTATTTGCTGTCTTCCCTGTCGACTACTTCATTGTCAGCCAGCATGAGAACTCTTAGGAACAGACATCCTCACAAACAAAATGGTATTATGAAAAACAGACCCCAGATATTGGCACATCAGCAAAACAGATGGGGATTTGGGGGAAAAAAAGAAAAAAAGAAAGAAAAGAAAGGAAAAGAAGGAAGGGGGAGACAGGGAAAATTCTCTGGAAAGATCAACATTGCACTGTCGCACACAAAAGATTCTCTCCATTTTCTGCTGCCCAAAATATGAAGAAGGTTTTTACTTAAACATTCAATAGCACAGTTAGCAATTAAAGGAAAAGGGGTCATACTGCTGAGAACATAAAAGCCCCTTGAAATTGCCCTGCAGTGTCCTGTAATGGTATGAATACTAGATTTGGAATTAGGAGGCCCCAGGTTCAAATTGTAGCTACAGCAATTCTAAAATATGTGACCATGAGCAGATCCTTTCCCTTCTTTAAACCTCAAGTCTCCATCTTTAAAAGGATATAGTTGGACTACTATATGATCTTCAAAATCCAATGATCCTTGAACTTAAGAATTTATTCTCATGAATCTCGCAAAATTGCTGAGAACAAAGAAATTCTTAAAGAAAAAAAAATCTATCTCTAATTTGAATTTTACAATCTAGTTTTAGATAAAAATTGGCAAATATATTTGGATTAAAGTTTCATTATTTCTAAGTATTCTAACTTCCAAGTGAATCAGAACTAAGTGTTTGTGATTTAACATATTTAGCTAATGTTATCTTTTTCTACCTAGGTTCAAGTACATCTGAATCATTACATTTTGCTGAACACACAGAGGTTTTTCCCTCCTGCAAAATTATTACAGTACAAAATTTTGAACAGTTTAACGATCTCAGTGATGCATTTTATGACATTTGGGTGTCAGTGACATAAGAAATTAGGTTGGATTTATATCCTTTATCAAAATTTTTATTTAGTTATTGAATTGGGACTGACATATTGTACTTTTTCATCAGAGAATTAGGCATTAGGACTACACATAAATCCACATTGGTTAACCTGGGCGGTTTTCTTTTTCTGTTTGTTCTTTATGGATAAAGGAGAGAAATAGAATACATTTGAACAACATAATGGAATTCATCCTCATGTAACTAAATTAATGCTCATTTCCTGGCTGAGAACAGTATGTATAAAAGAAAATCCAATGTCCTCAAAAGCTGACCACTCAAAATATAAAAGCTTCAACTCTTTGAATGAATGTAGCATCTCTGGTTTTCTACCCCATCCTTGGACTTTGCTAGGGAAGGAAGCAGATAAGGAAAACTTTGAATATACAGAGGAGGGTCAGCCTCAAGGCCCAGTGCATATGGCTTTACCTTCCCTCCATCCTCCACTGCCATTTGACCTGAAGAAATTCCTCTGTCACTTCAACAGGAGGTGACAAGTTTGATACCAGTTCCCTTATTAGATGCTGAGATTCTGCAAGAGGCAAAGGCCTTTTAAAACCACTGAAATTTACCTACCACACAATATAGTCAACTGGCCCTATGCCCAGCCTTATATGCCTGTACTTCTTTGAGAGATGCCAAGGGAACAATTTATTTACCCTCAACAACTCTGTTCTTGAAGAGAGAGCTAAGAGCAGTGGTGCAAGCTTCCGAGGCAGATTCCAGTAATAGCAGTATTAGTAGTATTAGTAGTACTAGAAGCAGCAGCACTAGCAGGAGTATTGGTAGTAGTAATGATAATGATGTTGATAATACCAGACACTCTATATGTATTTTCTCATTTGAGCTTCATAACAACCCTGGAAAGCAGGTGCTATGATTAACCCCTTTTTTTCAGTTGAGGAAATTGAGGCAAAAAGAGGTTAAGTGATTTGCTGCTAAGTGTCTGAGGCTAGATTTAAACTCAGATCTTCTTCTTCTTTTTGCTTTTTGGAAGGCAGTTGGGGTTAAGTGACTTGCCCAAGGTCACATGGCTAGTGAGTATGAAGTGTGTGAGGCGGGATTTGAACCCAGGTCCTCTTGACTTCCGAGGGCCCATGCTCTATTCACTGTGCCACCTAGCCACCCCTAACTTCAGGTCTTCTTGATGTTAGGTCCAGCTTTCTATCCACTGCACCATTTTCCTGCCCATATTCAAGGTAAGGAAAAACAAAAACAAAAGCAAAAAACGTCCTAATAATTAAAGTTCACCAAAAGAGTAATGGGCTGCCTTGGGCCATTGTGGTTTCCCTCTCAGTAAAGGACAGAAAATGAAGACTCTATGACTACTTGTAAAGAGCATTCTTATTCAGATACTGGTTGGCCTCCGAGGTCCTTTTTAACCCTGATCTCATCACACATGACAGATTTCTGGATCTTGGGTCAGCATTTGGAATCTAGTTTCATTTGCTCTTTTTATAAAATGTCTCTACCTGTTTTTCAGACCCAGAATGGTTTAAGCACAACCTTGACAGCTTCTGTTTGCTTTATAATTCTCCATTGGATCAAACCTTGCCTGTCATCATCCTTGATTCTCACTGCCCTGTGGGGGCGCCATTACTCTCCCACTTTGGTTGACCTTGGTTGACTTAGATTGCTTCCATCAAGTCATCTAAAGTTGCCATCCATGCCTGCTATTTATTAGTCTATGCCACTGCATGTGAATCCCATCCCTTTCTCAGCAGCTCTGTAACCAGTAGCATCTGTAAAGCTGTCCTATCTCACCTGATTCAGGTCCATTTCTTGTACTAGAAAAATTACAAACAAAAGAAATACTATTTTACCATAGAGATCCAGGAAGGTACAGATTTTAATAAGACTTTAGGTCAAGGAATAGAATCTCCCAGATTTTGGTTATGTATGATTTAGAGAAAGGCTAGTCTCATGAGTGGATGCTATGTATTAGCATGCATTTGTGTGCCTGGAGAAACCAATTCCAAAAAAAGAGACTAGGAGTAGAAATTGCAACAAAGTGTGGTGGTGGTGGGGAACTTCAGTAGAAGAGAATAAACTCTACCCTTATCTAATTAGGTCTTATTTTTATAAGTTGTCTTTTCCCAGAAAACTGGATATTTCTTTCCTTTTATAATCATATATTTTGGCAATAGAATCCAGCCTTCCTGGAATTTCTAATGAGCATTTTAGATATCCCAAGAGTAATTGTCAATCATCACTACCTCTGTGGATTGCTGGGGGACATGTTTGCAAACTGAAGTGTAGAGCTGAAGCAATTATCAGCATTTTTTTTGGGAAGATTCAAAAAATAAGAATTGTTGGACCAATTACATTTTATGTTATAGTAGAATGACTTGGCCATGTAAAATAAGAGAACGTGTCAGACGTAATTTATCAAAGTCCTGAGTGCCTGTACCTCATGACAATCTTATCAACAAGTTAGGAAGATTTAGCTGAGACAATTCATATTTTGTAAATCCATTTTGGAATAAAACCCCTCAGCCTTCACTTGTTGTTATAGTTATTTGAGTAATATCTGATTCTTTATGGCCCCACTTGGGGCTTTTTCTTAACAGAGATACTGGAGAGGTTTACTATTTCCTTCTCTGGCTCATTTTACAGGTGAGGAAACTGAGGCTAACAGTGAAGTGATTTGCCCAGTGTCCCAAAGCTAGTAAGTGTCTGAGACCAGATTTGAACTTATGAAGATCAGTCTTCCTGATTCCAAGCCCACTGTTCTATCCACTACACCACCTAGCTGCCCTACTATAGGGCAAATATCCTTCCATTGTATAGATGAAATAATCCTAGTTCCTTTAAATTTTGTGATTTCTGCTCTCAGAATATTAAATCACTTCCTTGACATCCTTTGGATCTTTTCCAATTTCAGCTTTCTTGACTCATAAAGTCCAAGATTATCTTCAGACAGAGCTTGAAATTTCCGTTCATTAGTGTAGGGAATCCAGAGCTTTATCCTGGGAGTGAAGGCAGGCCACATTCTCTTTTCCAGATTTTTGGCTATGCTCCATCCCTGTACTGTGGCCACAAAGCATAGCCATGACACTCTCTGGATAGAGAGCAATATTTTTGGTTCTCTTATGATGTGGTGAGATAAGGTCAGTGACCTTCAGGAGGCAATGGCTGTGCAAAGCAGAAGCTAATGGGTCAGGCAGGACTTTGAGGCTGGGTATGAGCATCTTCTTTAATTCCCACAGATCCTCCAGTGAGAGCAACAAGGCAAGAACTTGCCTTGACTCATGTACCAGTGGGGTCCCTATCTCCAGGTCAGAATAAGTTGGGGTAGAGAATGCACAACACCATAATAAAAGTTAAGAGCTTCAAGAGACAAATGGAATGAAATAATCTGTTCTCCATCACTCAATTTTTGACTCCTGATCTGGGACTGACTTCCTCAGCTTGATCATACTCTCATGCTTAGGATCATAGAAACATCATAGATTTAGAGCTTGGGGGGATCTTAAAAGTTATTCAAAGTCCTCATTTTATACACGAATAAACTGAGACCTAGGGAGGTTAAATGATTTGCCTATGGTCATACAGATATTGAATATCACAGATGACATTTGAACTTGTCTCTTGTTGCCTTTAAATCCGACACTTTTCCACTCCATCATGCTGTCTCATCTGGCTTTCTACTTCTATCATAGTCCCTTGGATTTTGGTTCTTCTAAGAAACCTTGATTCTCTTAACAGAACCAGCCTGGTCTTGAGTTTATGCTCAGTTGAATCCTGATTCAGCCCACCTTTCACTCTTAAGAGTGGATCATCCCTAGTACCCATGATTATATTCACTGCTGGGATATTTCATTCCCTGTAATTGGGAGATAAGACCATGAGCATGGGAGAGTATTGTTCTTTCGTCTTCTGCACTCTTCATAGTTAGTAGTGATGAAAGTTTTAGGCATGGGTTTATGTTACCCAAAGAAAAAATTTTTTCTTGAAATAAGGATATGAATTTAGACCATTAGAGTTTTTGTAATCCATGTTCTATGCCATGTGTCTATTTATACACCCCAGGAAAGTGAAATCTTGTGGTAAAAGAGCTTTCCAGAAGAGCTGCTTCTGACGGTGGGATATTTCCCCTGTCTTCGTACAGGTTCTACATCCAATATGAGACATAACTCAGAGCCTGAGGATTCTTATAATAAACAATTACTTTACTAAGAATATACTTGGTTTTCCCCAAGTAAAACCTTTCTCCAAACAAATAAATCCATTCTATATGGAGGTTCATTGAGATCTCAGACATCTCTTGGTTAAACCATAGAATAAATCCGTAGAAGCTAGGTTTCTGGCCAATTTGCTTTTTAATCCAAAATTAATACAAATTATCCTAACTCTATATCAAAAGGGTAAGGAAGTAATTAAGTCAAGCTGTACTGGGCTTGCATCATAGCATCTTGGCTCACCACTCCTTATGGGTTCTGATAAGCATATGTCCTTCCCCCACCCCCAACCTCCAGTTGGAAACTCTGAGAATTTCCTACCAGCTCATGAGGACTTGGATATCATTAAGGTGGGAAATCTCTCTATATGAAGTACGAAAACTACTGCTCTCACATTAAGATGTTCCTCCTACCACACAGATAAATGCAATTTACTATAGAAGGACTATTTTTCCTTTTTTCCATGTATCTACCATGTTTAGTATAGTACTTGGCATATAGTAAATGCCTAATAAATGTACAAATGTGAATATAACAAACTTATAATCTCCTTCAAGCCTAGACCACTGTTCATGCCATGATGGGAAACTGAGAAGAATGGTAAAAAAATAGAGGAATGTCAGCCAGGGTGGGTGGTGTATCCTGGGGACTTGGTGTGCCCCAGATTAAAAGGCTCCTAGGATCTATGAGATTCTGGCAAATAACACTCTGATAAGGTTGGTACCTTGCTTAATATAACACAACTGCTCTCCAAAATTCAATAAATGAATGGGAGTACTATAGTGTTGTAGGCTGGCCCTAATAGGCTCATTGTGGTCACATGGAGCCAGTGGTGGGAGGCTTGTTTTTCAGGAGGCATAGCTTTTGTTACTTTGTAGTCAAGTGGGTCATGAGGATTGTGATGTTCTCTGACCCTGGAGAAGGCTACATATACATCTGAGATGAGGTTTTGCTTTGGGGCTTGCTTTGGGAAGAGTTGTATGATTTGGCCAGATGAGACTCTGGGCAGCTGTTGAGACCACCCTGGGCTTTGAAAACCCAGATGTTGGTGCTTCTCTCTCTGGTAACTGACTAGGTATGGATGTAATGGTCAGACAGCTGGAAGCCCTGTCTGCTAGTCTGTTTCTCTGTATTTTTTGTCTGCTTGTAATTTCTGTTTGTATTCCCTGAAGTTCAGAGTGCTGACTTTCCCCCCTGAACTAGGTAACTGATATATGTTTGATTAAAATAAGATTGTTAATCTCTTTTTGAGTTGTTTTCCTTTAGAAAGGCAGATCAAAGAAACTGTGGTAGCAGCCATCCTAGGTATAATAGGGTGCTTGCTACTATACAGAGCAACAGGTGCTAGAGCAGTGGTTCTCAACCTTTCTTATGCCACGACCCTTTAATACAGTTCCTCATGTTGTGGTGACCCCCAACCATAAAATTATTTTCGTTGCTACTTCATAACTGTAAATTTGCTACTGTTATGAATCTATCTGATATGCAGGATGTATTTTCATTGTTACAAATTGAATATAACTCACAAATTGAGAACCGCCGTGCTAGAGTTTCATTGGATACTGGGATAGAATAAAGCAATTAATGAAATGAAATGGAATAGTAATGACAAAAGCATCCCAGGAGGTTGATAGGGGAGTTTGTTCCATTGTATCTTACTCTTTTTGACCCCATTTTGGGGTATTCTTCACAAATATACTAGCGTGATTTGCCATTGCCTTCTCCAGTTTATTTTAGATGAGCAAATGAGGCAAATAGGAATAAGTGACTTGCCTAGGGTCACACAGTCAGTAAGTGTCTGAGGCCAGATTTGAACTCAGGAAGATGAGTCTTCTTGACTCTAGGCCTGACACTCTATCTACTGTGGTGCTTAGCTGCCCTGAGAGCTGAAGATCTGAGAGATGTAGCCACAATGCCCATCATTGAACTTGAATTTTCTGTAATGTTCTTTTGTCCCTTGGCATGGCAGTCTTTGAGACACTGTTTCCCTTTATGTGTTTGGAGTAGCGATGTGGCTTGTTGTTTCTTTGCCAGTCCTTCTCAATTAAGTATTTTGCTATTTAATTTATAGTTTCTTCCTCATGTTTCGGTAGAGAATTCGCTGGATTGGTGTTTGAGATTTAATTACATGATTACAATAATCTAAAACATCCCTTACAGACCCTGATACATTAAGGAGTTCCAGAGTCATGTGGGACTCGTGCCATATCAGATTTCACAAATGATAAATTATATTCTTTTCAAATCTTAAAATGATTGATATTAGCAAAAGGCAAAGAAATGACCCATTGACTTTAAGGATTTGTGTGACTTGACCTTGGTCCCAGTGAGACCAAAAGTACATCACATAAATTTTAACAATCACTGCAGCATGAATTAGCAACATTTTTAGTTTTCTGAATGGTTTTAAAATGGAACTTTTGGTCATTTTTTACAACTAAAGGAAAGCCTGGAAGTGGGGAATAGGGCACAATTCCCATTGTCTACCAGGACACAACCTATGTCCTATTCAACCATTATACATATATGGATTTTGTTCACTAGCCAGACCATCTGTTATTTCTTTGGAAAAAAGAGTCTGGGATGTTATTTATTTACTAATAGACTAACATCCTAAAAACCCATGACCATTTTTTACACTAGTTTCAGAATACCAAAAATAATTTTCAGTATCCAAACCCATACATATGAAAAAGTTAGGACCTATAGATATGCTTCAATTCTTAGCAACCTCAGTATATCAATGAAAAAAATTCACATGTGGTAGGTTAGGAGATGATTACAAATCTATATTAACAAACAGATTCAGCAGAAGATTTTTTAAATAGCAAGCTCCTCCCAAGCACTTGAAATATGATTTTACTAATGCATAACTTAAAAAAAAAACTTTTTAGAGGACAGGCAATTGGGTTTAAATGACTTGCCCAAGGTCACATGGCTAGTAAGTGTTAAGTGTCTGAGGCCGGATATGAACTCAGGTCCTCCTGACTCCAGGGCCATTGCTCTATTCACTGTGCCACCTAGCCACCCCTGATGCATAACTTTAAATACATGTATAAAATAAGATGCAGTCTTTTATTAATGATTTCTGAAGAATATGTAGTTCTATCTGACCATGTTCTTGGCTGTGCATTATATACCCTAAACAATGTTTTCATGGCTCAGCAGTAATCATCTACTTCAAAAGCCCAAAACAAATGGGCAAAATTTTTTGATGGCTACATCATGTTTCACATCGATCCTCATGGAATCTCAAAATGTGACTTGGAAGTGATCTTAGAGGCCATGTACTTTAACCTAGATTTGAAAAAATCTTTCCCCCATACCTGACAGTTGTTCAGCCTTTAATGTAATAAAACTTTTTCTAACAATTAGAGCTGTCAAAATGTGGGATGGAGAGGTTATAGGCTTCCCTAACTGAATGTCTTCATGGGTGGATGTCACCTCCATTTCTTGCTTTAAATCCTTAGGTTGCCAACAACTAGAATGTTTTTGTTGGCATAGGCTCTAGCAATTTCTCTACTCTCTTGTTTCTAGTAAGTAACAGAAAATAATAGAGGATCTAAATATTCTGGAATAAGTTATCTATAAGACAACTAATTAGATTAATCATTTATAATAAACTCTATAGTTAACTCAGATTTTGCCACCTTATAGTTAATCATCTACATTAGATGCCAAAAAATGTCATAGTGTTACTTATTCATTGTCCTGATTAAAATATTAGTTTCCCCCAAAATGAAAATTTTATTCCCTAGTGTCCACCCACAGTAGATGTTTTCCATTCATGAGTGTGAATTGCAGTCATTTTGCAGATGAGGACTTATTTGTATTGCCAGGAAGAAGCTTCCTGTAATCTGGCCCTTTTTAGGGGGAGGGGAAAGAAATTAAACAACAACAAATCATTAGGGCTAGACTTATAATAAAAGAACATCTGTTTTTTGAGCTAAATTCAGCAGTAAAGGATACCTACCTTGTTAGCCAAGTGTGTCCATAGGGAATGTAATTAGTACTGAAAAAATGTGGTGAGGATTTGGTTAGATATTCTATTCCTAGTCTTCTAAAACTTACTTTAACCCATCAATAGTATTAAACCTGCTTTTTAGTTGTTTCAGTGTGGCACTGTCTGGGGAACTCATGAAAGAGAAGGTTTATAGTCAAGCATTGGTCAGCCAAAGTAGGGTAGAAAGTCAGCATGGATAAAAGGGGCTGGTGGAAGTTGGTCTGAATTAACCCACTTTCTAAAACCACCAAATAATTGTAATTGTTATTAAGGAGCTATATAAATGTCAGTTATTTTGATAGAGTGATGAACTAGTTGCAACTGAGTAGGCAATAATGTAGATTAACAGGACATATATTTAATTCTCACAGTATTTTACAATTCCATTTTTGTGTCTTGCAGAAATGTATAGTTATATATCTTTGATTCTTGATAAATAAAAAAACCACAGCAAACAATTAACTCTCCTATTCCTAGAAACATAAATTAGATGGATCCATGTCTTTAAGGAAATTAAATTTACATGTATGTATATTAAAATTAAATTTGAACTCAGAAAGAGGTAAAATGCAAATTTATTTCTTTTTAAAAATGGTTACAGAAACATCTATTCTTGCTCCTTTTTGTTAAATTTTTTTGGTAATGCTCTTCTAGTAGTTGTAAATACTTTAAGCAGCAAATTGGAGGGTTTTTTCTAAAATTAAGAACATTCTGATGGGGTGAGGGAGTGGTGACTAGTATATATATATATATATATATATATATATATATACACACACACACACACACACACACACACACACACACATATATATATATATATATATATATATATATATATATATGTGTGTGTGTGTGTGTGTGTGTATGTATATTGGAGAAAGGTGGAGATATGGTCAAAGGTTGGAACTGAGGTGTGGGGGCATCCTGTCTGCTCAGCAGTCAGCTATTTTTAAAATGAACACCATAAAGTATCTTTATCCTGTAATTCTCTTTTCTACTCAACATCTTTCTAATAAATCACCATTTGTCATGTGGATTCTTTTTCTTGGAATTATTCCTGAGAATGGTACTGCTTTTATTTTTTTTTAGATTTAAACTTTCTTTTGTTAAAAATTAATTTTATTCTATCCTCCCCCAGTTTTCAAGTATTTTTTCTCCCTTCCTCTCTGACCCCTAAATGAACAAAATTGACAACAACAAAAAAAGAAAAATAAAAGCCTCCTAACAAATGTATGTTGTGAAGCCAAAAAAAAAAAAATTCCTCCATTGACCAGGTCAAAAAATGTCTCAGTCAGCATTTTGATCGCTGCCTCTCTATTAGGAAGCAGGCATTGTGCTTACTTTTAGGCCCTCTGGAATTCTGATTTATCATTGCATTGATCAGAGGTCTAAAGTCTTTTACAGTTGTTTTTCTTTATACTATTATTGCTTGTATATAAATTATTCTCCTGATTCTGTTCATTTCACTCTGCATTTGATCATACAAGTTTTCTCAGTTCCTGATGGGGCAAAAATATATATATATATATTCCATCATTTCTTATGGCACAGTAATATCCCTTTACATTAATATACCACATATTATTTAGCCATTCTTCAGTAGAAAAGAAACTCCTTATTCTTTTTTTAATTGTTATTGTGGAAAATTTCTATGAAATTTTCTGCTCATATATATACAGAGCTTTTCCCTCTTTATTCTTTTTTTTAATATACATCAAGCAGTAGTATTGCTAGATGAAAGAGTATACAGTTTAGTTGGGTTTATTTTTTGTTTTTGTTTTTTTTTGGGAGAGGCATAATTCCAAATTGCTTTATAGAATTGCTTAACCAACTCACTGTTTCACCACCAGTTGTAGCAC
>CM053582.1:284243235-284257310 GCA_028627135.1 Pseudochirops cupreus | reverse complement strand
AAGCCACAGCATCCTTTAGCCTTCCCACAAATCAGCACAACCCTAGCTGTCACAGCAGGTAGCAAACACCAACCTTTCCTCACCCTTGGAATGTGTCCTCTCCTCCCACTATGCTTAGCTGCTCTGACTCCCAGTTTTCTGTGAGCTCTGCTCCAGCCTTCAGCCAACTTCTCACACCACAGGCTCCATGTGATTACATTCAGCATATTAGAGGGCAGTATATAATTCCAAAGTAGGGAAGGTCTTCAAATTCCCTTAGGCTTATTGAGGGGCAGGGAAGATCTTCAAATTCCCATTCCCATTATACCCATCCATGAAGATAATTGTTCTCACAAAGCTTCTCCGCTATGTAATTTTCCTCTTTTGTGATCTCTATCAATCTGAGGTATGTGAAGTAGAAAACCCAAAGTTGTTTTGATTTTCATTTTTCTCATTATTAATGATTTAGAGCTTCCTTTTTCATATGGTTGTTGATATTTTGTAGTTTTTCCTTTGAAAACTACATGTTTGTATCCTCTGACTTTATTTATTGGGAAATGGCTTTTTCTCTTATACAATCGACTCAGTTTCTCATGTATTTTGGAAATGAGAGCTTTTAAAGTGAGAAACTGGCTGCCCTTATTGTTTTCCCCAATTACCCAAATTTCCTTCTAATTATAACAGCATTGGTTTGGTTTGTGCAAAACCTTTTAGATTTTATATATTCAAAACTGTTAATTTTATCTTCTCTATTCTCTTTTTTTTCCTTATGTTTATTCTCATTAGACAGTATCTCATCTTTCTTAGAGGCAGCTAGATGGTGCAATGGACAAAGTTCTGGGTGCTGAGATCAGTTGTTAGATACTTTTCTGTTGTGTCCTACTCTTCTGGACCCAATTTGGGGTTTTCTTGGCAAAGATACTGTAATAGTTTGCCATTTCCTTCTCTAATTAATTTTACAAATGAGGAAACTGAGGCAAAAACAGTTAAGTGATGATTGCCCAGGGTCATAAAACTAGTAAGTGTCTGAAGCCCATTATTTGAACTCAGGTCTTCCTGACTATAGGTCTGGAGCTTTGTCTACTGTACTACCTAGCTGTCCTTAGGTATCTATGTACTTAAGTAACTAAACATTTCAATGTCAAGTCCTTAAATACCAAATTACCTTAGTATCTATGTACCTAAACAATTAATTGCCAAAATACCTAATTAACCAAGTACAATTTTTCCAAAGTACTTAATTACCCATTAACTGATTTTACCTTACTAACTAAAAGTCTCTGTTCCTAACTCCCTATGTACATTAAATGTCCATTCTCCATCCTGCCTCCCCTTTTTTTTTGGATTATTTTTACTTTTGCAAGTTAAGTTAGTCTTAGTTGTAAGCCTTTGTTGTAAGTTTTTGCCTTTTGGAATGGTGTATTGCAAGCTTTCCTCTTTTTCATAATGGCATTTACCCAATATGTGATTCTGACTGTAGCTACTGAGTACTTGAAATCATATTTTTCTGCTTGCTTGCTGTATTTTTTTCTTTGACCTAGAATCTCTGAATTTTGGCTATGATATTCCTTGGAGTTTTCATCGAGGAGTTTGTTTAATGAGCTGAGTGGTAGATTCTTTCTATTTTTCACTTTCCATTTGTGTCTAACAGATTTGGGAAGTTTTCTTTTATGATTTTTCAAAAATATGATATCTAAGTCTTTTCTGTTTTTGGTCATAGTTTTCAAGTGGTCTAATAATTCTTAAACTACCTCTTGGCCTGTTCTCCAGTTCACTTGCTTTTTATATTATATTCTTCATCTTTTCTTCTTTTTTTATTTTCAATCTTCTGGTTCCATTTGAATATTTCTTCTTGACTCACTGAGTGATTGTTTTCTATTTTTCTCATTCTTTTCTTTATATCTATAACACATGGAATTTTTCTTTCTAAAAACTGGGGTTGTAATTTCATTGGTGTAGGGAGTTCCTGGTGGGTACTACTTTGCCAATTCAGATCAGTATCCTCAACATAGAATTAAAGCACCTCTCTGTCAAGGTGGGGGTGGTTTAATACAGGCTCCCCATTAAGTCCAAGGCTATCAAAAAGTTCTCATTTTTCCTTTCCTAAAGTGTGGTCCACTCATTTACAGTAAACATAACTTGATTAAAAAACAGCTTATTATTAACTCATTTCAAAACCCATTATAAAAGTACAGACAGCAAAGCCTTGTTCTCACGCTAACTACTTGTGTGGCCTTGGATGTTACTTTCCGTCTCTGAGAATACATTGTACTAGATCATTGCTAATGTTCCCTCTGGTACTCATGTCACTTATCCTGTGATCCTTAATCTCATACAGCTTCTACATGATAAACCTTGAAATATTTGAAGAAAACCATCACATTCACACTTTTTTCCCCCTTGCTAAACAAGTTAAAGAACTAAGCAAAAGAATCACAGTTATTCCTAATGATCCTCATATGGCATGACATTGAGGTCTTTTCCCATCCTCCGAGGATCCTCCTCTAGATACTTTCCAGATTATTCATTTTCTTTTCTTTAATTTTGGGTACCAAGAATGAAACAATATAACTCAGATGGGTGAGCTAGGTGGTACAGAGGACAGAGTGCTGGGCCTGGAGTCAGAGAGACTAATTGTTATGAGTTCAAATCCATCCTTAGACATTTACTAGCTATGTTACTGTGGGCAAGTCACTTTACTCTGTTTTTCTCAGTTTCCTCATCTGCAAAAGGAACTGAGGAAGGAACAGGCAAACTACTCCAGTATTTTTGACAAGAAAACCCTAAATGGAGTCATGTAGAGTCAGCCATGACTGAACAACAATAACCCAGATAAGTTCTGACAAAGGAAGAGAATTGCAGGCCCTCCCTGATTCTTTATGTTATATCTGCTTTTCCATACATCTTTGGAGAACATTCACTATTTTGGCTATTACATCAAACTGGATAATATTTATTTTATAGTTCACTAAAAGCCCAGAATCTTTTGCAGATGAACTGATACATATAAGGTACTTACTTATGAAGATGGATTTTTGAATCTAAGTATGTATTTATCTTTATTAAATTTCATCATCTTGTATTTGACTCAGTGTTCTAAAGATACGTTTTGCCTCTAAAGAGAACTCTAAAGATATATTTTGATGGTGACCCTCAAAATATATCTTTAGAGTTCTCTGCAATCTAATATTGAAATTGATTCTCCTACTTTTGAGTCACCTGCAAGTTTGATAAGGAAGTATGATAATAATGTTAAACAGTGTAGCCTAAGGCCACACTACTATGCTACGCTACTAGAAAAACAAAACAAAACAAAACAAAACCCTTCCAAGTTGACTGCAGACCATTCATGACTATTTATTAATTTGGCCATTCAACCAATCATTTTGGACCCAGTTCAAATCACTCCACAAGGACTTTAAGTGAGGCCTTGTCAAATGCTCTGATAAAATCTTTGTAAATAATTGTATAAAGCATTCCTTAATCTAATAACCTTGGCAAAGAAGAATTAAGTTTCCAAATGATATGTTATTGGCAAATGTTTGCTGACTGTGATCACTATTTCCTTCTTCAGATGTTTGATAACTATCCCTTTAATCAGTGGTGTGCTGATAAATATTCAACAACCAGCTTTCTGAGGGAAAATGTGTGCATGATACACATAAATTTAATCTACTTTATTAACATGTTCCCGTTACTTAAGTGATTAAAGAGAAAGTTTAAAAAAATCACACTTAGATGAAGTCAGAAAGAGCAACTGGATCAGAACAGATGCATATTGAAGAAATTTGTTCTGAAGGGACTGATCTTCAAAGTCTCAAAGAAGATAATATAGGAAAAGAATTGGGAGAATCATGGACAGCATCAACAAAACCGAGCAACTGAGAAAATAGCAGTGAGTGCTAAACCATTTACTTACTTTCTAATCTCCATAGAATGTAATTTCAAAAATAGGTTCAGTAATTGTCAATCAGCAATCTAATTAACAAAAAATTGGCATATTTTTACCCAAATCCCCTAACTTTTAACAAAGTACAACCAAAAAATTAATAAAATAACAAACATGCATATATATGTCTTTGCTCTCCCCCTTCTTTGTTCCCTTCCAGGTTTGCCCAAAGTTATGCTATTTGGGGGCTTTTTCTTCCTCTTCCAATTTTTCCTATCTTATGGGCATGAAATGGTATACTAAGATGCTATAAAATCCCTTTGAGAATTGCCTATGCATTCAAGAGTATTCCTGAGGAAAATATAAGAAAGGGATATTTCACATGTAATTTTCTGTAGAATAGCAAATACCTTCTCCCAAATGACTAATAGATACAAAAAATATGAAATCTTTTTAGGTTTATTGTTTGTTGATTGAGAGAGAGACAGAGAGACAGAGAGAGAGAGAGAGAGAGAGAGAGAGAGAGAGAGAGAGAAAGAGAGAGAGAGAGAGAAAGGAAGAAAGAAAGAAAGAAAACAAAACAGCACTGGATTATATAGGACAAAATGCTTCCTTGACAGCTTTCCTCCAACAAACCACCTCCCTTGCACATAACATCATAAAAGATTGTTCATGGGGACAGCCACAGAGGTAACTTTGTCTACTTATATTCTGACTATCAGTATGAAACAAGACATAAAAAGTGAAATGTTCAGTAAAGTTATTCACCAAGTGAAGATCCCAAATGGAAAAAGGGTTCCCTGTAGATGATGAGGCCTCTAACATGCTCTTGAATGCAAACAGAAATGTACTGGCTGCATCGAAACAGAATATTTCAAGGTTTCCTTAATTAGGTGCATGCTATTGCAAAAGATGTGACTTATAACCCACATTGGTATAAAAAGTAGGAAAAAAAAGTTTATGTTGTCTAGATTATGTAGTTAAATAAACATCCTACTGAATTAATCTATTAGCAAGTAGCAAGTATATCTTGGAAGGCCCTTCAGATGGACAGTGACCCATATCTATGAGGAAAGGAGTATGATAGATTGTATCTGGGAGATTATGTAGTATTTTCAATGATCCCAGGATGCTCCCCAGTAAAAAATTTAAAAAAATCATGCCCATGTTCTCTCAATGGTGATTTGTGGCAGCAAATCATAAAACATCATTATCTTAAAAATAAAAATTGCAGATGACTCCAAGCACTTTTCTCTGAGGAGGAAAGCAGGCCAAGGCATATTAGCAATGGTAAAAATTACATAAAATATTTCAGTAAAAAAAATGTTCTTGGAGCCAATTATGTAAAAAGTGAGCAAGCAATAGTATATGGACAGTCAATTACCCAAACGGTGTTAAAATTCCTAGAGGAAGAACTCTAGCAAATTGGGTAGATCTGAGATGGAGTATTAATAAGAGCACAATAGGAACACACAGTTGAGAATTTTACAGGATAAGAATAAATAAATAAATTGAGGTCTACAGCCACAGGGTACCCATATCAATGAGATCATGCTCTTGTTAAAGTATTGAATTCCTCACTAGGGTGAGGGAGAGTACCGTAAAGTACACTCAGTGACATGAGGGGAAAGAAACATTAACTTCCTTGCCAGGAAGCCTTTCTTTTCTAACTCCGGTTGTCTCTCTCTTTAAAATCCATGAGTTTTCCAGAATTTTCTAGAAAATTTGGACATGTTCCTCTTCTATCTACTGTAGCGCAATATATTAGTCTTGGTGACTAATGTTCATCTATTAAATAGTCTGGCAGCTCTATATTGAAGCTCCAGTACAGTGTGTGTTTGTGTGTGTGTGTGTGTGTGTGTGTGTGTGTGTGTGTGTGTGTTTAGAGTAGTGGCAATAAATTTCTCTTTTATTATTTACTGTGCCCTAATCAAGAAACTGATGTCCATTTATTTATTCAAAAGATATTTATTGAGGACTCACTGTGTATAGGGCCTGTTTTGGAGGCTATAGTAAATACTGTACTAGAAAATTAATGAGATTGATTCTGGGAACTGAAGATGTAGGTCAGTCTTATATTACTTGTCACACGTTGTACAACAGAACTGTGGTATGACACATTCATTATTTATATTCACTTATATCCATGAATTAGATCACAAACTCTACCCCACAAGTATGTGCAATGAACAAAGTCTTAGAACACCTGGAAAGCAAATGTGAGTTCTGTTTCTGAATGTGATTTTTTTTTTTAAAGTATGAGAAAAGGATGTGAGTAAAAGGCAAGGGCATTTAAAAAAGATGAAACTGGAAAGAGTCTTTGGATTTCAAGAAATACATAGAGAAAAAAGATGCATGCTGAAGATGACACAATTGTGAAGGCTTTCAGTGATAAACTTTTGAGATTACAAGAGAAGAGGAGTTCAAAAGAATGGAAAAGTTCAAAGGTGATGCTTTTTTTATCTCTCCTAAAAAAGAAAAACTAAAGAGGGTTCTGAAAAGATAGCAGCTACCCAGTCACATGCGTACCTTTTCCTTTCTCTAAAACTTATGAGAATCATCTGTGGAACCTATGGAAATGACAACAAGCAGGCTTTTGCAAATAAAACCTAGGCGAGGTAACCAGTGTTACTGTGTGACCCCAGGCAATGTATTTAATCTCTGCATGCCTGTGTTTCCTCATCTGTAAAATGGGGATAATAATAATACCTGCCTTCCAGAATTATTGGGAAGATAAAATGGGATAATACTTTTGAAGCAGTTTGCAGACCTTAAAATTCTCTATAAATGCATTATTAATATTTTTAGATCTTTTTGAAATCTGATAGGAATGAAAGGTTTTTTTCCTTTTTTTTTTTTTAATAAACTCTCAATACAAACTGGATAGTCAGCATAGTGTCATGGATAAGTTACTGTTCTCAGGGCTAGGAAACGCTAAATTGGAGTCTTGCCTCTGACACATACTAGTTGTATGGACCTAGACAAGTCATTTAATCTTTCAGTGTTCTAGACTACCATTAAAGATCAGAGATTTTTGTAGATCTGTATCAGTATCTATAGATACTGATCTACATTGGTACAGAAAATTCCTTATCAGGAGCTCCTTATGTTGATTAAGTGATAGTTTAAAAGTGATTAGAAATGCAAATTGAATACAGTATTTATAAGGCATTGAAACCTGCAAAATAAATGTCAATCTTTTAGGTGGATTATTGTTAAATTCCTACTATAGTTCTTGAATAAAATTTTTAAAAATGTTATATTCTTTGACGATGCCTTCTGATATGGACTATTAACAAAAAATACTTTGTTCTCCATGGAAAATCCAGAGAAATAGTTGGGAAAATATGGACTTGACTGTTTTATTCACTTACAGTCAATTAATTTGATAAATGAATATTTAATTGGCTTTCCATTCATCCATCCTGATAGAACAGAAAGACCATAGAATTTATTCATGGATAATTTTGAGCCCCCTTTATTTCATTGTCTTTTTCTACTAATTTACCCTGTCTCCCACTACCTCCTGAAAAAGAATAATATAATTTACAAAAAGCCAGGAGAAAGGAAGCCAAAGAGGGAAAAAACAAATAAAGTACTGGATAATTGACAGATTCCTATATGACTAAAACTGCCATTAGTCTCCTAAATTTTAGAAGGTAGGAATACCCTTTTCCCTAAAGAAAACGTTCCCTTTTGAGAGGTAACAAATCTTCATGTCACATGAGTTTTATGATATTGAATGTTTATCTCAACTGAACTTCATGTTCACTATTAACTGGAATGGGAATAGTATGACAATATTTGATGGCAATGATTGTATATCATTTAAGAAATCTTTCTCCCCTCACCCCATAATGCCTAGCCAAGAAAGTGAGTAATGGTCAGTTTTGTTTTCTGTTTGTGGCCAGAATCTCAGCAACTCTCTCCAGCTTTTTTAAACTGCAAACTCATTTTTTTTCCCAGCAAACATTCCCTTAGAAGAAAGTAATGTACTGTGTCCAAAGCTCCCACAGTGCTAGTGTCTATGGGTAAGGCAGGGTGGCCTATCTTCTCCAGAGCCGGAGCAGGTGGGAATCATTCATCCATGACTTTGCTTACTCTATCCTGAGAGACTTCTAGGCTTTCCAGCACTGCAAAGTGAGAATTACAACCAGTGGTTTTGAAAGACTTGCCATAACTTATCTTCAAGCACCAATGATGGTTCTTCAAGGCCCTGGAAATTTATTTATTTATTTATTTATTTTCATATTTCCCATTTCCACCCAGCATGGTCTTAGGCAAATAAGAACAAAAGGAACTTGAGGTTTCCCTACTGACTCTCATTTGGCAACCATAGGATTTAGAGCTTGGAAGAGGCCTCAGAGATCATTTGGTCAAATGCCCTTATTTTATGATTGAGGGAACTCAAGCCCAGGGAGGTTGTGATTTGCCCAAAGTCACACAATTAATTATGGATTGATCATGCATCCTTATTCTCCAACTCTAACTAAATACCACTGTCCATCCCCCCCCCCGCGCCCCCATCCTTTAATTATACCAGTTTTTCAAGGTGGAACAGGCTGTAGACTTGATCCTCTCATCATTTCTTATCAACTACATTCCTTTTGGATTTCTTTGGATCTTTTCATTATGACTTCTCTCCCTAGGAAACTTATCATTGGGAAATCTCATTATGCTGTAAGACAGAATCTACTTGGTCCTCACATTTCATCAGTACCCTCTCCTATTCTGATTGGACCCTTTGAGTAGAGGGCAGGGCCTTGGTCTCCAGGGCCTCTGTTTAAAAAAGAGGGCTTAGCAGTTTTTCTCCTCCTTTTCCTCGAGCTGCACATCTTTCCAACTTCTGTGGAGCTCTCCATCATGTTATGGTGCTCAATACCCTGATCCTGTCCGGATTCTACCTCTCCCACCTTTTCAGCTTTGTTTTGTGTATTGTCTTTTCCTATTAGATGGTAAGCTCCTTGAGGGCAAGGACTGTCTTTGTTTTTATTTGTAGTTGTATTTCCAGTGTTTAGCACAGTGGAAGGCTTGTAGTAAGAGTGTAATAAAAGTTTATTGATTGACTGATTGTAGAGTTGGTTGAGTAATACAAAGCAATAGCCCAAATTTTGGATTTCTTTTTAGTACAACTCCCATATAAACAGATGTACATTTTCCCCCAATAAAAACCGAGATCAAATCAGTCACAAAAAGTGATTTTAACATGACAAACTTGCTTTAATTGGTTGAGATAGATGGCAAAAATTCGTCATGATGTGTTGAATTTCAAAGAGAGGAAAGAAGAAACAACATCTGCCTTCATCACATTTTTTTGGGGGGGGGGATACATTTGTTAGGCAATATTCCAATGCTGACACCTACCAACACTACCTCTATGACCTTAGGCAAGTCATTTTAGCTTCCCTAGGATTCAGTTTTGTTTTATTTTTTCTTCATTTGTGAAATGAAAAACTTGGGCTAGATTATGTCTATGATCTTTCCAAGAGGATAATTCAGTGAATTCCTTTAAGCCCTTCAGAACTTCAGGAATATAAAAGATGTCACTATTTTCCTCACAGCATCTTGAGGAAAATCATTAGCGAATTTCAAATGTGAGATTTACTCTGAGAAGTAGGAAATACAATAGTTCTTTGGAATAATTCGTGTCAAGGGGGCATTTCTGTTACTAGACCACAATCTGTCCCTCTTGTACCAGCTAATCATGCTTACTCTTGATGAACCTGGATGACTGAAACTATGAAAAATTGTGCTATTATTTTATTAAGTTTAGCAAAACATATCAACATCAAAGGAAGAATAGAATAACGATCTGGCAGTATCGAATTATTTTCTATCGTATAACAGAAATGAACACTAAATATTTGCTTCATAGAATATATTGAGCTATGCATTTTAGATTTTTTTTTATTCTACAAAGAGACTTAAGTTTGCTAATGTGAATTTTTGTCTTTAAAGGGTCCTTAGCAGAAGTTTGATCCACAATAGTCTTGCTTCCTGGGCAGTATATCTTGGTGGGAACAGGGTATACTACCTAGAATAGTGTCAAATATAGGCTGCATCTATGGCAGAGATACTGATTAAATTATATTCTCCCGAGTGGAGAAAACAATTTTTGTGTATCTCTATCTTGAAGTTGAAATCAAAATCTAAAGAAATTGTAAGGTCTGGAGACATAATCAAAGGAGCTTGAGGTAAAAGTCCCAAGTCTTGAGTTTTTGTGTAATAACTTCTGAATTTAATTCACATGTAAATTTGAAATGAGGATTTTTTTGATGGTGGTTGCTGTTGGTGGTGGAGGAGTGTGTGTGTGTGTGTTCGTATGTGTGTGAAACCTGACTAGAATCTGGTAATTTTTCTATATTTAAAGGAGCAGGCTAGAAAAGCATTTGTTGTTTTTTTAAACTCTAGAAATGACAATAATTTCATTCAGTCCTTGAATTAGTTGAAAGTCGGTTCAGATCCCAGAATCTATTTCAATGGAGTTCAATTCAATTCTGCTAAACTCAGCTAAGTGTAATCAAAAGTGGAAATTTACCTTGCAAAATTTTATTAGCACTTAAGCCAAGGAGAAATGAATTTACAGTCATGCTAGCCAGTGGAAATTTTCAGAACTAGTAATAAATCTTTTTTTTTAAACAGCTGTGTATATTTTTGTTTAGGATGATAAATTCAGAATTGGGTATGTGGCATTATCACTTCCAGCTAGGTAGCCCAATGGACCGAGTATCTGGTGTGGACTTACGACGACCTGAGTTCAGTTTCTTCTTCTATAAAATGGAGTTAATAGTACCTACCTCCCAGAATCTAATAAGATAATAATTACAAAGGGATTAGCATAAGTGCCTGGCACATAGTAAGTACTTTGTAAATGTTGGTTAGTGGCAATGTAGTCACCATCAGCATCACCATCACCATCACCATCATTCTTGGGCTCCTAGTTGCATAGTCCTGATCTTTTCTCAGGGCTCCTCCAGAGACTTACTACCTGATTGGTGGCAGGGATGGTGGACCCCTTCTATACTGGGATTGGTCATTTCCCTAGATGATGTAAGTCAGACAGGCTGTAACCAGGACCAATGACTTGGGAGTCCTGCTACAACCAGCATTCTCCATTGCAGGGTCATGAACTGTATGTGAGGGGGTATGGTGGTGAAGTAGTGACAATGATTTTACTTACAAGGCATTATACCTTTCTGCTATTCTTTGAAGGGTATAGTTTTGTATGAAGTTTTGTTTTTTCTAATCGATTTTTAAAACTGCAAGACTTACGGCACTGTGGATATGGAAATGGGAATTTTAAGTTTTAGATATTTTATCTCAGAATCCACAAGTGGCATCTATTTACATGTATACTTATCTGTAGGACAATAAACTTTTATTTTCTAAGGATTATTTATTCACTACATGCTTACAAAAGAACTGCTCAGAAAGTCTTTGTAACATCTGCTACCCAATTGCAACTACTGACAAATTAAACATATCACAAGACAATAGAAAGAGCTGGGAATGTTTAGACCAAAAAAGAAAAGACTTGAGTGTTGGTGAAGGGAAGAGAAATCAGTAATGCCTGCCTTTAAAACTTTTGAAGGTTTTTACAGGGAATAGTTATCCTAAATTTCTCCAGAGTGTTAACTATGGCCAATGGATTAACTAAAAGGAGGGAATACTCAACTTAAACTCAGAGGACTGAGGACTCATAGCAGCTGTGCTATGTAATCTATCCATACTTTGGTAGATGCTTAGCCCAGGAACTCCCACTCCTACAGAAGAGTTGATTTCCTAGAACTGGGTTAAATCTCCTTTTCAGGGGTATCTTTGAGGGATCTGGTTTGATGTTTTAAGGCTTTTTGCTTATATCCTTAGCAGTGTGTACTATCCTAAGACTGTAAGTTAGCTACCCCTAAGCATTTTTTAATGAGAAAGAGATATTTAATAATGTGGTATAGTAAAGTACAATTTGCACAAAATATTGTCAACACATCTATGACACATTCAGATATAAGAATTTACTGAGTCCAAGAGTAAGTGTGCTCAAGCTTAGAGGACACATACAGCAAAGGAGTAACTTGGAGTTTCTCATTGCTGGAAGTCTTTTTATCCCATTTGCAGAGTACTCAAGAAGTTCCTCTTAAACATAACAACTCTGAGTCCAGTTTGCTCACAGCAAATATCGCTGTCAAATAGATGATGCAGGGATGCCATTTCAGTTCTCAACCTGTGGGTTGCTACCCCTTTGGGGGTTGAACGACCCTTTCACAGGGGTCACCTAAGACCGTTGGAAAACACATATTTCCGATGGTCTTATGAACTGAGACACTGCTCCTCTATCCCTCTCCAGGCGGGTCTGCCCGTATGCTGATACGCCCACATATGAGTATTAAAGGGTCATGGCATTAGGAAGGTTGAGAACCACTGCTCTAGATCCTTCACAGCTGAAAAGCCCTTCTCTTGTCAAAGGGAGAGTGGTAGGAGACTTGCCCAATGCCAAGATCTCTTCTTTCTCTCCACAGCTCCTCCAGGCAAGGATGTGCTGAAAAGTCAAGGATTCCAATTTCTGCAATTCAGTTCCCTCTCAACTCACTTGATAATTTATAGACAATTCCTGGGATGTGGCAAGTTTCCTCTTCTCATAAAAACAATTCTTATAATATATCAAAGGCTCTTAGCACCTAGTCTGAGGTCAAGACATGTTCTCAACTAGTTAAAGTATCACGGCTAACGTGGAATGGCTCATTCTGACCCCACTATTATACTCACTTAGTGCTTGTTTGACTCTTAGCAGGCCCCTTCAGTTCTCTAGGCTTCACTTTCTTCATTTGTAAAATGAGGAAGTTGGAGCAGATATTCTCTAAATCTATGATTCTGAGACTTTTTAAAACTTAATATGAGAAGGAACTTTCTAATTAGAGTTGATCAGCAGTGGAAAAAGCTGCCTCTCCATGGACATATCTCCCTAACATTTGGAAATATATAAGTAGAGGTTGACTGTTGGTTATTGAATGATATTGTAGGAATTCCTGCACTGGCTAGATGGTTGGACTAAAATTATAGGATTTTTTTTGCCCAGATCTGTGATTTCAATTATCTGGGGAGCCCCTGAAAAGAAAACTCGCTCTACCAATGCAATAGTTATTATCTTTATAAAGTTGTCCAAGGCCAGCTTTCTATTGACTATACCATTTCTACCTCTCAGCTTAAATGTTTTTTTAAAAGAACATGATTTTTGCAATCTCACAATTTTCCTGCCATTCTTTTTGTTCTAGCTGAAAGTCAGCTGTTCTATCTTTGTTGTAGCTGAGGTCCACTCTGTTTACTCTGGTGGCAGGAATCACCTTTCAAAGGTCAGGCAGAACCTCATAAAAAACCATTCAATCCTTGCCAATAGCATTCTGGTTTATTGTGACTGATCCATCATTACTCACTGATTCTTTCTTAATGGCTACTATCCTTTCAGCAACAGCATAGTGAATGGGGATGAGAAATACCATTTCACTTCTTGTTTTAAGAAACAGATCCAAATCTTTCAATTTGTTATAAATTTAAAGTCTGCTAACAGGCCCAATAAATATGTGAATCAGCATGCTGCGACTCAAACAACATGTAATATTCATATATTTAAATACAGACTTCATACAAATTTATATATTTAAATAAAGACTTTAGAACTTCTACTAGGTCAGCTTAAAAGGTTGATAGGAAGTTGGAAACAGAGCTCTAAAGATCCCATCTTAAATTTTTAGTTTTTAAAAATTCCTACATAGAAAATACCACAAATACATACCAGGTGTACTTGACGTGTGTGTGTGTGTGTGTGTGTGTGTGTGTGTGTGTGTGTGTGTGTGTGTTTTGTGGACCCCTTTGAAGTTTGATGAAGGCCATGGAACCCTTCTCAGAATAACGTTTTTAAATGAGTGTGAGAAATGCTAAATCCCAGTTAGAAGTTAGTGAAAATAAAGATTTTTTTTCCCCTTCCAAGTTCACAAACCTCTTGAAATCTCTCTTGGGCTCCAGGTTATATACTCATGTTATGGGAATCTGAACATCTTCCCTGCCCCTACGCCCTTTGTTAAAGTGGCTACGTGACTCTGAGGACCCCTGGATATTTGAAAGTATACTCTGTTCCCTAATAGGCTGAATGTGGTCACATGGAGCCTGTGGCGCCAGGCTTGTTTTCCAGGAATGCCCGTGCCTTGTAGCTTTGTGA
>CM053582.1:284185156-284242735 GCA_028627135.1 Pseudochirops cupreus | reverse complement strand
TGTTCCTTGCTCTGAATATTGTGGCCACTGTAGTGAAAACTGTGTGGCCATTTTCTGTGATAAGATGTAATATTGTGAATATTATAATGTTTTGAATGTTCGTCTTGATTTGTAATGGAATAAACAGAGTGTTCACTCTATTTTGTAATCTGAACTCTAAAAGCTGTTCACAGTAGCATTTCTTTGGGAATCTGCTGGTGCATGGCATTACAGCACTGAATGGTGACGTTTTTATGTCCTAGTAGAGGGTTGATTTTTGTGTATGTGGCATGTGCCACTGAAAAGATGGTATATTCCTTTTTATGCCCAGTCAGTTTTCTCCAGAGATCTATCATATCTAGCCTCTTCTAAAATTCTATTTTCCTCCTTAACTTCTTTCTTGTTTATTTTGAGGTGAGATTTATCAAGTTCAGAGAGGGGGAGATTGAGGCGCCCCACTAGTATAGTTTTGCTATCTGTTTCTTCCTCTAATTCCCTTAACTTCTCCTCTAGGAATTTGGATGCTATACTACTTGGTGCATATATGTTAAATAATGATATTGCTTCATTCTCAATAGTTTCTTTTAGCTGGATTTAATTTCCTTCCTCATCTCTTTTAATTAGATCTATTCCTACTTTTGCTTTATCTGAGATAAGATTGCTACCCTTGCTTTTTTTTTTTTACTTTAGCTGAAGCATAATATATTCTACTCCAGCCTTTTACCTTTACCCTGTGCATATTCCCTTGTTTCACATGTGTTTCTTGTAGATAGCATCTTGTAGGATTGTGTTTTTCAATTCATCCTGCTATCCACCTCCATTTTATGGGAGAGTTCATCCCATTCACATTCACAGGTATGATTACTATCTGTATCTTTCCATCCTATACCCTCCCCTGTTTATATTTTTGTTTCTTCCTTCTCCCTCCCCCTCCTTAAGAGTTTTCCTTTTGGCCACTGCCTCCCCCAGTATTCCCTCCCTGTGCATCCTCTTTATCTACCCTTTCCCCTTACTACTATTTCCCTCCCTTCTAACCCCCCTCAATATTTACCCTTCCCCCTTGCCCCTCTTACTGCCTGTAGGGCGCAATATATTTTTATACTTAATGGAGTATGTTATTCCCTCCTTGAACCCAAGCCAATCAGAGTAAATTTCATACTGTGCTGCTCTCTCTCCCTTCTTTCCCTCTATTATAATGAGTTTTTGTGTCTTTTCACATTACAGTCTTAAACTTACCTGATTATGTTGATCCTACTTTGAACCAGAACCAATGAGAATAAAGTTCATATGATGTTCCTCTCCGTCCCTCCTTTCCCTCTACTATAGTATATTTTTATGCCTCTTTGTATGGCATAATTTACCTTTTCCTGCTTCATCCTTTCTGTTTCTGCCATTACAGTCCCTTTGTACCCCTTAATAAGGATTTTTATCATCATATTAGTTCATTTATACTCATGCCCTCTATTTATATATATTCCTTTTAAATGTCATGATAATTACATAAATTTCAATATTGACAGGTATTAGCTCCTCATATAGGGGTATAAACAGTTTGCTTTTACTGAATCCCACATTGTGTGTGTGTGTGTGTGTGTATGTGTGTGTGTGTGATTGTGTGTTTTCCTTGTTTACCTTTTTATGTCTTTCTTGAGTCTTGTAATTGGAGATCAACTTTTCCATTGAGCTCTGGCTTTTTCATCAGGATAGTCTGGAAGTCTCTTATTTCATTAAATGACCATCTCCTTGCCTGAAAGATTATGCTCAGTTTTGCTGGATAGTTGATCCTTGGTTGCAGTCCTAGCTCTTTTGCCTTATGAAATATCAAATTCTAATCCCTCTGATCTTTTAATGTAGAAGCTGCTAGGTCCTGTGTAATCCTGACTGTAGTTCCACACTATTTGAATTGTTTCTTTTTGTCTGCTTGCAGTATTTGCTACTTGACTGTGTAATTCTGGAATATGGCTACTATATTTCTTGGAGTTTTCAATTTGGGATCTCTTTCAGGAAGAGCCAAGTGAGTTCTTTTGATAACTATTTTGCCCTCTGATTCTAGGACCTCAGGACAGTTTTCTTTGACAATCTCTTGGAATATGTTGTCCAGGTTTCTTTTTTCCTCATAGCTTTCTGGTAGACCAATAATTCTTAGATTATCTCTCCTGGATCTATTCTCCAGGTCAGTTGTTTTTTCAGTGAGATATTTTACACTTTCTTCTAATTTTTCAGTCTTTATGTTTTGTTTGACTGACTCTTGATTCATCATAGAGTCCTTAGCTTCAATTTGACTGATTCTAATTTTTTGTGAATCATTTTTCTTGATTAGATTTTGAAGCTCTTTTCCATATGTTCAGTTTTCATTTTTAGGGAGCTATTTTCTCCAAATAGATTTTGAACCTCCTGTCCCAGTTCACATATTTTACTTTTTAAGGATTTGTTTTCTTCAGTGAGATTTTTTTTTCTAATTTGATCACTGTCGATTTAAATTTATCTTCTACCTCTCTAATTTGGCTTTTAAAATCTTTCTTGAGATCCACCAATAATGCTTTTTGGGCTTGAGAGCAGTTCATATTTCCTTCTGTGGTCTTAGTTGTGAGTGTAGAATCCATGTTGTCCTCTGTATTTGGTTGTCCTTGCTTGCTATAATAAGCTTGGGTCATTTTTCTTGCATTTGATTTCTCAGCTTCTTCTTACCCATTGTGATTGCCTATTTCTTCATTGGACTTCTCAGGCTGGGAGCTAAGGGGCTGGTTGTGGACTTTGTGTGCTGTAGCTTCTGGGAGTTTAGACTGAGGCCAAGACTAGGGCTCTCAGTGTTTCCCCTGAGTTACCCTGAGGCTCACAGAGTAACCTGTGGGGGAGGGGTGGTTTGGCCACTTCAGGTTTCCACCTCTGTGCCTCTGGGCTACAGCTCAAATAAGCTCAGCAGTAGGTAGCTGGCAGCTGTGGTGTCTACACATTCCCCTGGTGGTGCTAAGGCACACCTGGACTTGTGTTCTTAGTGCTTGCTGGCTCCACCCCCCCTGGGCTTTGGGACCTCCTGCTAGTCAGCTGAGATGGGGTTTGTTGGAATGCCTCCTGCCCTGCACTTGTATACTGCTTCAGTTACACCATTCCTCAGTGACTCCTGAGCCTGAGGCTTTTTCCACTATTTCAGGATTTTACTCTGAGTGGGATATTTATCTCTGGGTTTTCTGTGTCAGGGAGGGGAAATCAGAGCAGCTAGGGTTTCCTCTGCCATCACGGCTCCTGGGAAGTTTAGGGAGGTGATTTTTAAACATCCAGGCTGTGGGTTGATAGCCCCAGGAGAAGCTGCTGTCACTGCTTTGGGTCCTGCATCTCTTTTTACCCAGCTCCAACTGATTTTCTGTCCTTCCATGAGATGGCTGTGAATTGCCCTTGTGGTGGGGAAGTCTTCTGGCAAGGGCTCCTTCTCACTTGGCTGTAGTCTGCTCTCAGGTCCATATTAGTGTAGCCCCTGTGTGCTCCATGGTCTTCCTGCCCAGACCTATGTGGGTATTTTCCTGGGCTGGCAATCTGCCTTGCTCAGTCTCCCAATGGATTCTGTCACTCTAAAATCCATTAAGATTCACTTTTTAAAGTTTAGTGACAGAATTAACGGAGGAGCTTAGAAAAAGCTCCTGCTTCTGTTCTGCCATCTTGGCTCTACCTCCACTCTCTCTGAAGCTTTTGAAACAGTAATCCATCTTCTGCTCACAGATACCCTGTCTTCCTTTGACTTTTATACCACATTGCTCCTTCATAGTTCTCTTTCCGTTTGTTTGATTATACTTCAGGCTTCTTTGCTAGAATAAAACACACAAAAATCAATCAGTTAAATATGAGAAATGACAACAACAAAAGGTTTGTTGTTTGTGTGTTTTTTTGGGGGGAGTAGTTATCCAGGAAGAAAAATGATTGCATTTTTGTCGGGGTAGAGAGAGGAAAGATATTTCCCAGCCTTCACATAGATTTGGGAACTTGGGGTCCAAGGCTCATGCAAAGAGTTGTCAGGGAGACAACTTTTGGTAGAAGCTCAGGCATGTTCTACTGTCTGAATCTCAATAGCTGAGGTAGAAGCAAGTACTTGTAGTGCTGCCAGATAATAGCTAGCTCATCTATACCTGTTTTAGGTTTGCAATGTCCTTTACAAATATGACCTCATTTTACTCTTGAAAAAGCTCAGGCAATGGGTACTATTAAAGTCCACATTTTTAGATGATAAAACTGAAGAAAGACTCAGATTAAGTGACTTGTCTAGCTAGTGTCTTATGAGTTCCTGTGCAAACCTCAAACCTCAAATTCTGCTCTCATAAGTACACTAAGTGTCTGAAATTCACTTTGAACTCAGATCTTTCTGACTTCAGCTCCAGGTTCTATCTATGATGACCTAGGCTTGCCTCTCCACTGTTATCTCTATCCAACTTTTACCTTTGTCCGTTTCTCCTTGGTGTACATTTAGAAAGAAATATCTTACTAGTTTCTCTGTGCTTGTTGGCTGCTACATCCATTCACCTTTCATGCAGTTCTGTTTTCTGGAATGTTTAAAAAGCAAATCTCTCCAGGTATGATTTTATTTCAAGAATGTTTCAAACAGTTCTTAGTTATTGAATATTTATCCTTTTTCTTAATGATTGAGCTGAAGTTTGCAGGCTAGGTAACCTTGAGGTGCATTCTGTGCTCCATTACTTTTTGGAACAAAATATTCCATTTCCTTTTGCATTTTTTGGTAGGTCGAAAAGAATCTTGTGCTATTTGATTTCCTTTCCTTTGTATTTAGTGTCTTTCTTCTGGTTGGTTACAGAATTATAGTTTATGAGCTGGATTTGATCACCATGTGTCTTGGTGTTTGCAGCATTAATTTATTTATTTGTTTTGCTCTTCTGTAGGCAATCTATGAATTCTTTTCATTTTTTTTGTCTTTAGAAATTCTGGGCAATTTTTTTGTATTTTTTTATTATGATGTGTGTTTTTTTTTTACCTCATATTCTCCCTGTGAGAGATCTATATCCTTAGATTATTTCTAAGCATACTTTTGTCAAGATCAATGTGTTTGCTTGGATAGAGGGCATGTTTTCTTTTAACATTATTGTTTTTTTTATCCTCTTTTTCAAGATTATCCTTTTGTCTATTCTCATTTCAGTTCATTGTTCTGTCTTTTGTTTCTTTGGGAAGACTTGCTATTGCATATTCAACTTTCTCTGTTCTGACAATTATTTTTCCTGTGCAAACCTCAAATTCTGCTCTCATAACACTCATTTCTCTTTTAAACCACTCAGGAACAATGTATGGTAGTTCCATGTTGTTTTAAAATTCCATAGAGTCCTCTGTCTCATCAAGTGTTGGATAATTTTCCTTTGCTTTGCAGTATTTAATTATAAATGCCTGAAATCACATTTCCTTTTCCTGCTAATGTTTTCCTTGTTTATTTATTTACTAGTCTCAACACCTTTGAATTTTCTTCTTTCTGAATTTTTATTAATTTCAGTCTTTTACTCTTCTTTTCCGCTCTTGTTCACTTTTCTGACTCTCTCCCTTCTGATGTTGGTTTCTTTGGAGGTTGGATCTAAAAATGCCTCAGTTTCATCTCATGCTGAGATACTCACAGTTCACCAGCCTAGGTCTCTGCCCTAAATGACTTTCTGATGGATAGAATTGGCCCTAGCTGTATGCTGGGCAAGAAAATTTCTTAGAATTAATAAAATGTCATATAGTCCTCTGTATGGTATTCTTTTCTTTTCATTTTGTTTTTTAGTTCTCTGACCCAACAGTTTGGAGTTCTGCTATTGTAACTGGGATGGATTTGTATCATTTAGAGTTTGAGTCTCTGAGGTTTGAGGTTTGGGGCAGGATAAGTATTAGAGCTCTATTTCAAGCCAGAACATATGTCCTGACTATTTCTCTTTTACAATCCACTCTCCTGAAAATATCTTTTTGAAGCACAGAAAGCTACCATAGTTCTAGCAACCAAGGTTCCATAAATTTCTACAACCTTGAGCCTGCCCCATTACAGCACTGGAAAGAGAAAAGGGGCACCAGGGGGTGGCATCACATTTTGTTGCAAGCCTATGAGTTATGTTGGCTAAGGCTTGTGAAGGCTTATTCTGGGTAGCACAGTGGGAAGTGATGAAGAGATGCTGAATAAATTCAGGGTAGGTATCAGTTCACATGTTTTATCCTCTTTTGGGGTTCTAGCTCTGTTTGAGCTTACAGACATCTGAAGTTGGCTTGGTATGTAATTTCTGTTTTGGAGAGATTTGAGAGGTCATGAGGATCAGAGAAAATGTCTGGTACTCCATCTTGTTGATCATATAACTTGGGAATATGACCACATTTGTCTTAAAGTAACATCCTCATCTATGTACCATCTAGAAAAAAAAATTAGTTCCCCTCTCACCCCCAGCACTCCAAAATCTGTTCTGAGTCATATTTTGTTCTCTCTCCATAGTCTCTCTTACTCCAGATCCCTGGAGATAAATTATTATCTTTATCCTGGTGACTCTCAATTTTATAGTAAATTGTGTCCCTCTTTTGGATGATAGTTCCATATCACCAACTACCTACTGGACATCTTCACCTTCATGAATATATTCAATTCAGTATGTCTAAAACAAAGCTTACCAGCTTTCATATTTTCCCTACTGCTTTTAGCATTAGATATAGACTCTTCAAAAACAAAAAAAAATTAAGAGCATAATTGAGCAATAAATGAAATAGTGTTGTCATGTTCTGATGACATAACAATAGCAGGAGGGTGTAGAAAAACCACGAAGATTGACCAGGTGAGCCTGTGAAGAACATGAAACCATTCATTGGACAAAAATAACACAGCAGAGGAAAAAAATGTAAATTTTGACCTTGAGTATCTTTGTTCCATTTATCTCTTTATTAAGTACAATTAGACATTCTTATAGAGCAAAAATAATTTCATGTGTCAAAAAAGAAAAAAAATCATATTAATAAAAAGTTTCCACGAAAATCCTAAACCAGCTAAAAACTTTCATTTTTTCCTTCAGCAGTTTTCCAAACTTTAGTCCTGTTGCCTTTACGAGTGAATAATTTTTCATGGTCTCTAAGTTAATTTTTAAATGACCTTTAATTGCACCAAACCATAATCTGGATTGAATTCCTTAAAAATAATAACTTCAGTGAACTAGGTTAAATTCGTTCCACATCATTTCAAATTTAAATTAAAAAAAACCCATTTATCAAATCACCAATATATGTAAAGCATTATTCTACAAACTACATGTCGAAGATAGACACAGCTCTTCTTCTCACCTTTCTGTCAAAGCCTGAGGTGGATTTTTCCTTCAAAGCCTCCTCTCCAAGTACAAAACTTACTTTTTTAATCCCTCTTGGAAAACCAAGAACCTTTGCATTGTCTTACAAACCTCTAGCTACATCTCAGAAGACACAAGTCCCTAGTAAAAATATGACTTACTTAGCCTTAGCATAGTTATATAGCACACTAAACAGTCTGTCTTGCTCCAGTGGAATAAGAGTTATGGACATTTCTGGAGTGGGAGAGTGAGAGAGAGTGACTTGAGTAATTGGCCAATAAACTGAAGCAAAGGCTCAAATAGTTAGCTATAGATTTCATACCAGAGAGTAAAAAATATATGTGGTTTAAAATCACAGTTCAACTATTCATCAAGATCTCCAGTCCACCTAAGAAATTTATCTGCTCTGATTTTATTCCTAGAGCCTATCATCCTTACAACCATACCCTATAAAGAAGATATGCTTTGTATGTGTCATATTTATATTTGCCTGTGTTCTTATTATTTCTTTCATGCTTACCCCTATTCCCCAATTTTAGCAGAATACAAATTCTTTGAAGGCAGACATTCAGTTTTAGTTTCTTTATCCATAACCCATGCCACCGTGTCTGCCATAAAGTAGGCATTTAATTAAGAAAAAAAGTCATTGATCAATCTGTAACCACTGCATTGTACTTCACTTACAAGTTAAATCTGTCAGCAAATCTTTTTGTACATACATGTCTCACTCATACTAGTAAGGGCACTTCCTTCTCACAACTATTTAACTACATGGGAAAGTTCATTATAATTACAATTGGTGCTTGACATTTGGAACTGGATCCTTCTGAGATCATTCTCTTGGATACCCAAAAGAATCATCTGTCCTTCATTTGCTAAAAACCCTTACCCCTGTGACAAAGAATTGGAAATTAAAGGGATGCACATCAATTGGAGAATGACTGAACAAGTTGTAGTATATGAATATAATAGAATATTATCATGCTATAAGAAATGATGAGCAAGAGGACTTCAGAAAAACCTGGAAATACTTTTATATGTACTGATGCTGAGTAAGGGAAGCAGAACCAGGAGAACATTGTACACAGTTGCAGCCAACCTGTGTGATGATTAACTTTGATAGACTTAGCTATTTTCAGCAATGCAAGGTTCTAAGACAACTTCAAAAGGCTCATACTGGAAAATTCTATCCATATCAAGAGAAAGAATTACAGAGTCTGAATAGAGATCGATGCATAGTGTTTGTTCTCTTTCTTTTTTGTTTTGATTTGTTCTTTCTCATGGTTCATTCCATTGTTTATAATTCTTTACAACATGACTAATGTGAGAATATGTTCAATATGAATGTATACGTAGAGCCTATATCAGATTGCATGCCATCTTGGGAAGGGAATAGGTGACGGAGGGGGAGAAAATTTAAAACTCAAAACTTGTAGGAATGAATGTTGAAAACTAAAAATAAATAAATTAATAATAAAAAACCCCTTACTCCTCAACACTAAAAGCAGGGAGGGGGTGATTTGTCTTTGTACTTGTCCAATTAATACATGCAATTCGTTTTGCTACTTTTATTGACTTCAGAAATGTGTGGCTAAGGAAGAAGCAGTTTCTGTCCTCAGGGAGCCGAATGGCACGTGCATTGGTGTTGAGTTTTATATTAATATGTCATTTAGTCCTCTAACTCAACATTTGTAGAGCTACTTACATTAATTTTCTTTGAAATTCATTTATATTTATTCATCAATTATTTACTAAATATGTGTGGTATTCAAAATACTGTAACAATTGATGGGGAAACAAAGTTGCATAGTCCAAGATATATAAGGAGCTAACAGTCTAATAAGGGAAATAAGCCACATAGAGAGTTAAGTTCTATTTTAGATGGCATTGAATAAATATGTAAGTGGAACAACTGAAATGTAATATCAGTGTTAATTTAGGCTGTAAACTGTGAGAGGGCAAGGGCCATAACATAGTGAGTTGATTTTGTGCAAATCAGATAATCTCATCAAGGGCTTACTAAGAAGGGCCCTGTGGTAACAATTGAGCCTTTTTGTAGTTTGAGAGTGACTATTTTATTTTCTTTGTACCCAATAATCAATGTAAATATGCCTAAAAATGGTCATCATACTAGTGATTCATATCTAACAATTGAACTCTGACGATTCGAGAACAAAACTTCAATTGCACTTTAAGTGTTAATGATTTCTCTTGTTTATGAACTAAAAAAATGCCAGAGTGTTCATTCTTAAAAGATTATTATTGCAGCTGCACTGTATAAATGGCCTGAGGCTACATTTCCTATTTCATGTGATTTATTGCTCTGTATCCGCATGAATGGGAGCCATTTTCCACAGGCAACAGCACAATGAATGGAAAGGACAAATTAATTGAAAGATATTTGATCCCATTTTACAGGCAGCATTTTTTATCTTGGTAGTAAAGGATTTCCCATGTTTGTTTGAGATTTTCTACATACACCTGCTCTTATATTAATGCTGTGAAATGAGCAAAATACTTTTTTTCCCCCCATTTGTGTGTATTTTGGGAAGCTGATACAAACCAATTATCATGAAATGTGAAAGAACAATTTATTTTAAAAATAGAAATAAATAAAAGCTGAATCTATGATATTATCTTTAGTTTATAAAATATCTTAAGAAATGCTGTTATGATCATTTTATATCCATAAATTCTATGTGCTCAGAAGACAAAAACTAGTGTCTTGCTTGAGATTTTGAATAGCAAAAGAATAATGTTTTTTTATTGGAAATATATTTAGTTTCATATAGATACACACACACATATAGATACACACACACACACACACACACACACACACACACACACACACAAGTAATTTTCTCCAAGGCTTGATATCTCTGATTTGATGGAGTTTAAAAGGTAATGGAGTTGGAGTCAGAAAAACTGTGATTTTAATTTTGCCTCAACTTTTCCTAGTAGTATAAAAAGACAAGTTACTTTTCTTTGTCTCAGTTTTTCTCATCTATAAAATGATGATAACAGCATTAGTGCTATTCATATCACAGAATTATTATGAGAAAAATGCTTTGAAAAATTTAAATGTTATCATGACAACTTTATGAAATTTTAAAAATCTTTCCACAATTTAGAAATTAAAACTGTATGATCATGGATAAGTTAAGTTATTTAACTAAGTCTCTCTTTTAAGATGGACCAATCATCCAATTCATAGCCATAAGAGGAAAGGATTCTATAAACCTTAAAGTGCTACATAAATTAATATCATTGATTGTTACATGTTAAATTTAACTTAAATGTTACAATTCCATGCTTATGTTGATATTTATTATTAATTTAAATAATGTTTACATGAAGTTCAATTTTATCATTATCAGAAAAAAAAACCAGTCCTCTGCTCATCTGCATTTATGGAGCAACCTTTTTAAACACTTCTTTTCACCTCATATTCATCTTTAGAACACATTTGAGAATCAGTATGATTCTACCAGTCTGCTTATTTAACCCTAGATTCATTTTATGAAGAACTGCAGAGGAAATTTCCTTTATTGTCATGGTTTAAGATATTTTATATTGGCTCAAACGAAAAGAAAATCTTTACTTGTATTTTTCATCTGCCTAGACCTTCTTAATATAGTTGTTGAAAATCATATCCTGCTCACCTCTGTGAGATTGTTGGTTTAATGTGTTATTTAACTTCATTTCCTGATAAACAACTTGTAATTTTTTTTAACTTGAAACAATAACTTAGCTTTTGCCATGTGAAAAATTTTCCATCATTTTCCCTCACTTCACTATAGAGGTAAAAATATCCCCTCTCTACTCATCCTATATATTGGTTTTGGTACAGGTTTCCTTAGCAAGTTCTTCTGAAGTTCAGTACTGATTTGCTATTTCTCTTTTGATGCCAGTGTGGAGGAAGCTGAAAACTGAAATGGTGAATGAGAGCTATGGAAAAAGTTGAGACCAAGACAGCAAGTCTAAACTCCATGTTCTATTAAACTATCGAGGGCTTATTGTTTTTATTCTATACTTTAAACTGGAAAAATACAAATATTCATGTAATCAAAAATGACATAAAAATGAAGTCTGAAATATAGAAAATTCAAAAGACAAATTATTCCAGACTGATCTCTATTGGAATGACAACCATGGATGTAGAAAAGTTGAATACTTATACATACAATTTATTTCTTTATTATCATCTTCTATTGGAAACTAGCCTATTCTTCTTCCTCTAGTTTTAGTATAAAGTATATGTTTAGTTTCTTGTACATAGACATTAGGAAAGAGCACAACTGACCTGCTTCTTACCTTTCACTGTCTTCTTCACAATTATTCTGAGTTCATGCAATACAGTAAAATATTTCACAGATCCATAATTTCATCTGTGTGGATATTAACTCTACAACCAAACATGCCTGTCCACCTGCTAGATGACCACTATGGTGAAACATTCATCACTTTGTTGTCTATGCCTAAAAAGTAATGCGTTTTTCTTCTGAACTTGAGTTGGTCCTTGTATGGAAATCTTATTGTCTACCCATGTGTAAAACCAAGCATGAGCAGCTTTCCAGAGGACTGCTGCTGTGAACAGCTTCAAGGTTCTGATTATGTAGTACAGTGAACTCTCTATTTATTCAGAAATAAATTAAAGCAAAACATTAACAGAAACCAAAGTACAGCATTCACATTGTTATGACATAACAACTCTTCATGCAGATGACAACTTGTCAAGTATATTGTAGTATGAATTCCTTTCATGTATGTATTGGACTAGATGTCAACTGAAATCCCTTATAACTCTCAAATGATGTGATTCTTCTGGCTAGGGAAGATGTATATATAAAAGTAATTACAAAATAATTTTGAAGTAAACCAAAATGTAAGTTGAGAAGTGGGGGTAAATTATAGAGGAAATGTACTAACATCTGGGGTATTAGAAATAACCTATATATTTTATTTTTCCAATGAACAAAAGTATATTTTCTCTTCCAATTTATCCCTTCCCTCACTGTAAAGAAAGAAAGAAAGAAAAAAAGAAAGAAAGAAACACACATAACAATATTATAATCAAACAAGACAAATTCCTGCACTGGCCATGGCCAAAAACATATATGTCTCATTGTGCTCCCTGAATCCTCATCTATACCAATAGATGAATAGCATGCTTCTTCGTTTGTTCTCTGCTGTCATGTTCAGGCATTGTATTGATCAGAATTCTTGAAGCTTTTAAAGTTGTTTGTTTTTACAGAAAATGTTTGTCATTATATAAGTTTTTTTTCTGTTCAATTTCACTCATCATCAATTCATCTAACTTTCCATATTCCTCTGAAATCACACCTTTCATCTTTTCTTATGGCATGATAGTATTGTATTACATTCAATCATCATAATTTGTTAACCGCTCCACAGTGGGTGTGTCGCCTTTGTTTCCATTGTTTTGCTGTTACAGAAAGAGCTGCTATGTATATTTTTCTGCACATAGGTGCTTCACCTCTTTCTTTGATCTCTTTGGTGTGTTAGTCTAGGAGTGGTATTGCTGGATCAAAGGTTATGCCCAGTTTAGTGACTTTTGAGGTATAGTTTCAAATTGTTTTCAAGAATGGTTGGGCCCATTCACAGTGCCGCCAATACTGCATTAGTGTACTTGTTTTCCTGAAGGTACCACCCCCAACATTGATCATTTTCTTTCTTTGTCAACTTTGCTAATTTAATAAGTGTGATATAGAACTTCAGTGAACAAATTAAAGGATTTCTTCAATTTGCATTTGTCTCATTATTCATGTTTTGAATTTTTTTTCACATGGCTATCAATAGTTTGTGTTTTCACCCTGGAAACAGCCTGTTCAGATCCTTTGACCATTTTTTAAATTAAACAATAAGTCTGAGATTTAAATTGATTTCCTTTTAACTCTTGAAAATAATACCCCTTTCACACAAAGTTAGCGCAAAGATTTTTTTCCCTTCATTTGCCTGTTTTACTTCTAATTTAGTGCATTTGTTTTGTTTGTGCAAAAACCTTTTTAAAAAATTCAATTTTATTTTCAGTTATAAATTCTTTCCTTCCTTTCTTCATTTCCTCTTCTCATTGAAAAGACAAGAATAATAAAACCCATTACAAATATACATATAGATAGACTTGCAAAATAAATTTATTCATTAGCCACATTATGAAAAAGAAAGAAGTAAAAGAAAATATACTTCAATCTGTATTTTGGTTCTATCAATTCTCTTTCTGGAGAGGGATAGCATGATTCATCATGAGTTCTTTGGAATTGTGGTTGGTCATCATGTTGAGTGATTACTGACTCTTTTGAAGTTGATTATCTTTACAATCTTGCTATTACTGTATAAATTGTTTTCCTAATTCTACTTATTTCACTTTGCATCAGTTCATATGTGTATTTCCAGGTTTTTCTGAAAGTGTCTCCATCATTTCTTATGTCACAATAATATCTTATGACATTCATATGCCATAACTTATTCAAGCCAATCCCAAGTTGATGAATATCCCCTCAGTTTCCAATTCTTTGCTACCACATAAAGAGCTCATAGAAAAACAAATGTTTTCGGCAGTTAGGTGGAGCAGTGGATTGAGTGCCAGTCCTGGGGTTAAGAAGACTCATTTTCCTGCGCTATATGTGTGACCCCAGGGAAGTCATTTAATCCTATTTGCCTCACTTTCCTCATCTATAAAATGAGCTGGAGAAGGAAATGGCAAACAACTGTTTGCAAAGACAACCCAAAATGGGGTCACAAAGAATTGGACACTAATGAAATGACTGAATAAGAAACAACAGCAACAAAACCCTGAAATTTTGAGTAACTAAAATAGCCTAGGTTTTCTTTTATGAACATCTGTGTCCCTTTTTTGGTTTTGAATAACTTATGTATTTTGCAATATTGCCCTGTCACTCCCTCAGAAGTAGGCCTATTGGATTGTTTTGTAAAGGTGTTTAAAATTCAATAAATCCCCTGTGAAATAATGAACAATGCAAGTTAAGACGTTCAGCCCCAGATCTATAAGCACTTGACACTTCAAGAAAAAAAAATAACTCCAACATAAAAGAGACATGTAAATACATGCAATGCAGCAAAAATATCTGGATGAAGTTTAGCTAAGACCATCTGTTAAATAATAAATGGTTGTACTTGGAGTTATATTAAAAAGTCACTTTGACCCAGCATCTCACTGCTAGCTACGCATGCTGACATGGTCAAAGAGAGAAAGAAATGGCCTATATATGCTTAAATATTTATGTGAACACTTTTTGTGGTATCTATTAACTCAGATGAAAGTAGGTGCCCAGCAACTGTGGAACATTGAAAAAATGCAATATATGGATAGAATGAATTATTATTGTGCCATTGGAAATAATAAATGTGTATTTTGGAACATGAGAAGAATTAAATGAAAGAATGCAGAATAAAGTAAACAAAACCACATAACAAAATAGACTATGAGTACCGTAAGGTAAATAAAATGAACAATAAAATTCAGGAGAATGTTGTGTAATTATAATGATCGAGCTTAGTTCTTAGAGAAGACATGTGCCTTCCTCATTCCTTGGAGAGGTAGGGAGCCTTGAATGGAGAATGTTCCATATACTTTCAGAGAAAGTTGATGCATAAGTTTGCATAACCATTTTGTTGTTGTTGTTGTTGTTGTATTTCAGGAAAGGAATGTGATATGAAAACAAAAGTCTTTAACAAAACATGAAAATGAACATTTGCATTCTGTCCAATATGCCTACGACCTGTTGTTTTGTTTGTAGAAAATACAAAGAAATTAAGAGGCAGCATGGCATAGAGTACTTGACCTGAAGTCAGGAAGATTTGTTTCCAGATCCTGCTTCATACACTGATGTATGACCCTAGGTAAGTCACTTAACCATTGTACTATATATAAGGATCCCTGTGGACCATATATTGACATAATTTTAAAATGTAATAGTATTTCCTTAATTTTTTTATTTTCTTAAATAATTCTGAAATGACATGACTTGATGAGTCTTAACAAAGTGACCACAGAGTCCGAATTAAAAAGTTTTAAGGAGCTTTAATTTACCAGCTGGGGCTACTCCATGCCAATTAAAGGGGGAGCAGCCCTGAGTTCAGAGATGTAGAATCTTTTATACATTTCATTAGGTTTGTGTATCTAACTAACATCATTTGTTGCTAAGCAATTTGTCATATAGATGCAAACAAGTGGTTACAAAGGAAAACGGAGGGGGTAAGCTTAGGGAAAGAGATTATCCTAGGCCAGCCTCCCAGGTACAGAGAAATTGGTTTAAGGAGGCTTCCCAGCCTCCCAGGTACAGATAAATCACTCTAGGGAGGCTTCCCAGGTTCATAGAGTTTCACTTGGCTAATTATCATAGAGTTTCACTTGGCTGTATACCATAGAGTTTCACCAGGCTGACCACTAACTTCAGAAAATATTTCTTAACTATTTCTTGACCATAACAATTCCTAATTACATTTTAATGTAGTTCTGACTGTACTAGGGAGTATTGTAGGCCATCTGTAGACCTCAAGCCTAGTGTTTGATACTTTTAACCTAGATCATGGGTTCTTAACCTCAGGTCTATGAATTTAAAATTAAAAACGTATTTTTAATACTATATTTTGCTCTAATTGGTTTCCTTTGCAATATTATATATTTTATTTTATACACTTAAAAACATTATTCTGAGAAAAGGTCCATAGACTTCACCAGACTGCCAAAAGGGTCCATGACAAAAAAAGGTTGAGTCCTTGATCTAAATTGAACAATATAAGAACAATGTGACAAACAACCACCATTACCTGCTCACTATAACAGTGACATTTTATAGTATCTTGGCAGAAAGAACAAAGGGGAAAGGAAGGCATTCTATGCAAGCTGAACAATGTTAGACATTGCACAATGCTAGGAAATGAGATCGGTAGACAGTTGGTTTATGTTCACCACAACCCCACAATTTTTAAGCTTTCTTTCATAATAGTGTATGCATCATACTTATCTACTGAAAGACTACTAACTTTCTCAGAGTGTCTATTTCTTCCATCAGTACTGAACACTGCACACTTCATTTCTTAGCATTTTATTGTTGCAAATTGCTATAGCCAAAACCATTTCTCATTTGGTGACCAGATCTTTATCAACATACTTCTTTGAAATTAGCTAGGCTGGTCATTGTGTGGAAGACACAGAATCACTGAATCCAATTCCACATTTGAATACGTATTCAAGTTGCTAGGATCTATCAGAATTTGTATTTCAGTGGCATAATCTTTGACAATACAGAATAGCTCTAGGACATGTTGATGCGTGAGGATAGGACTTAAATATAAGTTGCTGAATAAGGTATAAATAAGATCAGTTTTTGGATTGTAATTTAAATTATTAAGATCTTGGAGGCCATCAAATCCTACCCCCTAATTATATATATAAGAAAATATAAGCACAGAGAGGTTAAGTAATTTACCCAGCACCAGGCAGTTCGAGACTCAATTTTGATTTTGATGATGTGGCAGCTGCTATATTAATGGTCTCAGTTGTTCAAAGTGATGAATTAACAGGAGCAAGGTCAGCAATTTATGTCTCCATTTGAGGCAAAATGTTCTGCAGAGAGGAAAAAAACATATTGCCATAAAGTACACAGTAATCTCTCGCCCTTCCCCCCCGCCAACACAATCAATATCATTTAGTGATCATCTATTACATACTTGGTACTACTGTGGAAGTTATGGGTGAAGGAAAAATATGAAATTCAGTGCCTACCCTCAAAGAATTTATAATCTAGTTGGGGAGATACATTTTATAAAATAATAACTACCAGTTATCCATGCAATCCATCTTTCTTTTTCCCACTTTAATGATTAGGCAGAATGGGCAATTGAACATGGATGACCTACCAACACTAACTAAAAACAAGTCCAAACACGTTTCCTATTCTTGAGGAGTTCAACATGCATCCTGTTCACTTACAACATTCTCAAATGCAGAAAACAAGATTAAAATATAATTGGGAAATACTTAACAAAATAAATAAAAATTTGATAAAACACGATGTTACTGTATTTATAAGTCAATACGCAACCTGCATTGATACTTATGTATGGTTTAGTGGCCCTCATTTCAATTCAAGTTTGATATCACTGTCCTTGTCCAAAATTGCACAGTGAAAGGCCCTCATGCTGATGAAATTGTGGTCTCAACCAATGAAAAAAAGCAATTATTAAAAAGCCATTTGGCAAAGAGGCTTCAACATACTTTAAAACAGTAAGTTTTAGTCATTTGTGAATTAATTAAATCTCCCATTCTTTTTTTTAAAATAAATTTATTTATTTATTTTTTAGCTTTCAACATTCATTTCCACAAGATTTTGAGTTACAAATTTTCTCCCCATCTCTCCCCTACCCCGCACTCCAAGACAGTAAGCATACTGAATACCCCAATCTCTTCTCTCTTACATTCTCCACCTCCCCTCCCCTTACTTTCTTGTAGGACAAGATGGATTTCTTTTCTTTTTTTTTTAAACTTTTATTTATTTTAGTTTACATCATTCATTTCCATGAGATTTTGAGTTACAAATTTTCTCCCCATCTTTCCCCTACCTACCACCCCAAAACAACCATCCCATTGTATAACCCCTCCCCCAATCTATTCTCTCCTATGTCCTCCCCCATCACCCCTCTGACTTTCTGGTAGGGCAGGATGGATCTCCCTACCACAGTGCCTGTGTATCTTAAGTTCCAGTTGGATGTAATTAATAATAAAAATAATAATTGTATATATATATAAATATATGTATATATTTATATACATATATATTTTTAACATTTGATTATAGGACTTTAAACTCTAGATTCTTTCTCTTCCTCCCTCATCACCCACCCCCACTGGAGGGACAAGCAATCAAATACAGGCTGAACAAGATGGATTTCTATACCCCATTGCCTGTATATCTTATTTCTCTGTTGTATACAAAAACAATTTTTAACATTTGTTTTTAAAACTTTGATTTCCAAATTCTTTCCCTTCTTCTCTCCTCACCCACCTCCACTGGGAAGATAAGCAACTCAATACAGGTTGTAGATGTGTAGTTATGCACAACATTTCCTTAGTAGTTATATTGTGAAAGGCAAACTATTTTCCCTCCATCCTATCCTGCCATCCATTTATTCTGTTTTCTACTTTGACCCTATCCCTTTTCCAGAGTGTTTGTTTCTAACTAGCCCTTCTCCCAATCTGCCCTCCTTTCTTTCATCTCCCCTCTTATCCCCTTCCCCCCTACTTTCCTATAGGGTAAAATACCCAATTGAGTGTGAACGTTATTCCCCCCTTAAGCCAAATCCAATGAGAGTAAGATTGACCCATTCCCTTTCATCTTTCTGTGCTTCCCCTCCATTGTAACACCTTTCTCTTGCCTCTTTTACATGAGATAATTTATCCTACTCTATCTTTCTCCTTCTCCCAGTATATTCCTCTTTTACCACTTAATTTAATTTTTTAGATATCATCCCTTCATATTCATCTTATCCTGTTCTTTTTGTCTATGTATACATGTACACACACATACATATACCCTCTTATACATACATATATATGTATACACACACACACACACACACACACATATATATATATATATAAAACCTTCAATTATCCTCATATTGAGAAAAGTCTCATTTGTTACAATTATTGTTTTTCCATGTAGGAATGTAAACAGTTTGTCTTTAATGAGTTCCGATTCCTTTATCATGTTTACCTTCTCATGCTTCTCTTGCTTCCTGTATTTGAAAGTCAAATTTTCTGTTCAGCTCTGGTCTTTTGTTTAAGAATGCTTGAAAGTCCTCAATTTGATTGAATGACCATATTTTCCCCTGAAGTATTATACTCAGTTTTGTTGGGTAGGTGATTCTGGGTTTTAATCCTAACTCCTTTGACCTCTGGAATATTATATTCTAAACCCTTAGATCTGTTAATGTAGAAGCTGCTAGATCTTGTGTTATCTTGATTGTATTTCTATAATACTCAAATTATTTCTTCTTGACTGCCTGCAATATTTTTTCCTTGACCTGGGAACTTTGGAATTTGGCTATAATATTCCTAGGAATTTTCTTTTGGGGATCCCTTTCGAGAGGCTGTTGGTGAATTCTTTCAATTTCTATTTTGCCCTCTGGTTCTAGAAGATCAGGGCAATTTTCCTTGAGAAGTTCTTGAAAGATGGTGTCTAGGTGTTCTTTTTTATGATTATGGCTTTCAGGTAGTCCAATAATTTTTAAATTACCTTTCCTGGATCTATTTTCCAGGTTAGTGGCTTTTCCAAGGTGATATTTCACATTGCCTTCTATTTTTTCATTTGTTTGGATCTGTTTTATAGTATCTTGATTTCTCATAAAGTCATGAGTTTCCATGTGCTCCAATATAATTTTGAAGGAATTATTCTCTTCAGCGAGATTTTGAAATTTCTTTTCCATCTGACCAATTCTGCTTTTAAGGCATTCCTCTCCTCATTGACTTTTTGGACCTCTTTTTCCATTTGAGTTAGTTTGTTTTTTTAGGTGTTATTTTATTTAGTCAGGCTGTTTTCTTGTTTTTCACGATTTTCTTGCATCATTCTCATTTCTCTTCTCAATTTTTCCTCTACTTCTCTTACTTGCTTTTCAAAATCCTTCTTCAGCTTCTCCATGGCCTATACCCAGTTCATATTTTTCTTGGAGGCTTTTGATGCAGGAGTTTTGACTTTGTTGTCTTCTTCTGGTTCTATGTTTTGATCCTCTTTGTCCCCAAAAAGGATACTGTGGTCTGATTGTGCTTCCTTTGTTTGATCATCTTGCCAGTCAATTATTTGATTTTTGAGCCCTTTGCCATGGTAGAACTCTGCTTCCAGAGTGGAGAGTGCTGTGTCCCAAATTTCTGGGGTTTTGTGAAGCTGTTGTCAAAGTTTTTTCCAGGCTTCTGCCTCAGAACTGTGAGGAGGACTTTCTCTTCACAGCCTCAACAAGCTCTGCCACACCAACACTCTTCACCCCAGGACCCACCACCCAAGACTGCGACCCAGATCCAAGCAGGGTACAGTAAGAGAATCCTGTCTCAGTGCCAGCAGAGAGATTTCTGCAAATGCCCTCTGGACAGTCATGGTCCCTCTACAATGTGTAGGCCTGGAGCTGGAAGCAGCAGCAGCAGCAGCCATTGTAGGCACCATCACCTCCACCACCAGGGGGGCAGTGGCTGTTCTGTGCTCTTCTCTCACCCAGTTCCAATAGAGTTCCCTATTGACCTGTTACTTTCTCTTTGGTTTCTATGGGGTTGAGAAGTCTGGAAACTGCCAGTAATTCACTCTCTTGAAGTCTGCTCTGTCTGGGATACCCCAGGTTGAGCATGTGTGGCTCATGAGGGACCATGCATGGCTCCCAGCCTGGTGCAATAGACCCTTCCTGTTGACCTGCCAGACTGCCTTCAGCAGATTTGTTTTCTCTTTGTCATTTTGTGCTTTCTGTAGCTCTAAAATTTGTTTAGAGTCATATTTTATAGGTATTGAAAGTGGTTTGAGTAGAAGCTCAAGCAAGTTCTTGCTTTTATACTACCATCTTGGTCATTTCTCCCATTGTTTGATCATAATCATTCAATGCAAATGAGAAACTGTAAAGTTTAAAATTTTCAAGGCTAGTCATATTCCCCCCACTTTAGCAGGAAAAAGTAAACTAATTATGTTTTTTTTTCATCTTATGTGGAGCTGCCTAGAATGATTGCGTTCTTAGAAAACATTTTCTCTAGTAAAGTGAAAAATGGAAGCTTTCTACAAGTCTCTGTCCTGAGAACAATGTTATAATCATCATTGGAGGTGATAAAATTGGTTGAGAGGGGCTTAGAAATGAGAAAAGCCTCATTAAACTGCAACATAATTCCAAAGCTTGTAGTGAGATCTATTTTCACACTGAAAATGAACCATTATGCTGACATGGGTTAATTTTTGCCAATTAGTACAACAATCCTTAGCATTAGCAATGTTTTAAAAATATGAAAGCTACAAGGACAATTAGGTAGATCCTTTTTTCTAACATATCAGGAAATATTATCAAAATGAGTTATAGAAAATGATATGCTGCAATTATTGGTGTTCATTCCATTTTATAAATATTAATTCAGTCCTATTCTTTGCTTGGCACTATGTTAGATGCTGAGGATACAAAGACAAAAATGAAATAATCTAGACCAATTGTTCTTAACACTCTGAGTTCAGTGAACTTGTTTGTCAATAATTTTTGTTAGGCTTGAATTTGGTTTTCTTTATAATTCTGGACAAGTTATTTTATACACAAAAAAGCATCATTCTAAGAAGGGATCCAAAGGCTTTATTAGACTGCCAAAGTGGTCCATGACACTCCAAATCACCACTAACACCACCACCATCAAAATATTAAGATCTCTGCTCTAGGATGAAATTAAATCTATATAATTTTTGTCATGGTAGCATATTCGAGATAATTTAACTGAAATAAATGTTTAAATATGTCTTTTAAGACACATACTTGCTTCCTTTCTCTTAGCATAAAAGTAAAAGTTACACATAAAATAAAGGATGAGTGTATTTTCCCTAACTCTTTGAAGAGCAGATGATTAGTATACAAAAAAAAAAAGAATATCAGGTGTACATATTTTAAATCAGGAGGTGGTGAACTGCCACATGATACCAAGGAAAGATTTGAAAACTATATTTCAGTAGAAAATCTTCCTATTTTAGTCTATTGAGCATAAAAGAACAAGGGTTGATTTAGTTTCTTTATTACTTACATAAATTTGAATTGTTTTAACAATTGAATGGTGCATAAGATACAAGATGATGTTTTAAGCTACCTAAAAATGACAATTATGCTCACAGTGCTGTAGTAAAGAACAAATTTTGACTTTAAGCAAAGGGGAAAAAAGACACTTTTGGTTATTGAGGTATAATCAAATAGGAGAATAATTTCGTAGGCAGACCTTTTGAAATCTGGAAGCGATGGCTAGTGTATATATTTAATGCAGAAGCATTGGTCTCAGAGACTCCACTCAACATTAAGAATTACTACGTAGCTCCCCCTGGTCTTTTAATTTCTTAATAATAATAATAATAATAATAATAAAACATTTGATTTTAAAACTTTGAATTCCAGATTCTTTTTCCTCTTCCTTTGTCACCCACCCTTACTGGGCAGATACACAATTTGATATAGGTTGTACATGTGTAGTTATGTAAAACATTTCCATGGTGGATATACTATGAAAGACTGACTATATTTCATCCTATCCTACCCTGCACTTGCTCTATTTTCTACTTTGACCCGGTCCCTTTTCAAAACTGTGTGGTTCTAACTACCCTCCCCCCAAAACAGCCTTCCCTTCTATCATGCCCCCTCTTATCCCCTTCCCCTCTACTTTTCTGTAGGGTAATATACCCAATTTAGCGTGTATGTTATTCCCCTCTTAAGCCAAATTCAATGAGAGTAAGGTTGACCGATTCCCTTTTGCCTTCCTGTTCTTTCCTTCCATTGTAACAGTTTTCCCTTGCTTATTTTATATGAGATAATTTATCCTATTCTGTCTCTCCATATCTCCTCTCATTATATTCCTCTCTCACCTCTTAATTTTATTTTTAAAATATCATCCTTCCTAGTCAATTGATTTTGTGCCCCCTGTGTATACCTGTAGACATATATACACGCACTCACATATGTATTCATATGCACATATACCTTCCTATATAGACATATATATGTATACATATGTGTATATATATATATACATACACACATTTATATTCCCTTCAACCATCCACATACTGAGAAAAGTTTCATAAGTTACTATTATCATTTTTCTGTGTAGGAGTGTAAATAGTTCAACTGTGATAAGTTCCTTATGATTTCTTTTTCCTTGTTTACCTTCTCATGCTTCTCTTGCTTCCTGTATTTGAATGTCAAATTTTCTATTCAATTCTGTTTTTTTCATCAAGAATGCTTGACATTCCTCTATTCCATTGAATAACCATATTTTCCTCTGAAACATTATACTCAGTTTTGCTGGGTAGGTGATTCTTGGTTTTAATCCTAGCTCCTTTGACATCTAGGATGTCATATTTCAAGCCCTTAGATCCCTTAATGTAGAAGCTGCTAGATCTTGTGTTATCCTAATTGTGTTTCCACAATATTCAAATTGTTTCTTCTTGGCTGCTTGTAATATTTTCTCCTTGATCTAGGAACTCCAGAACCTGGCTATAATATTCCTAGGAGTTTTCTTTTTGGTATCTTTTTCAAGAGGCAATTGGTGAATTTCTTTCAATTTCTGTTTTGCCCTCTGGTTCTAAAATAGCAGGACAATTTTTCTTGAGAATTTCTTGAAGGATGCTTTCTTGGTTATTTTTTTGATCATAGCTTTCAGGTTGTCCAATAATTTTTAAATTATCTCTTCTGGATCTATTTTCCAGGTCAGTGATTTTTTTCCAATGAGATATTTCACATTGCCTTCTATTTTTTTCATTTGTTTAGATCTATTTAGTAGTATCTTGATTTCTCACAAAGTCATTAGCCTCCATTTGCTCCAATCTAATTCTGAATGAATTATTCTCTTCAGTGAGCTTTTGATATTCTTTTTCCATCTGGCAAATTCAGCTTCTTAAGGCATTCTTCTCCTCATTGTCTTTTTGGGCCTCTTTTGCCATTTGAGTTATTCTATTTTTTATGGTGTTGTTTTCTTTAGTCAGGTTGTTGACTCTCTTTTCATGATTTTCTTGCATCATTCTTATTTCTCTTCCCAATTTTTCCTCCACTTCTCTTACTTGATTTTCAAACTCCTTCTCGTGCTCCTCCATGGCCTGTAACCAATTCATATTTTTCTTGGAAGATTTTGATGTGAGAGTTCTGGCTTTGTTATATTCCTCATGTTCCATGCTTTGATCCTTTTTGTTTCCAAAAAAGAAATCTAAAGTTTGATTGCTTTGCTTGTTTTGCTACCTTTGCTTGCTCATGTTGCCACTCTATTACTTGAGTTTGGAGCTCTTTGCCACAGTAGAACTCTGCTTCCAAAGAGGAAAGTATCCATCTTCTAAGAAGTTGTGTTTGTTCACTGCCTTGTTCAGAAGTCTTCCAAAGTTGTTTTCTGATGGTTTCTTGTTTATCTAATTCATATGTTCATTAGCCTCCTCCCTTCCCTTATGTGTGGGTAAGTCCCAAAGACTCTGTTTCATGTCCTCTTTCTTTTTTCACCATTTCTTCCTCTCTCTATTGAGGATCTGAGATGATCAGAAGTGAAGCAAGGCCTATCACTTTTGGGAGTCCCTTCCCTCCTTATCCTTTCTCTTGCTACCAACTGGAACACTCAGAATCCATATGGTTTGCTTGATTTTTCATAGGGCTTGGATGAGATGGGAATCACCAATTGCATCAAGCAATATTAATTTTATTTTAAAAAGTTTTTCTTCTATAAAATGTTTGGCATTACTAGTTAACAATATTATAATATTCTTTTCTATAAACCCATTGAAATACACTATGAAAATCATTGCTTTGAAAGTTAGTATTATCAAAATGTTTCAAACTTCACATAAATTGGATTGCACTTAATTTATACAGCCATGTGAGCTTTTTCATAGAACTTCTCTTTCCATCTACAGCAAATGATGTCATGAATTGAAAACTTGTCAACAGGGAAATGTAGAATAAAACGAAAAAGTGGGATAAGGACAAGGGATGGATATTCAACAGCCCAACTGCCTTTCTGGTATGTCAAGATGGTAGTAGAAAGTAAGGAATAAGGGTTCTAGCATGTTGCATGGGATCCCTGCAGTGAACTTATGGGAGGTTATGGACAGGAGTTGCAATAGGCAGATATGAATGGATTAGCTTTGAAAGAAATATCCAAATCTATGGGATCACAGCACCATTTGAATATTCATCAAGGAGATATAGGGAAGTGGTAAAAAAGGACTTAAAGTGAATGATGTAGGGGTCAGAGCTCTGAACTTTGTGCCAATAAGTTTGGGTTCAATTCCTGGCTCTGATACTGGCTATATGACCAAGGACAAGGCATTTAGCCTCTTTGACACTCAGTTTCCTCATCCCTAAAATGGAGATGATAATACTAATACTACCTGTCTTACAAGATTAAGTTAAGAAAATACTTTTAAGGTTTTGTCAATTTTTATTAATGTAAGAGCTACTTAATTTTGAACTTGGAAAATTTGTCATATCAACTATTAGAAGTTTTATATACATATATCATATATATTCTTAATAGAATTTTTTTTTGCTTTTCTTTTTGGAGGGGTGAATGCAGGGCAATTGGGGTTAAGTGACTTGCCCAAGGTCACATGGCTAGTTTTGTGTTAAGTGTCTGAAGCCGGATTTGAACTCAGGTCCTCCTGACTCCAAGACTGGCTCTCTATTCACTGCACCACCTAGCTGCCCTTCTTAATATTATTTTTAAAAAAGGAAGTTAATGGTAGGGGTGATTTGCTTCTTGCAGTTTAGAAAAAGTACAAATTCTAACCAATGACTGATAGTTTTATAAAATGTTATTATGATAATTTGTTTTTGTTTTTAAGCTAAATCGTAAGTATAGTTCAGCATTTGGGAGGTAGTTATGTTGTGATGGAAAGGGTATTGGTCAAGAAATTAAAAGAATGGGCTGAGTTAAGTGCTGACTTTTCCATTTACATGTATGACCTTCATCAGTTACTTAAATCTTCTACATATTATTTTTCACATCTATAAAATTACCACAGTAGTACTTTTACAACATACTTTGCAGGATTGTTAGGAAGATAAAATGAGATAATATATGTAAAAGACTTTGTGCTATATACTTTTATGTAAATATAAACTTGTCCCATCTCACTTAATAAAATCTAAATCTGTCCTTTATGTGGATTAAAATTAATCTATTTTATCACTAAGCCCAGAAAAATTTAAATGAATGACCATGTTCTATCAGTAAAAAGCCACAAAAGCACATCTATTTAAATTGATGATAAGACTATGATTTTTACAATCTTAGAGTCAGTAGAGACACTAGTCGTCATCTAGTTAAACTAGGTGACATCATGGAAAAAAGGAAGGAAGTAAACATTAAATGTCTCCTATGTGTCAGGGAATGTGCTAAGAGTTTTACAGATATTATCTCATTTTGTCCTCAACAAAATCCTAAGAGGTAAGTGCTATTATTATTTCCATTTAACAATTGAGGAAACTGAGGCAGACAGAGGTTAAGTGACTTGCCCAAGGTCACAGCTAGTAAATGCCTATGATCAATTTGATCTCAGGTTTTTTTGACTCTGGGCCCAGAGCTATCCACTTTGCCACCCAGCTGCTTCATGATACATGAGAAAGATCGTGGACCCAGGAGTCTGAGAACCTGGATTCAAATGCTCTCCGAGACTATCTGAAATGGAAAAGTCACTTGACCTCTTCAGCCTTCAGTTTCCCTGTCTGTAAAATGAAAGGTTTGATTTAGATGACCATTAGGTTCCTTCCAGTTTCTTCCGAAATCTAAACTGGAAACTACTATTTGTAGCATAGATTTCCCCTATTTTGTGGGAAAAAAAAGTGGATTTGAGATTTTAAATTGGCAGAGATGAACTGAATGTTTCTAGATCCTCACAAACTTATAACTACCAGAAGAGGTCTTTTGAACCGCTTTAGTCAGGCAAATAGGACTAGAAGATCTGTGATTTGTTGGAGGTTCCTAGCACCACCATTGAATTCTGCCTTTTTATTTTCCCAAGAAAACTCAGGAGCTGGTGACTCATGGTTCACTGTTTACTTCCCATAGCTTGAGAGACTTCATCATAAAAACCCGAGAGACTGAAAAAAATGAGTGTAACCCAACTAATTTTACTGGCTTCACATTGAACTCTTAGCATTACTACATTGACTCAATTGAAAATAAAATTGTAAATGAATCCAATGAAGATGAAAAGTCATGGGATCCTAGATTGGGAGTTGGAAGGAACCTTGGAAATCCTCCAATCCAACTCCTTCATTTTACAAATGAGGAAGCAGAAGAACAGAGAGATTAAGTGACTCCCCAGAAGGAAGATAGGACAATAGTGGATTTGAGCCAGGATTTGATACAAATGAAACAAAATGAAGTTTGAATAAGAAAGACATCAAAATTGCCATAAATCGTTACTTCATATTTTTGCATATATGCAAATGGATCTAATTATTTAACCCATAGTTGTGGTTTAAGGCGTTTTTTAATCAACCTAACTGCTAGTGTCTTGTAGTTATTTTCTAAACAAACTTGTGAATTTGTGTGCTGGAGTTAGCTTTTACCAGTTTACAAGAGTCCATTGTTAAATGATAAATGTGAATATTTACCCCTCAGAAATCAGTAAACCTGACAACTCAAGGCTTGGTTTACTGTTTTATTGATTGTCTAGGCTTGAGAAAATATTGATGAAAGAAGATATGATGGAGAAAATATTAATAATGAAATTTAAACTTAAAAGTTTTATGCATACTTCCCTGTCCCTCCCCTCCAACTTCTCTTAGGAGAGTAAATTGTGAAACATTTACCAGCACACACCTGTCTGGGGGATAATTTAGTCCATTTATTGATTTCAAATTCATTAATTAATTTTAAATGAGATTTATGACACTCTTCTCCAGGCAAATAATTTCCTTTGAATTTCTTTGGGAACTTAATACTATTGTGTCATAATACCCATTGCTTCTATCCTTTCTGATTAAGGCAATGAATAGTCTATAATCATCTTGTTAACCAGTGTGTCTAGGAATTTGTGAACCTATCAGAGTTCTTATACCTTTCACTTTAATTGACTAAATTGGAGAGTGTAAAACATTGTTGATGCTTGCTTAGTTTAACTGGATTGATAATGAGACATCATTTCTCTGTTCTGTTTCTAATTTCCACAGTAACACTGGGAAAAGATAAAAGGGGAGTTTATGAAGCTTATGTCTTTGCTCATGCCTGCCTGAATGCAAAGTGAGTGGAATGGAGCAATTAAATATAGTGAAACTGAAGAACAAAGGCCAGCATATATTAAATACTGATTATGTAGAAGGCACTATTCTTGGCCCCCAGACTACAGAGGCAGATTCAAGAACCATACTTTATAATAAAGAACTTTTTTTTTCCTTTTTGGAGAGGGGATGGTAGGGCAATTGGGGTTAAGTGGCTTGCCCAACGTCGCATGGCTAGTTTTGTATTAAGTGTCTGAGGTCGCATTTGAACTCAGGTCTTCCTGACTCCAGGAACAGTGCTCTATTCACTGTGCCACCTAGCGGCCCCTATAAGGAACTTCTTTATTTTACTGAAAAAGAACTTGAAAATTTTCAATCTGTTCTACCTACATTTGCTTATCAAAGCCTCACAAAAATGCTGTGAGATAAATATTGCTCACATTGTCATTAACATTTTACAGATGAGGAAATTTAGCCTTAAAGGGATGATGTTAGATGTTCTATATTATGTGCGATATCATTTGTTACATGGGATATTATATGTTATAGGGGATGAGCAGCTAGGTGGCCTGGTGAATAGAATGCCAAAGAAGAACTGAGTTCAAATATGGTCTCAAACACTTATTAGCTATTTGACTCTAAGCAAGTCACTTAATTTATCTGTCTTAGTTTGTCCATCTGTAAAATGGGGATAATAATGGTACCTACCTTCCAGGATTGTTGTGAAGATAAAATAAGACAATATTTGTCAGATGCTTAGCATGGTACCTCCCATAGTGTAAGCACTATATATAAATGTTAGCTATTAAGATTATGATGATGATTCACGTGAGATGTAGTTTGCCCATGGTCACGTAAGAAGGGTTCAGAGACAGGATATGAATCAAAGTCTTCCTGGACCCAGATTCAGAGCTCTCTTTACTACAATATACTGCCTCACAGACAGCCAATCTTTTTCCATACTAGCAGTTTTTCTTCTGTGAATTTTAAAATTATGTCAAACTTCCCCAAGATTTTAAAGATTATGGATGCTGAGGCAGAAGTAACAGGGAGTAAAAAGGAGGAATATAACACAGAGGGGAAAAGAATCAGTACATGAGGCAAACAAAGGATTAACAGAAAAATGAAAAGAGAACCACGGTTTTCCATTCATCCTTTCATCTACTCATTCATTTAACCATCTTTGTCTAATGTGAACAAGCCACAGTACATGGTATCTGAAAATATTTCTATAGCAGTTTTTCATACAAGCTGTCCCAAAAGTCTCAGTGCAGCTTTAGGTGTAATAAATCTCATTTAATCACTCCAACAACCTTGTGAAGCCAAGTGTGCAAGTGTTACCCTCATTTTACAGATGAGGAAACTGAGTATCAGAGGGATTGAATGTTTTATACAATTATATAACTGTAGGTGGCAGTCAGGATTCAAAAGCAGGTTTCCTGACTCCAAATCCAGGATTTTTCCCTACACAAAACTTCAGTGAAAAAGAAGTCAGAGAGACTTTGCAGGAGAAAGGTTATTAGTCATATATACCAGGCCAAGACAAGGTCAAGGAGAATGAGAATTGAAACCCTTGGGTCTGAATATGAAGAGGCTGTTGTTTACCTTGCAGAGGCCACAATGCTGAGGCTGGAGCTCAGCTGAAGGGGTCAAGGGGAGAGTCGACTGAGAGGAAGTAAAGGCAGCAGGAACAAAACAACACATCCTTTTAAGTTCCTTAACAATGTAGCTTTTTTTTTTTCTACAAAAGAAATGTATTAAAGACAAGAATGATTCATTGGAGTCTTTCAATTATTGAGTCATCTTTGTTACTCTGAAGCCCTTGAGTAACTTTTCTCTATTTGATCTGCTGTAATGATCAAGAAAGAACAAATTACTTGTACTAAGATACAGAAGAGAAAATTAGGTTAATGGCTTTAATATTAAATCAGTTTTTTTTTCCCTTCAAGTTGGCCTTAGTGGAAGTAAGACTGTCCCAGGCACACATAAACCAGAGACATATACACATCAGGAAACTTTGCCACATAATCTAAATTACAGGATAATAATTGTATATACCTAAGATGACAGTTCTGTAGAGATCAAGACAAAAGACATGCTGCTTATCATGACGCTTTGGGCAGACCTTGATTTACTGGGGAGTCAACTGGTGTCTGGTGAGTCATGACAATGGTAGGAAGTGCCCTTAGATCACAGACTACTCAAGTGTTTCTGTGATTTCCACAGAATGCTTCCTCTTCATTATGCCTTGTTTGTGATAAACCGATAGTATTTGGATCATCCCTAAGGTTCCTGTCTTTAGACACAGTTGTTTTTTTTAATAGTGCCAAAATAAGTGCTTCCTTAATGTTCTTTGATAAATTCATAAATATTGTTTAATGTTAGAAGCCCATGTATTGCTGAGCTAAGCAAACTACTCCATTATATAGCACGCTGATTTAACTAATATGAGAATTCTTCTTTTAAAATCAAGCAGGGAATTTATGATTATTGCAAAAATTAAGTGACCCTTATTTAGGTGTCAATTTCAAATATAACCAGCTGCACTTTTGCATCCTCATCTTTCTTATAGTTTCAACATTATACCTATTAGGCCCTGCGCTGGGCACTTAGGACTGAAGTACAAAGAATATAACAACCCCCCTTCACAAGAAACTTGCCATCTAATGGGGCAAACAATAAGTACATATATATAAGATAATATATGAATAAATATAAATAAATACAAAATAGTTAATTATAAAATAGTTTATGAAGGAGAACATTAGCTTTTGAGGGTAATAGAAAAGCTGAAAGTAGAAGGTATTTAAGTTGCATCTAAAAAAAGACAACTCTATGAGGCATTGAAAAGGAAGGAGTACATTTCAAGCAACAGGGAAAGTTGGTGCAGAGGATTGGATGGGAGAGAAAATGTCACTTGTGAGGAGCAAAGAGAAGGGCAATTTTTCAGGAGAGGGGCTAATATGCAAAGAGGTTGGAAAGTCGGGTTGGGAAGATTGGATATATGGGATAAGGGAGAAGGAGGAGTTGAGGGCAATGCCAAGATTATAAACCTGGGAGACTAGAAGGAATGTGGTACTTCAATTGAAACAGGGACATCTGAATGAGAATTGGGTGTGGGGGGAAATGAACTCAGTTTTGGATATGCTGAGGTCTAGGAAATCTAGTAAAAAACATTTAAAAATATGATGGACTGTAGTTCCAGTATTGTAAGATGAATAGGAGGATTTTTCCCCCCCATTTTTGTCTTCTCAGTGTTGAGTGCAGTGTTTTGTATAGAATAACTAATGAATTCAGGTGTGCTGCATTGAATTAAATTCTATATTTCTTTAGTCTTCTGGTTTCAAAATTAATTGTTTATGCCCATAAAGAAAGAGACTATTCTTTGGCTCAAGAAAAATGTACTTTATTAACATGGTTCCTAAATGTGAAATGTAAGACTTCAGAAATAGAAATCTGAATTGCTAAAGGTCTTACCAATATGTGGGTGTGAAATGATTCATCTAATGAGCTTTCCAATACCCAGGTTATTTGCTTTTTTCACAGTAGGCTAGGAATATTTACTCAATACATGTGATGACCAAACTTATTTTGCCTGGATTTTTTTTTTCATGCATCTCTAGTTGGTAAGGATTGTATTTTATTTGTACTTTTTCCTTGTAGGCTTAATTTTGTTGAAGAATGATTTAGATAACCTGACTTGTAGGAAACATAGTTGTTCAAGAAAATGTTCATATCTTTTACTGTAAGATTTGCCCTCGAAAAATGACAGAATAATTGCTTGTTTTGAGACATAAGAAAGTGGTAATAGAAAAAAAAAAGATTAAAAATCACAATATCTTAATTAATGCAACTATCATAATGTTGACTAGAGAAGCAATCCCCCAGAATTTCAGACATTATTTAAATGTCAAATAGAAAGACTAAACAATTCCATAAATGGTGGTTATTTAAAGATAAATTAACATGATTTTTAGAATAAGAAATGGAAATTGCTTTGTGGGCCACTTATAATAAAAAAAAAAGCCAAACAAAATTAATATTTTATGAGAGATAACGTAAGTAGAAGTAGTGCGATTGAATAAATCATCTCTGGATAAAATTATTTAAATTTTTACTTTTATTAGGATCATGTCCCCACACTTTTATGTACTACCTTCCCTTATGAGAATGTAAGCTCCTTGAGGATAGGGACTGAATTTCTTCTTGCTTGTGTTTATATCCCTAGTGCTTAGTTTAGGGTCTGTCACATAATTACCATTCAACAAGCACTTATTGCCTGGCCTGGCCTTCCTGTCAGTAAACAGGGGAATTTGTTGTTTAGTTGTTCAGTCATGTCTGACTCTTCGTGACCCCATTTAGGGTTTTCTTGGCAAAGGTAATGGAGTGGTTTGCCATTTCCTTCTCCAGCTTATTTTAGAGATGAAGGAATTGAGACAAACAGGATGAAGTGACTTGCCCAGAGACACACAGCTAGTAAACGTCTAATGTTAGATTTGAACTCAGAAAGAGGAGTCTTTTGGACTCTAGGTCTGGCATTCTATCTAATGCACCACCTAGTTGCCCAAAATAGGGGAATAAATTAAAATGATTTGTGCATGGTTGTAACTGAAAATATAGAATTTGACCGAACCATATAGTCTTTGTGATTTGCCAATATGAATTTAAAGAGTTTTATTGATGAGAACTGGTATTTGCATAACTTCTCTTTTTTTCTAGTAGGTGAAATTTTAAAGTGTATTTCCATAGGCATGGTTAGCCAAAAAGGGCTAACATACTTTTTCCTTCAGTCTTTTTAACCTGAAATATCACATGTTGAAATAGATCACAATGTTGAATTACCGGAAATAAATCTAAAGTCATACATTTTGCCTCTCCTAAATTCACATACCTGTTCCCCCAAATAACATAGCAGCTCTTATAGTTGATAGAATAAGTTAGTATTACTATTCCAGAAACTATAAGTAGTAGAAGTTGAAATTCTTCAAATAAGATGGTAAGATATTTGTATTAGGAAATTCTACCATTGCATTAATTGAGTCACAAAGTTTGTTAGTACAATTCATCAATTACTGAAGTACATTAATACAGAGTAAGATAAATAGACTATAACACTAAAGTATATCTGAATGGGAATCACAACTTATAGTAGATTATCTTGCTTCTTAAATTCAAATTAGTTTTTATCCAATTTATAAATTATACAAATTATATTACATTTAAAGATGTGCTTCTGAATAATTATTTTGCTTTTAAGACCCTTTTATTAAAAAGCAAATTAATTTAAAATTGTCTTTCTCCAGAATCCTGACTCAAGAAGTAGTTGTAGATTACCAGTAAGAAAGCATATGACTAACTTTATAGCATTTATATAGTAGAAATCTTCCCCACCTCACCCCCCCCCCTTATTTCTCATTACTAAAGCCGCATGATGACTAATGTAGATGATTATAATTTCTGGGAAAATCAGACTATTCTTCAACATGTCCAAGAGTTTTCTACACACTCTTACAATGTGTTAGAATCCTTAGAAAAATTGTCGTTAGAAAATGGTAGTACTTATGTGTGCATAATCATATGTATAAAATGGATATGGTGACATGTGCAAATAATGAGTATTTAATGGTAAGGATCTCTGTTAAAAGTTCTAAAAACAGCTTTAATCCATGATACTAGTCATATTTTTAAAATATTACATAAAATAATGAGATTTAAAGAAATACAAACCCATAGATATAATTATTACTAATGCTTACCCTATTATTATTAATTACCTAAACCAATCTTAAAAATACTTTAATAAATGACTTGTTTCAATTAATAGTCAATCTCTATACTTACAGTCAAAAGCAATTCTGAAATATATTGATGTTTTCACTCTTTGTCAACGCCCCTAAAGTTTTTTTTTACTACCATTTAAAATAAGTATAATGCATGCTTTGATATTAAAACTTCCATACTTTGTCAGCAGTTCTCAGAACTGTCATTATCCAGCTAGCCAGTCTTTCCTTATGCCCTAGGAATTTACCTATGCCCTTCTCTTCAGGGACATTCCAGAATATGGTACATGAACTATTAGCAGACACTTGTTGAACATCTATTATTTGTCAGGAACTGACATGAGGGTTGAGGCTACAAAGACAAAGGTGAAATAATACCTGCCCTCAAGAAGCTTGTATCATAAAATGGCATTCTTGCTTGCTTTTTCAAGGCAGCTTGTGGCACAGTGGATAGAGACATGGACCTGGAATCAGGAAAACCTGAGTTCCAATGCAGACTCAGACAATTATTAGCTGTATACCTGGAATAAGTCACTTCACCTCAATTTCCTCAATCATAAATGAGAATAATAATGGCACCTTGTTGTGAGGATTAAATGAGATGTTTGTCAAAAGCATTTGGCTCAGTGACTCAGACATAGGCTCCATATAAACGATCAGCCCTTTCCTTTCCCCTTCCCTAAAAGGCATATAGTTTATGCATTTGCTAGAAGCTTCAGAACCACAGAATTCAAGCTGAGAGAGAACTTTGTGACCAAGTAGTAAAACCTGTATGTGAAAAAAAGTGCCACTATGGCATATCTTTCACATACTTATTTAGTCTTTGCTTGAAAACTTCTGAGGAGGGGGAACATACCACCTCTTGGGGCATCCTATTTTATTTTTGGACATCTCCAATTTTGGGGAATTTTTCTTGATAGTAAGACTACATTGACTTGTTTGCAGTTTTCATCTCCTGATTCTGCCTTTTGTTTCAGGATAAGTCTAATTCCATTCACATGTTTTAACAGTTACCTTTCTTCTCATCCCCTGACACAAATTTTCTTTTTTCCAGTATATTCAATATGTTCTCACATGATATAGCTTTATGCCCTCACAAATGCTCTGACATGCTCCTATTTTTAAAGTATTTAATAATGTCATTTTGAAACATGATACCTAGAAGTAAACCCAGTATTCCAGGTAACATATGATGAGGGAATAATACAGGGGGTACCATGACCTCCATATTCCCAGAAGCTGTGTCTCTCTTTATGAAACCCAAGATTGCACAACCCTTTTTTGGCTGCTATAACACACTGCTGACTCAAGTTAAGCCTTCAGTACATCAAATCCAAAGTCTTTTTTTCAGAACAAGTGCTTTTTAAATGTGCCTCCCCCATCATGTACCTATTAATTTAATGTTCCGTACACAAGCAGAAGCCATTATGTTTATCCCTGTTGAATTTCATCTTATTAAATTCAGCCCAGTGCTCTGGCCTGTCGAGATTTTGGATCTTAAATCTGTCATCCACTGTCATCCACATTTTACATACATACATACATACATACATACATGCATACATATATACACACATACATGTGTATATTCCTATTTCTGCCTAGTGTGTAAAATTATTCTATACATATTTCTATTTATCAGTTCTTTCTCTGGATGCAGATAGGGTCTTTCTTCCCATGACCTTTATTTTTAATTTGTGTATTTATAATGGTCAAAATTACTTCAAAATGTCATTCACAGTCATTCTTAAAACAATGTTGCTATTACTTTATACAATTTTCTCTTGGTTCTGCCCACTTTGCTCTTCACCATGCCATGAAAGTCTTCCTATGCCTATAGAAGATCATTGAGCTCATAATTTCTTATAGCACAGTAGTATTCCATCACAACCAAACACCACAACTTATCCATCCATTCCTCAATTGATGGGGATCCCAGCAATTTCCAGTTACTTTCCACTACAAAGAGATCAGCTGTAAACATCCCACTCACATTCAAAGTTATAGTCACTATTTGTCAATTTCCTTCCATCTTATATTTATTCACAATTTTCTTTTCATCCTCTCTTTTTCCCTATCCCTGTTACATTATCTTCTCCCCCAACTCTCCCACTCCCCATCTCACCCACTCCTCTAAGAGTAACTCACCTTTACCCCCACCCTCCCAATCGCAATCCACATACTCTTCCAAAAGTCCCTCTACATCCTCTCCACCACCTTCCCAAATGCCAATCTACATACACCTCTAAAAGTCCCCTCCCAACCCTGTCCCCAGTTTTCTCATCTCTCTACACGTTCAGAAGACTTATACACCCTTCCAGATATACACAGTGTTTCTTTTTCAACCTAGTCCTTCACCCTCACCTGCTTCCTCTGTATTATTTCTTCCTTCCATGTCCCATTTTATACTATAATTGCAATAATTGTATACTATAATTGCTCACTTTTACCTTTTCCTACCCAATTTTGGTATTTAGAATCACACCATCATACACAGCTCAGATCTAAGCTTTCTTTCAAATTACCTTAGTAATGATGACAATTTTGAGAATAATATTAACATTTTCATATATATATATGTATGTATATATGTCTATAAATATAGACATATGTCTGCCTGAATATGTGTGTGTATATGCATACATATAAGTGTGTGTATGTGTGTATACATATATATGCATTACTTGGGTGTATAAACATTACATATGTATGTAAATATACATACATGTATATACACACATATAAACAGTTTGACCTTAATCGGTGCCTTATAGTTAGTCTTTAATTGTTTTATTATATTTCCTCTGGATATTTTATACCAAATTTTCCACTGAGTTTTGGTCTTTTTGTTACAAATATCTGGAAGACTTTAAGTTAATCAACTGTCCTTTTTCTGAAGTTCAGGAATACACTCAACTTTGCTGGGAAAGTTTTTTTGGACACAGGAATCCTCCAAGTTCTTCCAAGAACTCTTTTTGAGCTTATAATCCATTTGATGTTACTTCTTAGGGTAGGAGGGGCTTTTTTTTTTAAACTTCATTATCTTCCTCTGATATGAATATAGATTATTTTTTTTTACACCAAAGTGTTTATGGTTGGGTTCTCTTTCCTTTGCTTACTCATTTTCTTTTTTATTTTGTCTTATTTTAGTTTTAGCAGCTTATTATTATAATCCAGTTTTAATCCTGAGTTATGAGTAATGTTGCTAGGTTTCAGGTCCTCCTCACTATTATTTTCTGAATTCTCTGTGAGGGCTCAACTTCAGGGGCTCTTCTGCTCCCCTAAACCACAGTTAGAGCCCCCAACCATAACTGACCCCAAAAATGTTCTTACTCTTTGCCAGTCCTATCCTGACTAGGCATGTGCTAGCTTCTCCTCTGCCCCAGCCATGGGATATGGGCAGAATCTGCTTTTACATACAATTTCAGCCTGATGTAACCGCTAAATGCAGGATTCACCATGCTCTGCTTCTGTGATTTGTTCCTATTCTATCCTTCAAATGTCTTTTCACTTTCAGCTACAGTTGAAATCCAGTTCGTTCCTTTAGGACTCACTTGCAATATTGTAATTGTCTTAATTGAGTTGTCTTCCCTTCACTCAAATCTGTATCTTATTCTGTCTCTTTGATTCTATAAATTGTACTAAAACTCAGATTCAAAATCATGTAGTCATTTTCTCAAAATCGTGTAGTCATTTTCTCATCTTTTTGCTCTTACATCTATTTGCTTATTATGTTGTTTCTCTTTAAAATTATATTATCCACCTTTAAATAGTCGGTAGCACTGATGAACGATGCACTCAGAGCTCTCAGTCATGTGCAAGGGAGGAGTTCACTCCTTGTTCCCTTCCTGGGGATACAGGTATCTCAGCAATTCATTCCCCTGCAGAGAAACAGCTTTCCTTCCAAACCAGTGACCAAATATGCCTGTCCCCAGTTAAGGAATATTTCTCCATAGGCTCACAGACCCTGGTTCTTTATTAGACAGTAATTTTGGCCCAGGTATATCTTTATCTTGGGTTTCCCTAACATACATAGTATAACACTGAATTCCCTAATTTATTCCCCCCCCCCCAACAATTCCAAAGTAGGACACCAAGTCTCTAAGATCAGCTTTTGCTATCTATGAGCAAGGGTTTTTTATATTCTCTTTATTTGTAGATATTAAATAATAACATACAGCCTATCATGTCTGATATTAGTTGTTGTTGTTTTTTGATATATAAATATAATAGAAAATGAAAGAATAAACAAGTCTGCCTGCCTAGTTAATTAAAAAAGAGACAAATGAAATCACAAAGAGGTGGAAAAAGCAGAAGGATTGGTTCTGACTCTACATTTGGCTCCTATCATCCCAGACTTGAAGATCCCTGTTGCTGTTCCTCTTGTTGGTAACTGATCTTAGCACAAAATTAGAATTGAGCCCGCCCAGCCCACCTTGGCTTATTTTTATTTCTCTGTCCTCTCTCTATCTTTCCTTCTTCTCTCTTCTCATTCTCATTCCTATGTCCTCTCCTACTCATAACACACTCCACTCCATCCTTGCTCTTTAAAAATGGAGGGTGGTGTGAGTTCTGGGTAATTTGCTACCAGGTCCAGTATAAAACCACTTTTGAGCTTAGCAATGCTGAAGAGAAATGACTGTCAGTCAGCAGTCTTTTTTCCTTTCCCTTTTTTTTTCCCCCATGACTGAGCCTTTTGGTGGAGCTCTGAAAGTTGGGTTAAATATCCTTTCCTTCCTAGCTATGATCCTACTATCCTTATTGAGGGCCACCTCACCATCCTTATTATCTCTTTTTTTGCTGAGATTGCTGCAATAGTTTCCTAAGTGATCTCCTTTCTTTCAGGCTTTCCTTTGTTATTGTTCAGTTTTCACTCTTCTGTTTCAAAAATCTGTTTCATTTTGAACTTAAATACAAAAAGACAAAATTTTTCTGTGTATAAGAAAACATTAAAAAAATAAATCTAACACCATGAATTTTCATTTCACACAGTTTACTTAAAAACACTATGTAAAAAAAAATACTATACATAATTTTCAAAGCTACTCTGCATTCCTTTGCTTCTCAGTTTTCTTTTGTTTTCTGCTGTGTACTTTTTACTTTTTCCTCCCTCCCTCCTCACCCTGACTCAGAGAAGGCTACCATTAGATGTGAATGTGTGTGTGTGTGTGTGTGTGTGTGTGTGTGTGTGTGTGTAAAACCATACTATATATGTTTCTATTTATCTGTTGTGGTTAGCATTTTCCTTCATAGGTCTTTTATAGTCAAGTTTTGAGTATTTATAATACTCAAAATGAGTTGGTCATTCAAAGTTGCTCTTAGAACAATATGCTTGCTACTGTGTACAACATTCTCTTGGTTCTGCTCTTTTACTCTTTGTTATTTTGTACAATTCTGTCCATGTGTTTCTAAAATCAACCAATAATTTCTTATAGCAGAGTTGTATTTCATTGCAATCATATACTACAACTTGTTTAGTCATTTCCCAATTGATGGACATCCCTGAAATTTCCAGTTCTTTGCTACCACAAAGAGAGATGCTATAAATATTTTAGAACATATAAATTCTTTTCCTTTTTCCCCTGTTGGGAAACAGACTTAACAGTGCTATTGTTGGGTTAAAGCATATACCCAGTTTTACATCCCTTTGAGTGTAATTTCAGATTGTTCTCTTAAATGGTTAGATCAGTTCACAATTACAACAAGTGAATTACCGTCCTATTTTCCACATCACCTATACAATTTTCACTTTTCTCTTCTATCATGTTAGCCAATCTGATAAGCATAAGATGATAACTTAAAGTTGTTTTCATTTTCATTTCTCTATCAGTAATGACTTAGAGCATTTTAAAATATGACTATAGTTTTGATTTCTTCATTAAAAACTTCCTGTTCATCTTCTTTTACCATTTATCAATTGATGAATGACTCATTCTTATAAATTTGACAAAGTTCTTTATCTATTTCAGATATGAGACTTTTATATGAAAAACTATACTATTTTCTCCCATTTTTTCCTTTTCCTTCTAATCTTGACTACATGGGTTTTATTTGTACAAAACCTTTTAAATTTAATGTAATCAAAGTTATTCATATTATGCCTGTATATGTGCATGTATATAGGGAGAAGCCCTAGCTGTGATTTCTGATCTTCTTGGATCCAGATTCTGGAGGATGAGGAAGAGAGGCCCAGGATGGAGAGAATGCTTTTTATTTTGAGAACCTGGATGAAGTGATTTTGATTCTGGAAACCAGCTGAAACTTCTACTGAGTCTGAGGGCCAGCCAGAGCTGCTAAGGAGCTACTGAGGAGCTGCTGAGTCCAAGGGCCAGCTGGAGCTGCAGAAGACTGAGGAAACATGATTGTGGTGCTTGTATTTTGTTTGTTTGTGGTTTTCTTAAGCCTTGACTTCCTGGGAACAGAGACTGTGGAGGACTTAAGGTGGACTGGACTCTGTGAGCTTCAGTGTAGAATAGGGACTGCATGGAGAGCTGGACAAGGACCTGGGAGCTGTCTGCCTTTTAACCCAGGTGACAGTTTGGTGAATCCAGGTAGCAACTGGGACCATAGAAGGTGATCCAGGGAATCTGAGAACCTACCTTGGATCAAGATGAAGAGATCTCTCCATAGATACTGAGTAGTGACTGATTGAAGTTGTAACTTACTTATGACCTTAAAGTTGTAGCTTATTTGTGACTGAGGGGTGGATGGCCTGTGTGTTTTATAGTACTCCTTAAGAGAGTGCTGAATAGAGACTGATATTGTAATGTAATGTGCTCCATGAGTGGAGAACTTTGACTATTGTATTTTGTGACCCTTAAGGAGGCCTCCTTAAGGATGATTAGGTGATTGAGTTGATTGAAGGATTGACTTACTAAGTTATTGATTGACTAAATGATTATACTTTGTTCAAAACCATGTGACCACTATGGTGAAAACTATGTGGTCATTTTAGTGATAAACATTGTGAATGTTATATTTTGATTTTCTGTGATAAGTTGTAATATCGTGAACGCTATACCTTGATTTTCTGTGAATGTTTTTGCTCTGATTTGTTATTGAATAAATAGAGTGTTCACTATACTGTATAATCAGAATCTTGAAAAGCTGTTCACAGTAGCATTCTTCTGGAAAGCTGCGTGTGCATGGCATTACACGTGGTCTGAGACCAATTTATATTTTCTGTGAAACTTTAGATACAATAGTTTTTACTTTGTTGTCTTCTTCTGAGTTTATGTTTTGATCTCCCCTGTCACTATAATGACTTTCTGCTGTTTGCTCATCTCTCTAAGCTACTTCTTGACTTCTTGACTTTTAATTCTATGCTAAAGTGAGGCTCTGCTTCCAGAGTTTGGTGGGGAGGGAGCTTGTCCCAAATTTCAGGTATTTTGTGCAGCTTTTTTTCAGAGATAATTCCAGGTGGGGGGCAATCTGTCGTTTTTCATTTCTTCTAAGGCAGTATGATCCAGAAAGAGGTGTGTTTGTTGCTGTCTTGGCCTGTACTCTTGTCTGTGAACAACCCCAAGCACTCTTTCTCACTCTGGAATGGTGAACAGTGTACCAACTTCCCTATAGCCACAAGCTGTGGTGTGCTAATGCTCCTTTTCATTCTAGGACTGAGACCCAGGACTGCGAACCTGATTCAAGTATGGACAATGCAAAAAGTCCTCCCTCTGGTGCCAACAAATGGATTCCTGTAATTTCTTCATGACCATATTGTCTGACCCCTTTACCATCTGTTGGCTGAAATGTCTGGAAACTACCACTGCCACAATCGATTCAGTTGTCCCCAAGTCCTACTGCTGGTTTGCTGGGACACAGTCTGTACTAGGCTGTGCCTCACTCTCACCCTAATGCAACAGACCTTTCCTGCTGAACTTCTAAGCTGTCTTGGGCAGGAAAATTGTTTCACCCTGTCTTTTTTTGGGTTTTGCTGCTTTAGAATTTGTTTTGAGGTAACTTTTAATGATATTTGGACAGATTTTGGGGAAAGCTCAGATGAGTACTTGCCTTTTCTCTACCATATGGGCTCTGCCTATATTTCTTATTTTTAAATGTGTTTCTAGTAAACAGTATATTGTTAGATTCTGCTTTTTAATCCATTCTTCTGTCTCTTTCCATTTTATGGGTGCCTTTGTCTCATTAACATACAAAGTTATAATTTACAAGTGTGTCGTTCCTGCTATCCTATTTTTCCTCTTTATTATCCTTTGTACCCTCTCTTTTTACCCCATCCCACCCACACATCTGATTTTCTTTTAACCACTATCTCTTTAATCTGCACTCTTTTAAAAAATCCCTCCCTTATCCTCTCCCCATCTTTCTACTTCTTTATATATACATATACACTCACATATATATCTATATCTATATCTATATCTATCTATCTATCTATCTATATATATATATACTTTGAAAAATTCCTCTCTAATCCTGTCCCTTTATCTTCCTATTTCTTTATAAATTCAGAAGACTTTTATGCCCTTCTAGATGTTTATGTTATTACCTCTTTTACTCAGTTCTGATCAAAATAATGTTCTAGCACCACCAGCTCTCCATCCCCATCTGCTTCCACTTCCATTTTACCTCACCTCACCCAATTTTATTTTTTAGAATTATCCCATCATAGTCAACTCAACCCAGACCTTCTGTCTATGTATGCTCTTTCAAATTCCCCAAGTATTGATAAAATTCTTAAGAGTACAGAAACCTTTTTCCCATATGAGAAGTAAACTATTTGACCTTATTGAATCCCTTATAGTTGGTCTTAAATGTTTACCTTATGTTTCTCTTGGGTCATATATGTCAAACTTTCCATTGAGTTCTGGTCTTTTATCAGAAATACCTGAGAGTCTTTCAATTCATTAAATATCCTTTTTATTTGAGGATTATACTCAGCTTTGCTGGATAACTTATTCTTGGTTGCAAATCCAACTCCTTTGTTCATTGAAATATGATGGTCCAAACCTTTTGGTCTTCTAATACAGCAGCTGCTAGATCTTCTGCTATACTGACTGTAGCTTCATAGTATTTTAATTGTTTTATTTTTATGCTTGTTGTATTTTCTCCTTAACCTGAGAATTTAAAAACTCGGCTATGGTGTTCCTGTGAGTTTTCATCTTAGTATCTCTTTTAAGTGGTATTTTGATTTTTATTTTGCCCTCCCATTTTAGAACTTCTTTCCTTAATGATTTCTTGTAATATATCTAGATTTTTTTAAAATCATAACTTTCAAGTAGTGCAATAATTCTTATATCGTTTATCCTTGACCTGTTCTCTAGATCAGTTGTTTTTCTAGTGAGATGTTTCACATTCTCTTCTATCTTTTTCATTCTTTTTAATTTTTTTCCCCATTATTTCTTGGTGTCATAACGTCTTTAGTGTCCCTTTGCCCACTTCTAATTTTTGAGGAATTATTTTCTTTCTTGAGTTTTTGGATTTATTTTTCCAATTGGTTAACTTTTCATAATTTCCATATCTTGGATTGCTCATCCCCCCTCCCCCCCATTTTTCCTCAATCTCTAATTTGATCATTGAAGTCCTTTTTAAGATCTTCCAAGAACTCTTTTTTGGGTTTATGACCACTTGATGACTTTCTTTGAAGTAGAAGTGGCTTTTTTAAACTTCACTATCTTCTTCTGAGTATGAATCCATACCTCTATCCCCATATTAGCTATCTATGGTCAGTTTCTTTCTTTTTTGCATAGTCATTTTTTTTAGCAGCTTATTATTAATAGTCAAGTTCTAGACCCAAAGTGTGTGTGTGTGTGTGTGTGTGTGTGGCTGATGCCTCAGGCTTCAATTTTTTCATATTATTGTTTTTTAAGCATTGTCTGTGGGCCTGACCTCAGGTACTCCTCTACACCCATGAGTCACAGCTCACGTCCCCAGTCACACTGTCACTACAAATGCTCTTGTTCCCTGTGGTTCCCCCCTCTGGCTGCAAACTTCAGCTCTCCCCTCTGCCCTGGAACCAAAACCAGGGACTCAGTTCTTCTGCAAGTGTTTACAGCCAGCAGGGTCCCAAACTCTCTGCTACTGCACTCACCAGGTATGTTCTTGCTCTTTTTCACTCACAACTACAGCCTAAGACCATGTCTGGTCAGCACAACTGGGCCTGGCAAACTGGGGCAGTGTGGGGTCTTTCAATCTCTCCCTACTCAGTTGTCTGACTCCCACTCTGTGAGGTAGTAGTTTCTGAAGCTGAAGCTGCTGCCTGATCCACCTGCCCCCAAGGCTCGTCCTTTGTTGATTTGGGAGTCTCCCTGAAGATGTTTGTACTTTAATCAGACCAAACTTCTGGAGTCTTTCCTGAGGTCCAGGATAACTGCTTTATCCTGACTTTTAGTTATTACTGTTGCTCAAGGTTCACTTTCATGTGAATGTTTTATCTTGTTAGTGGGAGAAATTTGGAGAGCCTATGTTTCTTGTCTTATTCCACAATCTTCCCAGAATCCTCTCCCTGAGGTTTTCTTGGCAAAGATACTGGAGTGGTTGACCATTTCCTTCTCCATTTCATTTTACAAATGAGGAAACTGAGGCAAACAGGGTTAAGTAACTTGCCTAGGGCTGCACAATTAGTAAGTGTCTGAGGCTGGATTTGAACTCAGGTCTTCCTCACGCTGGCCAGCACTTTATTTACTGTGTCACCTAGCTGCCCTATAAATCTTTCCTACTTCTAACCAATTCAGTGTACCCTTGCTGAAGTACCTTTCTAAGCACCAACTCATATCCTGTCATTTTTTTATCTCCAAAGTCTTCAACTTTGTGCAGTTTCTTACTTCATACAGAATGAAGCATGAAATCCTTAGTATAACATTCAAGTTTTTTGTCTTCTGTCCACAACATACCTTTCTCATCTTTTTTTCTCACTAGTATCTTTCACACCCTATTCTCAATCAAACATTACATTCCCCAAACCTGCTCTGGGCTCTTCCACCTTTTTGCCTTTCTTATAGCACTTTCTAAGTGGAATGTCTTATTTTCCATCTTAAAATAAAAACAAAATTAAAACAAAAACTACCTATCTTTCTAAGACCAGCTTAAATAACACATTTCTTTCATGGAATATTTCTGGATCATCAAGCTAGAAATAATTAGAAGGATAGATTAACTGGATTCTAGGTCCAGTGTAGTTATGGATTTTTGATCATATGGTTTTATGATCTAATCATTATAAAATCATTTTGGTTATAGTTTTTATTTCATTATTTAGATGAGCACCCTCATGGTTGGCTGTAAAGGAGAATTCAGTGACTATTTTGAGCAGGTATCAAATTCTTGATTTTTAAAAAATTTCCAAGACATGCTCCATTTTAATCATTTTTTTTTGGAAATCATATGACGGTTATCATCAATACTTAGGAAAAATGAGCTGTGGCAGAAAATATATCTTCCCAAATAGTTTAAATGTTATGAAGTACAAAAGTTAAGCATGTTCCCATTGTAGAATTTTAAAATATTCTGCCTGGCATCTAATCTCAAGTTCCAGAGTTGAGAAATTAATATAGTAAGATAAAGCCTTATTCCAATGCTCCACCCAAAGCTGCTGATTATTAAGGTTCAAAAGATTTCCTCTGCAGATTTTCCATAGCTTTAAATGTTGCTACCACTTGGGATGATACAACCATTTCCTTTATTTACAGGAAGTGTTGCTAAGACAGGGTTCTCATTCCAAACATGATACTTTGCTTGGGCAAGATAGGGGAAAGGAAAACATCCATGATTTTTGGCAGATAGCATCTGAATAATTATGAAACAGTGTTACCTGAAGTAGTGGTAAAGATTATAAGATGAGCAACTCACGAATCTGGGGAAAAGAATACTTATAAGATCATTATTGTTTCTAAACATCTTGTATTATTACAAAAAAAAAAAGATGTCTTCACCATTCTCCCATTTGAAACGCATATATACCTTACTTCTCAGGACTCCCCACTTGGATTAGCTTTATTATCATCATCATCCTTATCAGTGAATGTGCAAGATCCTGAGGGTAGGTCTTGTTCATGAAAATTGTCTACTCTGTAGTATATCACAAATTATAGATTTGAAACTGGAAGGGACCATAAAAGTCATTGAATCTAACACCTTCATAATTTAAAAAAAAAAAAAAAAAGGGAAATAAAACCCCAGAGGAGTTAAGTGATTTGGCCAGGGTTACCAGGCAGGATTTGACCCTATAGTTTCTTGATTCTATGACCATTTTATTCCCTATATCATACTGCCAAGCATGATAGCTATACCCTGGGCTGGGAAGGTCATCAGGATGATCCAGGGAGTTCCATGATAAAATTACTATTAACAGCATATACTAGAATCTGCTTCTTTCCAAAATTACCATTTATCTCCACAGCTATACCCAAAAAGATGTTTATATCATAAAGAAGGAGGGAAGTAATCATTTATACTCTTTGAAAGAGCAGGTGTTTTTTTTCTTTAAAGTAATTTAATTAGTTTCTTATATAACTTGTATTTTACGCATTTAAAAATATTATTTTGAGAAGGGATCCAGAGGCTTTACCGGATTGTCAAAAGGGTCCATGATTCAAGAAAGGATAAGAAATCCTGTTTTGGGGGACCCACATTATTAACTTATAAATGAATGAAAATGCACTTACTACTTACTATATTCAAAGCTGATTGTGCACTCAATGCAACCTCTGAAGCTGAGATGAAATAAACTATGAATTGAGTCTCTCCTGCTTGTGTTACTTTTGACCTAACAATTAACACCAAGAAAACACAGGTGCTCCACCAGCCAGTACCACACCATCCATCCATGGAATCCTCAGTTACAGGAAATGGAGAAGTTTTGAATTCTGTGGATAAGTTCACTTACCTTGGCAATACACATCTCAGGGATGTGCACATTGATAATGAGGCTGACATAGGCATTGCCAGAGCTAGCTCAGTGTTTGAGAGAATGAAAGAAATGGGGGGAGAAAAAAGCTATTTGACTACCAAACTGAAGGTCGACAGAGTCATTGTTCTGACCTCATTGTTGTACGCCTGTGAAACCTGGATAATATACCAGCATCATGCCAGGAAATGGAATCACTTCCATTTGAATTGTCTTAGAAAGATTATGAAGATCATCTGGCAGGATAAGATACCAGACACTGAGGTTCTTTCTTGAACTAAACTGCCAAGCATCCCAACTCTACTGCAGAAAGTGCAATTCCTATAGGCTGACCACATTGTCTGAATGCCAAACATAATGTTTGCCTACAAGACTGTCTTATGGAGAACTCACACAAGCCAAGCACTCACATGATGGTCAGAAAAAGCAATATAAGGATACTCTCAAAGTCTCTTGTAAGAACTCAGGAATTGATTGTATGACATGGGAAACACTGGCACAGGACCACCCAGCATGGTGTACGCTCATCAGAGAAGGTGTTATGCTCTATAAGCAAAGCAGAATTGAAGGAGCACAAAAGAAATGTAAGATGTGCAAATTTAGAGAATCCACCCCAAATATTCACATGAACTATTTGTGCCTGTCCTGTTTCAGAGCTTTCTGAACTCTTATTGGTCTAATCAGCCAGAATCAGACACATTGAAACTTAGTCATATCATTTTCATCCTTTTAGAGAACAACCAACAAAACAAACAACAACATTCAAAGCACTGTTATTGCTAAATATTGGAGATACAAATAATGTAGCAAGACAGTCTCTGGTTTAAAAGAACTTACATTGTAATGATATGACATTCTAACATGCATGATCACATAGAAGTTGCAAAGACAGGATTATAACAAAGAAGGAGAGTTGAGGGGAGTCTGTTTTTGGATATTTAAAACTGAGGCAATGTGAGTTTGACCACAAATACAGGTTAAACTTTCTGAGGGAAGATTTTTAAGTGAACCAGAGCTCAAATGTCTTAGTATTTTTAGAGGTGAGAAAAATAGGAATAGAAACCTCTTTTTGTGAAGTAATCAGTGTAACACATTTAAAAGTAATTACTGAAGATAATTTGTACATATGAACAATGTTGGTCTTATCCTCTTACTCAAGATAAAAAAATATTCTTGCTCAAGCTAAAAATGTAATGAAGAATTTGGACAGAGTTATTATACAAAATCCATCTAGATATATTGAAAGGTAATGGGGGATATTTTGAATTAAATATGTGTTCAGAAAACAGACAAGTGTAGATGTTTACAGGCAAAATGAAATCAGTTATAGTCAGTATGATGCCTGACACATTGTAAACCCTTAATACTTATTAACTGAATGAATGACTGACAGATCAAGTACTATAATTTAAAAGGTTAAGAGACTGCAGAATATGTTGGATTAGTGCCTCCCAAGAGTCAGTCAATAAATACTGGTTAAGCTCTTACTACGCGTCAGGCACTGTCTGAAATACTAAGTGCTAGGGATAAAAAGAGTCGAAAGCGTGATGCCTGCCTGCCCTCAAGGAGATTACATTTTAATGATAGAGACAACAAAAGAAAATGACTCTATATTTATAATATATATTTAGGATAGATGGAACGTAGTCTCAGAGGAGGAAAAGCATCAGTGAAGGGGTTTGGGGGTATATGCTAAGGGCTAAAGAAGAAGGAGAAAATCCTCTTGATTTTCCTCCTCTTCCTGGTCTCTATGCAGCCAGTGTCCATCTTAAATTATGAATGTCCACTATATTGGTGGAGAGATATTATCGTTATTGTATACCCACCGAAATACTATTTTTTATTTTATTTTATTTTATTTTTGCAGCTCAGCTTCTTTATTGAGGAAGAGTAAGGAGATTCTTCTCTGAGTGTTGGGGGAGAGATATAGTCCAGCCAGCTCAGCCTAGCATGGCGAGCCAACAGTGGCTTCCTCTGCCTTGGACAGCATCAGCTGGCCATCTCCATATCAGATATCTCGGTGGATACCTCTGTGAGCACTGCCAACAGCTTGGGGGCACATAAGAGCCCATGCCTGCTGCCCGCTCTGCTTCTTCCTGATTGTAGTTTTCTATTGTCAGCTGCTTCAGTCTTTTTTTGTGGTCTTTGCACTTCAAATGAATCTTCAGGCTGGCAGTATCAATGAAGTATCTAGCGCAGGCCAGGCAACAGTGGTGGCCGCCTCCAGGCAGGTCCGGTCAGCTTGGCCTCGGGCTGGGGCCGGTGGGTGGCTCTGTAGGGCCGCAGGTCCCAGTGGATCTCGTCCAGGTCTGGTCAGCGCCGCTTGGCCTTCAGCTGACGGGCCAGAGAGTGAGTGCAGTGAGCGCGGTGCGCCAGGAGCGGGCCATGGCCTCATCAAGGGGTAAGGCCTAATTTTCTTTCTTTTAAGTATAGGTAAGCCATTATATCAAACGCATAAGAAAAGATCCCCTTGCTTTGGTGATGGTGGTTTTTATTATTGTTATTATTCTGAATGACTACTCAATGGGCCTGAATCTCTCATAAGAGAGAAAGCAACAGGCCTGAATAAATATATGCTTACATTAATAGGGTGTAGTTACTTGTTGAGAAGAATTAGTAGAGCTTTTTCCTCCTCACCCAATTGTAGCCACTGGAAGTATTGTGACATTAGTACAAAGGGTTGTGGACTTAAAGCAGAGCATCAAGAGGTGAAAGACACAGGATAAGCAAAGAAGATACCTTGATGGCAGGGTTATAGGATGTGTTCACAAATTTTATTATACTCTTTGATGATGGTTAACTACATATATTTTGAAGAGATACTACCTCTTATAGTCTCCACATAAACATCATACTTGAAATGTGAAATCATGAATTACATCATAGAGTACTGAAACTTCTGAGTTTTAGATATGAAAACAGCTTATTGAGATACACAAACATGCACACACAAATTCTGGGTCACACTTAGAAACTGCACTTATTAGGCTCATGGAAAAATAAATAGACCTCATTATAGTCGGCTCACTTTTGTATGAGTTGATAAGTTTAGAATCACATTCCTTTCTTCAGGTGCCCAACAGGTGGTGCTAGGCAGTAGTGTAATGTGTTGGTCATTTTGAGTGATTTGCCTATTTCAGTCAGTTGATTTTTGAAAGCAGCAGCAATAAATGTACCACTCTTATTTTAACAAACAGACAAAAGTTAAATACACTGGTAAAAAAGTTAAGCACAGTTAAATAAATAATGTTATTTATTCTTCATGGGTCTGTAACAAAGTCATAAAATTGTAGTCTTTATTATAGTTTGTTTTATGTGCTCCATGATGCTTTCTCTACATACATAAATATGCTGAAATATAATCAGTGAGTATTATGCCATATTAATATACATATATATGCTAAATTATCATGCAAATAAGAATGGTGCTCATGGAATTAACATACAATATATTATGACATGCTTTTATACCTTTTGTTAAAGATATCTGACATTTCTGCTTCTAAAAACCCATAAAAATCACATTATTATTGAAAGCATAATGCTGATATGAAGATTATTGTTACATGTAAAGACCTTTTTATGGATAGTTTTCACCTTTAAATATTTAATTATGTTTATTTCACATCTAAAAAGCAAGTCTTAAGCATCAATTTAAATGAAAAACTGCAAAAGATTTAGATCAATTTCATGGTTATGGTTGGTATTAGACAAGCATGGAAATCTTCTTACCAATTAAAATATTGTTAAAATGAAGACTTCCAATTTGTCCAAAAAGAGAAATGATTTTTAGTACAGTCTCTATTAAATATTACTCACATTTAATAATCACGTTCAATTAACATCAAAACAAAGTTGTACTCTTCTATTAAAACTTGTCAAAGAAACTAAGGACATTTTCAGTGATATTTCCTGAAGGGAATTAACTTGATATAAAGTGTTAGAGATTGGTTAATGAGGCACCTTTTTTTTTTTTTGAAGGAAAAATGTACTAAGACTTTTAAAGATTTGATAGTAACTATTTTTTCTATGGCTTCTAAATTTCTAAAGCATTCAATCCTGCTATTACATTTCTGGACTCTGCACTTGATACTTTTAGCTAACATCATTGCCCCTCCTTAGTTATTCATGGCTTCAGATGTCTGCCATTCAGTAGAAAAATCCCAAATCAATAGTCTGGTGACAAGAAATTAATAATGTTATGCCAGGCATTATGCTAAGTGCTAGGAATGAAAATATAAGCAGAAATAAAGAAAGCCTCTGCCTTCAAGGAACTTACATTACAATGGGGGAAGACAACACATAAAAGGAAGTTGAAGTGAAGATACCCAACAGAATGGTAGCACACAGACATGGTAGAAAAATTTAGAGGGTAAGCCTGGGGATGAATAAGATATACCTGGTCTGTATGCCCTCCTTGAATATAGATTCAAGGAAGAGCCATCCAGTCAGAGGGAAGAATATGTAGGGGTGAATGATACTTCCAATATGTAAATTCCAGGCCTGGAGTGAGCTTCCAGGCTGAAGAGGTTTCTGGGGAAGGTCTAGAGTACAGCTTAGAGATTTTAGTAGTAAAGTGATCAGAGTTCTTTCTAATCCCTGTTTCTTTGTGCTCCCCAAGGTCAAGTTTTCATTTATGACATCTTGATTTTCCTGTTAGTAAATTAAGGATCATAGTACTCACCATTCCCACTTCACAAGGCTGCTGTGAGAATAAGGGAAGATAATATGTTTGAAAATGCTTTGCAATGTATAAAGGGCTGTACAAATTTAAGCTATTTTTCCATGGTGATTTTGAGTTAAGTTAATCAGCTAGGGACTCTTCATTCAGCAGCATAAACCACAAAGACTAAGAAATAACGTGTCTAGTGATCAATTACCCTGACCAATTATACTAATCTAGAACCAGTCTAAAACTGATTGTCACTGGGCTATTGGAATCAAATAGTTATGCAATTGTTCTATGCCACTTTATACAACATATAAAATACACACACACAGAGGCTTTATCTCTGTAATAATAGTTTAATAACATATTTGTTCTAAAGAGCTAATATAGTACTTAAACCACAACTTTCTTTACTTAGTATTATTTTATAAAACTAATTTTTTTCTTCTTCACACCAAATTGGTTGCTGTTTCTACTTTGTAAATACTTCTTGCATTCCATTTTCCCCTCCTTAGTATTCCCACAGCTACCACTCCCTTGCACCCATTGAGATCATCTTTCTAAGATTATTCCAATAACACTGAAACTAGCCTCCCTGCTTCCACTCTCCCTTCTCCAATCCATCCTTCATGCAGCTGCCAGAGAAATATTCAAAACATATTGATCTGATACATTGCTCCCTTTTTCAAAAAGCCTTCAGTGGCTACCTACCAGATGAAATATAAATTCCTCAAATTAACATCCAAGGCTTTTTATAATCTGATTCCTAGTTGTCTTTTCACCCTTAGTTTACAGTATTCTTAGCCCTGTGTTCTCTAGGTAAGCAACTATCCATCAGTGCTCAATAACACTCATTCTCTCCTACCTCCATTAATTTTACATGTCATACCCTTGCATCCCCTTCACGCCATGCCCAAACTGAACTCCTTTCCTAACCTCAACTATTGAAATTATGTTTTTCTTTCAATTTCCAACTTTGATGTCATCTCTCTCATGATGATTTCTCCAATTGTTCCAGTAAGAACCAATTTCTTTGTCCTTCATGCCACTCTCTCATGAATTCAGTTAACTGTTTTTTTTTAACATTTTTAAAATTCTCATTGTCCTTTCTGTATTAAATTATAAACTCATTGAGGCCAGAGATTATATAGTTTTTCATCATTCTATCTTCAGTGTCTAATACAGTGCATGGTACATATGTAGTATATAGAATAAATGTATGTTAAATTCAATTCATTTTTTCTCCTCCAATTCAATGAAAAGAAATCTTTATCAGGCACTGTATTAGTTGTTGAGGAAACAAAGACAAAAAAATCCTGTCTATAAAAAGCTTACATTCTAGTAGTACCCTAGCAGTGCCACCTTGTATAAGAAGCCTTCCCTGATTTGTTCAGCTGCTAGTGCCCTCTCTAAAAAAATCAGTATATTTATCTTGTATATACACATATTTGCACATTATCTTCCTTTATAGGCTGTAAGCTCTTTGAGGCCACAAACTATTTCATTTTATCTCTCTGTACTCAGAAAATTGCATAATGCATAGGACACGGTGGGAATATGATAAATATTTGTTGCTTGGTTGGTCATGTTTTCCTCCCAGGTAATTCCTCTCCCGAATGCTGTCCTTTAAAAAACTTTTTTGGAAGTTATTACAATCTCTGACAAATTTAGTCTCTTTCCTATGTCTATATCTATTATAAGTAGCACAAAAAAATTATGAAAACTTATGAAAAACATTCAGTGTTTAATATTTAATTTCATATTTATTTAAATAGCCAGATATTACTGTTTTGCACATAGCTCTCCAGAGATTCCAGATAATGGCCCCCAGCATAGAGTATTTAAGGGAAATAGTCAGATAGGCAAAGGTTGCTAAATGTTCTTGTCTTTCATAAATTGAGTTGGCAACCTCTTGGGTCACAAGAAACCTGCTAAAGGTAGCAGAGACATTCAAGGAATATGTAACTGAGATAATTATAAGAAGTCTGGACTGCAATTTTTCTGATCTTTAGGGTAAATCTCTTTCAAGGTATTCTGTCTTTCAGTCAGTTTATTTGTAGAAAACACAGCTACATATTGCGGGGGGGGGGGCGTGCAGAATTTCTTTTATTTTCTTATTTTTTAAAGAATTCTAATGTTTTATAATCTAGATGTAGATAATAACATTTAATGACATAATAACATTGCTTTATGAAAATATCTGGAAGCAGCAACAAAATAATAAAAGTCTTGAAGAGTCAAGCATATTTTATTCTTTTATGGGATATATAAAATATATCGGGTGAAGGAAGGGGATGAAAAAAATAGTCCTTCAGGAGTTTGCTTTATTCTCCACTAGGCAGAGAATAAATTGAAGGAAAGAGTCTGGGAAAAAGAAGAGGGAGGAGAATAGTTGTTTCCTTAGCTTTTCTGAAAGCTAGCCAGAGTGTCCTCTGGGGAGGTTAGTACTGTTGAGGGTGTCCTTTTGATGTATGAGTACATAATATGACTCAGTATTGAAAGAACAGGAAGGGTCCCCATGAGAATTAAGTAGTCAGCCCTTGGGGATGTGAACCAGAAGGGAGCAAAAGACGAATTTCTAATGTCATGGATCCCCAAAACAAACCAGACTGTCTCTGCCTTCATTAAGGAAAACTGGCCCAAATCTCTTCTCATTCAATAATACTAAATGTAATAAAACATTCTTTGCAGAACTTTCTGATTATTCTTTCACTTGAAATTCCCAGGAGCTTTAGGATGGCAACATGCATTGTCTCATCTTGCTCCTTTCAAATACTCTATTTCAGAATGTGAGCCCCTCGCCCCTAGAAAAATAAAATAAAACAAAACTGCTCACTTTTTCTTTAAAGCTTACCCTCCCTTGCCTCTTTGGTTTTGTAAGGTTGAGAAATGAAAAGGAGAATGTGGAAAAACTTGCTAGTGTATGGAACTACTTTTACTAGTAAATTTTTTGTTTTTTGTTCATTTCACCCACGTCTGACTTTTTGGACCTAATTTGGGGTTTTCTTGGCAGAGACACTGGAGGGGTTTGTTGTTTCCTTCTCCAGCTCATTTTACAAATGAGGAAACTGAGGCATACAGGCTTAATTTTGTTTTTTTTTCCAAAAAAGTTTTCCAATGCAAATCCTCACAATTGCAGCTCTCAATCCTCCCCCTCCCCCCCCAATGTTTGAGTGTCATTCCAGGACAACATGTAGACTAATGAGTAAGCTTCAGAGATTCTAGAGAAAGAGTCATAAGAAGGGCCATGTGAGCTAGGATAGTTTTTAAGAGTACTATTTTTTATATGAATGTACATTTTTTAATGCTAGAAAAGATTGCTCTCTAGGACATGTGTTTACTTCTTCTGTAATCATTCAATTTGTATGCATTACGAGAGAGGCACAAAACCTGTAGATGAAAGTCACACATAGGGGGTGTAATTTGCAGGCCTTGCTTAGGATAAGGAAATGACTCGTCCCTGTTCTGCAATAAGCACAGAGGTAATTTAACTCTGAATTCTATTCAATTTGGTAATCAGGTTATTTACTTCTCCTTGTTCCCTGCTTTCTGACTTTGGGCCAATTCACTCCTGGGGAACACATGCATCTTAGAAAAAAAAAAGAATAAGGAGAAACACAAAACATTCAGGTTTTCCACTGAAAGATTTGGGTGGGAGAGACTGTTCTTACTTCTTTTTCACTCAGTTAGCAAGATGGCATTTAAGAACACTTTCCACATTTCTTTTGACTTTGTTTCTCCCCTTTTCAAAACATTTTAAAACAACTTCCTAATTTTTCTGCATCAAGTGAGTGCTTTGGCAACATACCTTACTGCTGTCATGATGAATTTTTGGATTGGGAATAAAGAGAACTGAGTTCTAATCCTAAATCTGCCACTAAATAACTGTAATATATTAAACAATTCATAAAACCTCTTGGGAGATCCCTGTGTCCTCATCTATAAAAAGAAGGGCTTAGGCAAAATGATGTCCCGGGTCCCTTCCAGGGCTAACATTCTATGATTCTAATAAGCAAGCCAAGCTGCATGGATTAGTTGTACTGCAGCCCATTTATTTCATGCGCATAGATAAAATCTCCAAAGGGACATTTTCCAAAAGAAATGTAATACAGTATTGTACTAAATTTAATATTGAACCTTACAATTTATAAAGTGCTTTCACATTCATTGTTTCAATTGATCCTCTCTGAGGTAAGTAGCATATTTATCACTGTTCCCAGTTTAAATGTAGCAAAATGTGAGTTGTTGAGATGTCAAGGGAATTCTTTTAGGTCAGATTACCTTTTCTTCCCTCCTCCTCCTTTTTTCCAGCTCCTTTTTAAGTGATAGCTTTCCATATTAGAATTTAAGTTTCTTGTGAGAATTAATTGTCTTTATTTTACTTGTATTTTTTATCCCTAGTGCTTAGCACAGTGTCTGGTATATAATAGGCACTTAGTAAATGTGTGCACCTTTCCCATAGAAATAATTCAGATGTTTATTTCTTTATTTAATTTTCTCCAATGCAAGAAGAAAATATAATCATGAGTTATTTTCATTGTGGCATAATTTTGATACTATTTCCATATATTTTGCATAACAATGATGAATCTGCTCATTTTGCTATTAATGACCATATTCTTGATATTGAATTAAGACAGCACAATGTATACTCCCTGGGAATTAAGAATTCCAGGCTCTCAAAATGAAGTTATTCTTTTAGGAAATGATATTCTGTCATAAAAACAGAATTTACATTAGAGACTTTAATACTTCACTATTTGATTTCTTTCTCTTAATTTACCTCCCTAGGAGTTAGTAAGTCAGGCACTAGCATGTATGAAGTACCTACTAAGTGCCAAGCTCTGTGCTAGGAGCTGGGGATGAAAGGAAAGGCAAAAAACAAATAGTCTGTACTCTCAAGGAGCTCACAGGCTAATGGAGGAAACAGCTTGGAGACAAGTAATCTATAGACATGATCTATATGGGATCAATTGGTGTTAATCCCAGGAGAAAACCTTGAGATTAAGACCTATGAAAGGATTCTTGTGGAAGGTGAAAGCCAAACATGAGCAGCTTTCCAGACAACTGCTGCTGTGAACAGCTTTCAAGGTTCTGATTACACAGTATAGTGAATTTTCTATTTATTTAGTAACAAACTAAGACAAAACATTCACAGAAATTAAAATACAGCATTCAGAATGTTATGTATTAACAATTTATCACTAAAATTGCCACATTGTATCCACCAAAGTGATTACATAGTTTTAAGCAAAAGATAATATTCATTTAGTAAGTTCTTAATTCAATCACCCTTAAGGAGGCAAGCCTCCTCAATTGACACAAAGTACAAAGGTAAAAAATTTTCCACCCCTAGATCACATTGTCTTAATTTCTTCAGTCAAAAAGTCTTCTTTCTTCTTAGTTGAAGATTAGTTTCAGACCATCCTTAATTAGTAAGTCCTTAAGTCAATCATCTAAATGTAAGGGTCAGACTTCTCCACCCCTAGCAAATCATTATCTTCTCAGTTTTCATTAAATACCCAAGGAGAGGTCTTTTCATCCTGACTTGAGGCAGGCTCTCAGCTTCCATGATTCCTCTTCTATGGTCCCAGCCCCTACCCAAATCTAACCAACTGCCACCTAGGTTCAAAGGCAGACAGCTCTCAGTTCTTTGTCCAGCCTCTTGTGTAGTTCCTCTTCCACATTGAAGCTCACAGTGTCTTGTCCACCTCATGTCCTTCACAGTTTCTGTTCCTGGGAAGACAAAGCTTAATGAAGCCACAATAACATTCATATAAATTGCCAGCATCCTCATCAATTCACTTTCTGCCTGAGAAATCAACATAGTTCCAACAACAAGGTCTGAGGAATCAACACAAATCATCAGCATAGTCCCTGGGCCTCTGAAATCAACACAAATCATCAGCAAGACCCTTCTCCAGGATTTCAACACCATAGCCATGAAAACTCCCAGTTCTCCTCTCTTCTCATTTCTCATTTCTTCTCAATTCTCAGTTCAGTCCTCAGTCCTCATTTCTCTTCTCAGTTCTCAGTTCAGTTCTCAGTTCTCTT
>CM053582.1:284175156-284180156 GCA_028627135.1 Pseudochirops cupreus | reverse complement strand
TTAGGTGTAAGCTCCTGGTAGGACTGTCTTTTGCCTTTTTGTATCTCTGGTACTTAGTACAATATTTGGCTTAATAAATGTCATGTCAGAGCATCAGGCAGCTATGTGTGGTTGGTAAAGGTCGAGGGGAAGAGGTCATCTGAAGGTTGCTGGTGGATGGGGTAGGGTAAGGAAATCTATCTGTCTCATATGGAAAAACCTATGCAAGGCAGGGCCTCTGGAGTTGTAGATGACATGTGGAAGGTAACTGTCTGGAGCAAAGCCAAAACTTCATAAAACATAGCATAAATATGTTTTGTAGTAATGTAATTTATATATCAACATTTTATGCATCTGTGATGAAAAACTGAATATAAATTGGAAGAAAATGACCAAGACATTTCACTTGACTCTCTGTTGTAAACAAGAAAGTATAAACTTTTTGTAATTACATATTAATTATTTATTTTAAAATAACAAGTAACAAGGATATTATCTGAAACCCAACAATGGCTGGAATTGAGAGGACTCAGTCCGTGAAAATGTATAGTCCTAGCAAAATGACTACTTTATTTTACCACATCATAGCAAGATTAATACACAATCTCTGTTTCTTCTATATCTCTCTCGATTTTGAAAGTGAAATATTTTGTGCTTTCCACATCCAGAGGAAGAACTTTGGAGTCTGAATGCAGATGTAAGCATACTATTTGCTCTCTTTTTAATTTTTTTTCTTCTTTCTCATGGTTCCTCCCATTGGTTTTAATTCTTCTTTACAATATGACTAATGTGAAAATTAAAAAAAAAAGGAATGCAGAGAGGATTCTGGGAAGATGGCTGAATAGGTCAGAAAATTTTAAACTCTCAAAATTTTCTTCCACAAAAGAGATAAAATAGTGTCTCTCAGCAAACATAGAGCCTTGAAAACAAATAAGAGTAGAGTCAAAACACAGGGTTTGTTGGTACAATCAGAGAAAACCTGAAGAAAGATTCCAGGATGAGATTTCCTACCTGTGAAGAGTAAACACCTCTAGCTTTAACAGTTAGCAGCAAACTCTGAGCTTAGTTGGTTTGAGAGTCTGCCTCTGCCCCAACCACAGGAACCTTTAGCCCCAGGACAGTGACAGGAGTTGGGCATCTGACCTGGGGAAGATCTAGGCAACCTCTGCTGACAAGGAACACCAGATCCAGCTGTGCCATGGAGAGCAGCAGGGGTGAAAAGGAACCAGCCCATGGGTGAGTGCAGTAGCAGTGAGGAGGGGACATCACTTATTGTGGGCACTTACAGGAAGCTAGAGGTCTTGGTTTGAGTTCAAGGTCAGAGGAGAGAACTGAAGAAGACCAGAGGTCAGAGGCACCTTCCCACATACCCCAGAACTAGAGGTGATTATAAAAACTAAATTATTACCCAAAAAATGCAAAGGACAGAAAATCCAACTAAAGAGAGCTACTATGAGAATAGAGAAGCCTTGGGTTTGTCTTCAGAGGAGGATACGGAAGCAAAGAAATTCTCTTCTATTCCAAAGAGTAATGTCAAATGGTCTCCTACCCAAAAAGAATTCTTTGAAGAACTTAAAAAAGACTTTAAAAATCAAATGAGAGAGATGGAGGAAAATGAAAAAGAAAAGTGAGAATAATACAAGAAAAACAAGAAGATTATGACAAGAAAGCCAACCAATTAGAAAAGGACATCCAGAAAAAATCAGAATTGGGCAAGGGGAAATGAGTGAAGTTATAAGAGATGATGAAATAAAAAAAAAATATAAAGAATGAAAAAACAGAACACAATGTGAAACATCTCATAAGAAAACAGCAGATCTAGAGTACTGATTAAGAAGAGAAAACACAAGGATGATTAGAGTACCTGAAAGTTCTTATGAAAAAAGAATTTCAATACAATAATACAAGAAATAATTTTTAAAAATTGTCCTGAAGCATTAGAACAAGAGCAGAAAGTAGAAATAGAAAAGAATCCATTGATCACCATCTGAAAGAGATCCTATGAGGAAAACTCACAGAAATATTATAGTTAAATCTCTAAATCCCCAGATCAAAGACACAATGTTAGCAGCAGCAGCAACAACAACAACAAAACAATTTGTATCTGATGGTACCACAATTTGAAACACGCAAGACCTAGTATTGGTGACACTAAAAGATTGCAGGTCTTGGAACACTATATATCAGAGCAAAAGAACTGGGATTCTGACCAAAAATATCATGCCCAGCAAAGCTAAGCATAATTCTGAATGAAAGAAAAATGGACATTTGATCAACTGTCAGACTTTCAGGACTCTTTAAAAGAAAAAGAAAAAAAAAAACAACAACCCTGAACTCAATAGAAGATTTGACATGCAAGAGTCAAGAGAAATATAATGTCCACACAAATGACCAATTACTAGGGACTAAATAAGGATAGAATGTTTACCTTTTATGTATGGAAAATGTAAAACCTATGTCTAAGATTGTTACTAGTAATTAGGTAACTTATAGGAAAGATTGGGGTAAACCTGAGTATATGACTTCAAAAAGTAAAACCATTCAAGAGCAACTAAAAGAGTAATTATACAAATGAGGTTCAAAAGGAAAAAACTGATACAAAGGAATTAGATAGGGAAAGGGAGCTGTTCTGGAAACCTATTTTCATCAGGAATGGGTTTGAGAGGGGAAATTATATATGTGTGTATGTGTGTGTGTGTGTGTGTGTGTGTGTGTGTGTGTGTATCTAGAAGAGTATGAAAGTTCTAAATTTTGAAAGAAAAAAAGTTCTAAGAGGATAGGGAGCTGAGAGAGTATAAAGGAGAGATCTTTTGAAGGGAGGGTGAGGGAATAGGTTAAAAGCCGGGTACAGAAAGGTCTTTAGATTTAGGAGAATGGGATGATAATGGAGGGACTGCTGGAGTGGGGATAGGTTAAGTAGTAGGAGGGTGAGGTAGCAGGTAGAAAGAAGTAAAGTATAGGTGAGAGGAAAAAATAGATATGCACAAGCATAAAAATAAGATTAGGAGTAGAATCTCATAGGGTAAGTGTATGTTTATACATGTATGTTTGTAAATATGTATGTGCATATATGTATACATGCACATATAGATCCATTCTCAGTTATAGCCTTGGAGTGGTGGGTAGGGGGGGAGCAAGGGGGAAAAAAGAACAAAGTAAAAAGCGTACAGCAGAGAACAAAAGAAAACCACAAGGAAGCAAAGATGGATTGCTTTCAACATAATGTACAGTATTTAATATATAGGCTTTATTGAAATGATAAGTTATTTCTATAAATTTTGAATCCTCCCCTATGTTGTGCTGTGTGCATGACATTCTTTCTTTTCTTATTTATGTTTACGTTTAATATATGTTTATATTTTTCCCTTTTCTTATTATATATTAAAGTTTTAATATTTGTTTAAAATTTTTTAAAAATGTGGAAAAAAAAGAAATGCTTATAGGAAAGGTATTGGTACTCTGGGAGGACCCCTATAGAGAATTTATGGCATGCAAGATGAAAGGGATGAACTGGCTACAGTTTGCATTTTCAGGTAAGTATCCATGTCAATGACATAGTAGGTCAGTGGAAGTATTTAAGAAGAATTTGTGCCATTAATATTTAAAGGAACATATATGTGTGTGTTGTATGTTTACCTATATATGCATATATAATGTATATACATATAATTGCTCATGTAACATTAGATAAAATTCTCCAATACTATTCAAAGTTCTGTAAAAATTCATCTTCCTCTCCATTTTCCCTATTTGAAATAGATAGTGTAAATAAAGAATTCCCCCACTACCAAAAAAAAGTGTAATATTTTTTTAAAAAAGGAAAGTTACATGAATAAATATGCAGCAATTATATATTTCATTTATCCAATAAACATTTATTAAATACCTGCTGAGAACACAGAACTATGTCAGCTTCTGGGGGAGATAAAAAGATTCCTGACCTGGTAGAGTTTAAAGTATAGTTGGATTTCAATTTATTGGGCAAATTGATGATTATCAGGTTACTGAACCATTCATGATAGGATCATAGAGTTAGAACTAGGAAGGACTTCAGAAATCATTTAGTTCCAAATCCCTCCACCTCCACTCCTTTGCAGATGAGGAAATTGAGGTTCAAGGTGATTGTGATTTGCTAAGGGTCACACAGATAGTAAATGTCAGAGGTAGAATGTGACTGTAGGTTCTCTATCTCCTGGGCCAACACATTTTTACTAGACCATGTTGCCAAATAATGTCTTTATAATAAGTTTGAAAAAATCCTAATGATTTTCACTCTCATTTAACAGAGCATCTCTTTCTTTCTGATATTTAGAGGTTACTATCTCTACACTGTGGAAAGCAATTCATTCTGTCTGGTAATTTATCATCTCAACACTGAAACAATATTGGCAATAAAAATATGGGAATGTTACCCACCTTCTATGAGCAAACATAAGATTCCACCAATCAAATAAAGAAATATTACAAATTGAAAGGTTCCAGTATAAAATTTGCATAGAGAATAATACTACAATAATGGTAAATAGAATGGGGGGGGGGGGCAGGGGGATGATGACTCAGCAACAAAGAAACCAAGAGGGGAGAGAAGGTAAAAAAAATTCAAGAGAGATATGAAGAGAGAGAAATAAGGAGTCAACAGAAACTGGATATATATATTTTAACATTTGATTTTAGAACTTTAAGTTCTAGATTCTTTCCCTTCTTCCCTGATCACCCACCCCCACTGGAAAGACAAGCAATTCAATACAGGCTGTACATGTGTAGTTATGCAGAACATCTCCACAATGGACATATTGTGAAAGACTGACTATATTTCTCTCCTTCCTATCCCGCCCCCCCACTTGTTCTATTCTCTGCTTTGTCCCTGTCCTTTTACAGAAGTGTGTGCTTCTAACAACCCTCCCCCCCCCAACCAGCCTCCCTCCATCATCTCCTTTCTTTTCCCCTTTCCCCCTAATCTCCTGTAGGGCAAGATACCCACTTTAGAGTGTTTGCCATTCCTTCCCTAAGCCAAATTCAAT
>CM053582.1:284131581-284174656 GCA_028627135.1 Pseudochirops cupreus | reverse complement strand
GAGCATTTACTAAAGAAAATAAAGAGGTAAAAGAACAATAGGAGGAAAACTGATACACATGAATTAGAAAGCTTTGTCAGCATTACCACAGTGAGCTATCATCATGATTTTTGACAACAGCACTACCTTACCTGGATAACTCGGTATTCAATGTGCTATGCAAAGTAGATAGAATACTTAAGAAGATGAAATCAGGAAGTCTGGCTGGTCTGAAAATAAATTCTTCTACAAAGAAGTACTTGCTGGAGGGACCATAGTTTTAAAAGCATTCAAAGACTGATTTTCAAAATATCTCAGAGAAGAGAGGATACTAAAATAATAGACAAGATCACAGACAATAAAATTACTCAAAAATATGTCTAAGAAAACCACCAAGTTATTGACTAAATCATCTGTGTATTTTCTCAACTGGTTGAAATCCTTATGAAAACAATCTTTACATGCATTAAGGCAGTGGTTCTCAACCTTCCTAATGCCGTGACCCTTTAATACAGTTTCTCACGTTGTGGTGACCCCCGACCATAAAATTATTCTCATTGCTACTTCGTAACTGTAATTTTGCTACTGTTATGAATCATAATGTAAATATCTGATATGCAGGATGTATTTAAATTGTACATAACCCTCAGGTTGAGAACCGCTGCATTAAGGGCTTCCCAAGAAGGGAATAGGCAGACTTTCCTTTTAAAAATTGTCGTTGATATGTTTTGCTTTTATACCACCTTTGTTTCCAAGCTCCCTTCTCCAATCTTGAGCCATCTCCAGAAATTAGGTATATAAATGATATTAAGTATATTAAAAATTAGACTAGCTAAACTAATCTACAAATTAGCGTTTGACAGTATATGTAATCCTCCATAGTGCCACTTCTCTCTTCCAATCTTTGCACCTTTACAAAGAAGAAAGGCGTAATTTCATATATCTTAAAGGCTAGATTTGTATTTTTATAAATTACTTACTTTCAGCTTTGTTATTTCCATTTCTACTTTTGTAGTTACCATTTTCCTGGTTTTGCATCAGTTCATATGTCTCTTTATGTTTTCTGAATTTTTCCTGTTAATTGTTTCTTATGACATAATATTCCATCACATTCATGTGCTGCAATATATCTATTCTCCAATTGATGAGTATCTACATTGTTTTCAGGCCTTTGCCGCCACAGTTAGTGCTGCTATCAATATGAATATGAACATGGGACCTTTATTTCTGTCTTTGACCTACTTGGGATCCATGTCCTCCAGCAGGATCTTTTGGTGAGAGGGTCTGGAGAAGAGATGTAGTTTCATGGATAATTTTTCATGAGAAATCATGTATTCAATGTCAAAAATCAATTAAAAAGTGTAGAGAACACATGAGCTTGCTGTGCTTATTTTTCTTTAAGGTAAAACAGCATTTGACTCAGAAGAACAAAATATAGTCTCTTAGACTCTCTTCCAAGAAGGTATCTCCTTTTGATATGTTCATATCATACAACTTTCTTTGAAATTTGCAGCTACCAAGATAATACTGTTCAACAATTCTCTGAATATCAACTAATGCAACAAAAAAGTATATATTTTTTTGCCCAAAGTATTTGTCAATATCATGTTCAAAGTTCAAAGGAAAGAACTACTCCACACACACAAAGGCACACACACACACACACGTAACATAGTTTTGCAAAGGCTATGCTTTGCAAATGATGTGGGATTTTTGTCATTGAACCCTGAATATTAAACTGCTTATCTATGGAATCCATAGCTACCGAAAAGTGATGGCTAGCAATCTACACAAGGAAAATCAAATAGATAAGAATGAATATTTCTCAGATTAGGGTATACAGTTGGATGATCAGTTCACTGTTATTCTATCAGTTTGTCAACCTTGGACATAAACCAGCCTTAGGACTGACTCTTAAGTCAGATTAAATCATCCTTGGGAAACTGCAAAGCATTTAAATGATTTTCCCTCTTCCTTTCTAAAGGTCCTTCATTTTAACACTGATAGTTTCTCAATGATGTTCCAAATCTAGGACACCACATTTCAAATAACCAATAGGAAAATGGAAAGACAAATGAAGGTAGAAGAAGATGACTTAAGCTCACAAAAGACCTTTAAAACTAAATGTAGAATAGGAAGTGAAGTAATTATATGATGAGGATAAGGGGTAACAGATGGATAGCCCAAGTACTGAGAAGTTATGAAAATAATTTAAAACCCAATCTATGGAAAAGTCTCTAGATAGATTGATTAATGGATAATTTTTCTGTGTGAGGTTTATGGAAAGGTAGGGGTCATAAATGCACAAGATAAGGCATAGTTGGTTGAAGATGGGTGTTGTGGGGAGTCCTAGTGTTGAATTATGAGTAAAAAGTTTTGAGTTTTACTCATGCCTTGAGACAATTAGTAACTATGAGAACACAGGACATTGGCTTAACCTCTTAGAGTCTCAGTTTACTCCTCTGTAAATGATGAAAGTGATACTTATCCAACCTACTCCTTAGGGTTGTTATGAAGAAAATGCTTTGCAGAATTTGAAGTGCTATATAAATGTGAATTATTAAAATCAACTTTTAATGGACTTTTCAAAGTATGAACATTAACTATATTCATTTTTAAATCCAAGACATTTCTTAATTGCTTCAGGTTTCTTCTGATATTGTTCTGTTATTGTTTATAGAAGTTAATTTTCTTGGTTCCATTGTAGTACTTTCAATCTTGAAGTTATTGAAGAATGGTTGAGCTACAAAAGAGATCTTAAATTTGTAGAAGAAGAAGCAAATTCAAAGAGACTAAGTGAGTCTCAGGCCACACAAGTAGGTGGTAGAACCATGTGGAGATTCGAAACCATATCCTTTGACTCCAAATCCAGCATTGAATCTATTGTACACATCTTTACTCCACTGGAGATACAAAGGTATTTAAGACTTAATTTCTTCCTTATATTAGTTGCAACAGTAATAACTTTAAAATTATTCATTAAATTCAGTCACAAATGACTGTGATATAATTTGTATTCTATAATTTCTATAAGTAGAAGTTTATAAATTCTACATGTTCACAAATATTTTAAATCTTTGTTCTTGATTCACCTTGTATTTCTGATGCTACGGTGATATTTTTTATTTGGAAATCTAAAATTCTGTTGCATAATCTACAAAAATAATAGGTAATGTAGGCTAGGTAATTTTAATATTTAGAATCTAATGAAGTCATAGTCTTATTGTGGCATTCATTTTTAGAGTGAGTCATAGCTACTCAGATGTCCCTGCCCCCTCCTGGATTAACATTGCTAATAATGAATTATTTTGGTCATTCATCTTTTCCTCCCTGGAATGTTATGTTATTGTGTTCAAAAATAATTTTTGGAAATGAAATACAGATTCTCCCATGATCGTATATGGCACACACTTAAAGGCACGTGGCAACCTAATGATAAAGATGTCAAGTATTTTTCCAGCTATGAGCAAGATGAAAAGATGATGCCAATCTGGTATTGTTGATTAGCCCATAATGGACTGCACTGATATTTTACCACTGAAACCAGAACTGTTTTAACTGGAGAGTCTTGTGACAGCTAACTTTCAAAAATTACTTTATTTTTGTATCTTAGTATTGAAAAAAATATTTCCCACATTTCTTCTTTGGCTACAGAAGCGTTTTATTTAAAATGCATTTTTTATCCATTGATTTTGCTTGAGAAAAGAAGAGAAGAATACATCTGAAACATTTTGAAGCAAAGAGGAAGAACTTCTAATACTTATGAATTCTCCTTTTTTGGGGATATGTAGAGTGTGTTTTTGCATTCTAAACAGTTATAGAAAACTTCTCACCTTCTGCTCCATTACCGACTTCTTTGCCAGTTGTGTTAAAGAAATGTTTGTCTTTTTAAAATCACCATATTTTACCCCACCATTTCTCCCTTCCCCTTCCAGAGAAATAAAAATCATAATATTTTTTAAATTTAGAAGAAAAATATTACCTATGGTATTTTTATCAGGACTTCTTAGCAGTTCTCTATTTCATTACAGATTCATTTATCCCTTTCTAAGATTGTACTTAGTTTTGCTGGGCAAATGTACTTGGTCTGTTTAAGCCTATATATCTTTTGAAATGGGTAGGTGATCTTAGATAGAATGCTGTGATTGTGGAGTCAGCCTGAGACTAAATCCAGCCTCAAGAATACTAGCTATGTGACCCTGGGCAAGTCACTTAACCTCTAACTGCTTCAGTTTCTACAACTATGAAGTAAAGATCATAGCACTCATTTCACAAAGTTGTTGTGAGGGCCAAATGAGATAATATTTGTGAAGTGTTTACCACAGTACTTGGCACATAGTAGGCACTAAGCAAATTCTTGTTTGTTTTCCCATCCTTTCTCTTTTGCAATACCATATCCTAATTTCTCTGTTCCTTTAGGGTGGTGACTACTAAATCATGTGTGATCTTGAGATTTAGTCCCCAGTAGTTTAATTGGTATTTTTTCTTCTTTTTCTTGTTATTTTTCTGAATATAGTCTAGGATGTTGTAGTTTTTTTCCCCCAGAAGGTAACTGCTGAATTCTTTCTATTTTAAGTGGACATAGCTGGATACTCATCACTTCTCCCTTTGGCATAGTGAAATTCTACCCACGTGTCTGTATTAGCATGCACCATAGTACACCCTGGATGGCCTGCTAGCGTGGGTTTTTGATCTGTTTTTCTAAAGGAAAGATAGTTTCAAAGGGGTCAACAATCTTACTCTAATTAAACATATATATAAGTCATTTACTAATTCAGGGGAAAGGTCACCCAGAATGTTGTGAAAATACAAGCAGAGAAGTTAAGAAGGTAAAGATCATTCACTAGTTCAGGGGAAGGGTCAGGACCCTGAATGTAGAGAAAATATAAGCAGAGAAACATAGAGAAATGAGTACAGTGATCCAATAGACAGGGTTCCAACAGTCTAAACAAAGTAATAGATACATCATCACCAGACCATGGAAATCCAACATCCGGGGTGTCAAAGCCAGGGGGCTCCTTAACAATGGCTACTCAGAGTCTTGTCTGGCCAAATCACAAAGAAATATTCTTCCCATGAGTGAGGCCCCAAATAAAATACCAAACTCCCAGTACATATAATTTTCAACTAATAGGTTTCAGAGCCAGAAGGAATCAAAACCTATGTGACTCAGCACAACTGTGAATTACCAGGGTTCAAAGGGGATTGATCGTTCAGATGTTAACAATTTAGCATGAGCCTGGGAAATTGAACTCCATAAAGAAAAACAACAAAAATCCCACCTTGATTGTGCTTACAGTGTTCTGATCTCTGTTTTGTAGCTTTTCAGTTGAATTCTGTCGCAGTAAAAACCTCTGCTGTCCCAGCTAGAATATACTTCTGAGTTGTTTTTCCTGTTGAAGTGATGGGTGAGTAGAAAGGGAGAGAATGGTGTTCTCTTGCAATCCTGTCAATTATCCTGTGTAGTTATGCCAGGTCATGGTGGTCAGTGGGGAACTGAGTATTAAGTAAGGGGCTTAGAGATTAAAGTTCTTTCCTGTTTATCAAGTTTTTGCCTCATTGGGGTTCTTGGTATCTTAGAATATGAAGGCAGCTGATTTTTTTTTCTCTTGTACATTTTTTCTGTCTTGGAGAGATTTTCTAGATCTTAAGTGTAGGAGAAAGTGCCTAATCCTCTGTCTGGTAGATCATGTGATTGGAAAACCTTTTGCTTAGGGTTTTGTTTGTTTTTTGCAATTGGGGTTAAGTGACTTGCCCAGGGTCACACAGCTATCTACTAAGTGTGTGAGGTCACATTTGAACTCCGGTTCTCTTCCCTCTAGGAGTGGTTGCTCTATCCACTGCTCTATCACTGCTCCATCTAGCTGCCCCCAATTAGTTTTAAAAGAGAATTATCTTCTTGTTTCTACATTATTGCTTACTATTGTTTCACCATTACCCTCCAGAGAAGTTGTCTGGAGCAGGAAACAGGCTTTTTCAACCATCCTTGAAAATATGATGTCAATGACATTTTCTTTGTTCCTTTATTTTCTGATGAGATAAAATAAATTAGGATATACACCGCATGGTGTAGTGGGAAAAGCAAGTAAAAGACCTGGTGATTTGCTCAAGAGAAATCCCTCAGACAAATAATTTCATTTTTATGAGACTCACTTTCTTTACCAGTACAATGAAACAATTGGAATTCCAGATTTCTAGGGGGCATGGCAGCTCTAACATTCTGTGATTTATAACAATGGCTTTCAGAGATGTTTCAGAGACTCATGTTGGGAAATGAGAGAATGACCAATCAGCTAATCTCTTTTTTTCTTCACTGTTGCACTTCAAATCTATTTACAACTTTAAAATATTTTGTATTTAATTCTATCGCCATTATTTGTAAATGCATACCAAAGATATTTGCTAAAATGTTTGTGTGTGTCTTTGTGTTTTACTCTCAACTCCAGCATAACATGGACCATTCTTGGTGATTTGGAATAATTAATATTTTTTTCCCTTAAGAACAAGGTACTTGTTTTAAGTAGCATGGCTAGTTTCTAACTCGAAGATCCATATTGTTAGAATATTACTTGTGGGGAAAATTCATGTTAGAAACAGCAGTCTCCCTCCCTCCCTCTTCTGTTGTCAGCTTTAAACAATTTTGGTGTCCTTCCTGTTTTGAAAATGTTAGAGCACCATTGATATATGGTGGAAGGCTGATGTGTGACCAGCACTCCTTCTCTTGCAGAGCCAGGAAAATTGCCTTTTTTTGTTCATTTTGTAGAGCCCTACATTTTGAACACCTCTGCTCCCTGGCAGCACAGGGCTGCCTTAAATCTTTGCTCAAAATTAATAATTCCACTTTGGAACACTGCCTGTCATCAGATTTATTCTTTACTATTTTACATCTATTCACACAGTTTTAAATTGCTTCAGTGTGTCATTACAAAATCCCTTCCGATTGCAGCTGACAGATTGTAATTGATGAAGCAGAGACAGTAGTTTCCTGGAAAGAGGCTTGAACAAGAACAGCCAGGAGACTTCAATTGCAGTCCAATCTTTGCCACTTACTCTGTGATTGTGAACAAATCACAAATCAGTTTCTTCATTTTTTAGAATCCTATCCATTCTCTGAATAGACGCTGGGCAAAATGTCTACATCTTTCCCACCCCACCCCCAGGAAATAAACATGTTCATTTTTGTAATTGCCAGTAGCTTATAATTTCTTTTTGAAATTGACTTTACATATTAATAAATAAGGTTTCATTCTTCAACATGGGACTCATGCATAGATTATTGTAAATAAGCTATATTTAATCATGCCGTGGTGTTAAGAATGATGCACTGTGTGTCAGAAACCTTGGATTTGAGTCCTGAGTCCAAGATTTACTAATGTGTCAAGTAACTATCTCTCTGAAACACTATTTATAGGTCAAAGTGATCATGATACTTGTATTACTTACATCACAGGCTTGTCTTGAGAAAAATACTTTCTTAATTGAAAAGCACCATTTAACTATGAATCAAAATTATTTCTTAAAATACTTTCATATAAGGATATACTTTGATTTCAAAATTATATCTGGTATATCATATCTTATTTACAATTTTTGGCAAAAATCAGAGTAAATTGTTCTTAGATTTACATGGTCATCACCCTCCAACTCTTTTAACAAAACTAGGAAGATTAAAGGAGAGGAGGAAAAATCAGATCTGGATATGGTGTCATTTGTTAGGGCAACAGGAATGATCAGTGATTTCACTGGAATAGTCAAGATTATCTTCAGTCTGGTGATGAAGTTATTCTCTGAGCCTTCTACAGCACCCCCTGTCAAGCTTAAGTGATGTTCATGAAGTAAACGTGAGTCTGCCGGCAAATGTTTTACAAATGGACTCTTAAGAAAACAATATTTTATTAAGTCTAGAAAACAAACAAAACAATAAATCAAGCCATGATTTGGAGTCATTGTCAGTTTCGGAGGTATGAAAGCTCACATTGAAAATTTAACAAAGAACTCTCACAAATTGATAAGAGCTGGCTCTAAGACACTCCTGTAGAGGAAATTCCAAGATGAGGAAACTCTCTCTACTAAAAAGGTCAGAGCCTTCTCTAGAGCTTTTAGACTTAAAGAATTACACATAGCACTGAAAACTTAAGTAAATTTCCCAGGGTCACATACTACTATGTGTCAGAGGTAGGACTTCAACCCAAGTCTTCATGTTTTTTGAGAATGGCTCTCCATGTTAAATATCATGCTGCCTTTATCATGTTTTAGTATCTTGTGTCAAATAAGTTGAATTTACCATATGGAGTGAAGTTTTCAGATTCTCTATGAAACTTTCAGTCATCCACACTTCCTTCCCCTGTCTTTCAGTCTGAGAAATAATAAAGACAAGTTCAGATCCATTCTATTTTCATTTTCTAGATCTTCTGATATCATCAATCTGCTAAGTATGTATCACAGCCTTGCTGCATAACCAACACTGTGTGAGATGTTGTCAAGGACACAACATAAAAAAAACCTGATCTGTGTATATATTTGGCAGTGCAGCATTAAGAAATGTATATAGCTCTATTAGAAAGAGACCCTTTTAATCAGTGAGATCTTCTGTTCCCAGATTCTTTCAGTTTTCCTTGGCTTTCTGCTTGGCTTCTGTTTCTGACTTGGGCTCTAACTTAATAGTACTGGCCTGCATTCGGGTTCCTGCCTTTACAATCTGCATTGATACAGTGACCCTTCAACTGATCTCTCTAATTATTAGCCTGTGCCCTTCTTATGCTTGGCAGTGTTTGCTCTCATCCCTTCATCTGCTTCTGGTTTTAGTTTCATCTTCTGCAAATTCACAACTGTTCTTGGCATTCGAAAGTTATTTCCTAGGCCAAAAATTATCTAAATATTATAATCTCTCTGTCTCTGTCTCTGTCTCTCTCTCTCTGTCTCTCTCTGTCTGTCTGTCTGTCTCTCTCTCTCTCTCTCTCTCTCTCTCTCTCTCTCTCTCTCTCTCTAATTCTATAAATACCACATCTTGTCACTAGTAATTCTTTGTCAGTAGAGTCTACACTTTAGGAGGAAGAGCAGAAAATGCATTTGATTGAAGTGAGGAAAAATCAGACTTGTCAAATTCCGTGTGCTTGCTTTTTTCTAACAGAAAGCAAAGATTGCTAAGATGACTGCTTGCTAGTGGGTGAATAAAGTGGTAATATTGTCAGTCTATAAAAGTAACTGCAGTCAAGCAAACCACATTTTTTATTTATGAAGAAAATTGAAAGTCTATAATAATTGTATGAAGTGAGCAACTGGATTCTCTATGAAATGCAAGTTGAAGCACAGAGGGAAGAGGATGTCTAACGGTCTCCCTGGCAGTGTACTCAGTGTGGCTTTGCAGATTCCAACACTTGCACTGGTGGCTAGCCCTAGCCAGGATGCTCCAATTATGATAGTGCCTGATGGGAGGGAGAAGGGTGTCCAGTTATTTAAAGAATGTTGTTACAACCAAAGACTCTCAGACCAAAGAGGAACACAAAACAATTCTACTGTGTTGCTATCCTCATGGGAGTGTTTTTCCCCCTATTGTGAAGTCAATGAAATATGAATGCTTCGCTACAGAAGTGTAGGGTTCTTGGTTCCATTCTACTTTCTTCAAGAACTAATTGGCCAATTGAGAAGTTTAGTGTTAGTTTTGAAATTAGCCCAGGTTTAAAAGCAATTAAGCTATGAGTAAGTAAAATGTGTCTCTAATGCCAATTATCTTTTGGTTCATATGTCCTAGAAATGACATTAGCAAGTTGGAAAAATTTGAGCTTTGGGGGAAAAAAATTTTGTGACCTCAAAGAGATTTGGAGCATAGTAGGTATAGTATTAGGGAGGTATTTGTGTTCAGGAAAGGTGGTACAGTAATTTTTTATATATTTTTAAAATTATATATATGTGTATATGTGTATATATGTATATGTGTGTATATCTACCTATCTGCACACACACATAGCATCACTACCGCATCCTGCATGGTAAATAATATTTTTAAAAGAGGATTTTAAAATGTCAATATATTGAATATATAGCAATATATTAAAATGTCAATATATTGAATATATAGCAATATATTAAAATGTCAATATTTTGAATATATAGCAATATATTAAAATGTCAATATATTGAAAAAGTATGGAAATATATGCAATGTGCAGTAATACCCCCAGACATACCACCTCTGCAAAGAAGTGAGGTGAGAAGGGCTTCCAAAACTCTCCTATGGGACCATGCTTTTTCTTTGTAACTTTGTTTTTGGTTTTTCATCTGTACAGGTCTGAAAATGTGGTGTTCACTTCACTTAAACCAAGAATAATTTGTCCTAAAATGCTGAGAAGCAGCTAGGGAGTGACAGAGACAGAGACTTGGACTTGGAGTCAAAGAGGCCTGAGTTCAAATCTTATCTCAGACATTTACTAGCTGTGTGCTGGGCAAGTCACTTAATCCCTTTCAGCCTCAGTTTCCTCCTGTGTAAAATGATGATAATAAAAGCACTCATATTACAACATTATTTGAGGATCAAATGAGATAACATATTGCATCATTTTATAATCTTTAAAGTACAATATTAGTGCTAGATATAGTTATTAGAAAGTTAACTATTCATTTAGTTTGAAACATAATAGCTAAGCAGTTGAGTCCATGTAGGGAAAGTCTGCCCAGAGCAGGTCCTCCTGTTAGCTATTTGGTACACCTTTTCCCCTGGACATGGCACAGACTCACTGCCCAATTTTCCTTTGTAATTTCTATGATTGCAGTGATAGTTTACGTCATTGGTGTCCCTTTTCCTAGCTTCAGGAAAGGAGCTGATTGTTGGTACTATTTAAGAAATTATTAGGAAGTAAATAATCATCAACAAACATGAACATTTCTATATACAAATAAGGCTGAAAAATATGTGATGGATATTTACCATGGATATATTCATGTAACTTAAAAAATCTATTCAATTTAACATGGTAGTAACAACATACCTTGTTTGTCTCTGTCACTTTCTGAACTTCCTTTCACTCTCTTCTGTATACTTTTTAAACCTCTCTTTGACTTTGTTTCTCTTTTTTTCCATCAGACTCACTATCCTAATTGCATCTCCCCAAAGTCTTTCCTCATAGCAAATATAGTCAAGCAAAACAAATGAGTGTCTTATTAGCCATACCTGAAAATGTACCTACCATGTATCATTTCTCTTCCATGAAGGAGAGGATATGCTCCATTATCAGTAACCTAGAAACTTAATTGGTTATTTCATTGTGCAGTTCTCAAGTCTTTCAATGTTGTTTTCCTTTATAATGTTGTGATTTAGTTTCAGCGTTCAAGCAGGATATTATTGCCACTGACTGAGCTAACATCAAAAAATATTTATAGAATTACATATTAAGGCTTGGAAGAATTTCAGAAATCCACAAATCTACTGCTTAATTTTAAAAATGAAAAAGTTGAGGCCTAGAGAGTTTAAAAGATGTGCCCGAGGTCAAAGATGTAAGGAGGAAGTTTTAGGATTTGAATACAAGTCCTCTGACTCTAAATTTAGGATTTTGTCCACTATACCATGCTACAACTGTTTTTGGGAAAGTGTTTTAGAATAGCTGCGTATGTGGGTTCTTTTATTTATTCCTTTGATTATATATTATACTTGAGGGCAGAGACTAATTTTTCATTTAGGTTTTCATTTTCTATTCTCTCTCTCTCTCTCTTTCTGTCTCTCTCCCTCTGTCCCTTCCTCCATTCCTCTCTCCATTCCTCCCTCCCTCCCTCTTTTATATCCTTAGTATCTAGAAGACTTGCATATAGTATCAATTTTGGGGGTGAATTATACTGCACATCATCAGTCTTGACATGTCATTTTTATAATGAGTCATGAGAATGATTTTTAAAGTTAATTTTGAGCCAGTGATAAGGATCATGAAACTGTTGAGTATCAAAGCCAGAGGGCTTACTTGTTGAAAGAAAGATGTGTCAGTGTTTCATAAATTACTTTTGGATAATTAAAGGTTGTCTTTTTATTTGAGCAAATTAAGGCTGGGTTTGTTGAAAATTCAAAATATTTAGAAAACTTTATAAAACTTCAATCAAAAATGAGAAGTTGCTTTTTTTCAAATTTTTATCAAAAACTATTGCTAATATTTCTATCACGTTTGAAAATTGAATATATTATTTTGGAAAAAGATAAATATACCTTACAGGTGGTTTATGTAAAAAATAATTACTGTTTCTAAATAACTATTGTCATTCATCAATTCATTAACTCATTCTGCAGATATTTATTGATAGTCTGTGATATTCAAGGACCTGCGTTCAGCCCTGTTGGCCATTTTAATCTTCAGTCCTTTTTGTAATAATGTATTTATTGAAGATATTGATGTGTGGTTGTTAAAAACAATACACTATTTTATTCTATCACATGTGAGCAGATGGATATTGGTTATATGTTCTATGTGTATCATCATAGATTTATTAAATACTGACTTAGAAATACATCAAATGGTAGCCCAAAGATAGTAAACTATTCAGTCTTCTCATGGTAACCTTCTGTTTAAAAAATACTTGGCTTTCCCTTACTTCAAATTCTCTTGAACATTACTTCATCAGGGTTCAAAATTCTGAAGCTCTAAAGACAAAATTTCAGGGAATATTAATTATAAAGCATAACTAGATTGGGGTATATGATGGAAATTGATGTTACCTAAAAATCAAGACTATTTCTGGAAAGGGAAAGCAGGAAAGATTAGGGTGGGGAGGGAAGGAGGTTTTAGGAGTGTAGGGATGATCATATCTTTTCAAAATCAGCCTTGAAGCTGGGCAAATTCATGATAAGAATCTGTGGCAAGTTGATTTGTTTATGAAATAAGTAATCATAAGACAAGATGGAGTCTGGTAGTTTCTCTGTTAGGAATGTTCAGTGTTTTTATTGTTATAAATAATTAAGGATTTCATATTAAAAGAGCCTCCAAAATTTTGTTGGGGAATGCAAAAAAATGCAAAAGACCTCACTGGGGATTTCTGGTGAGTTGTCATTTTCCAGTGTCTTAACATGCATATGGCTCTGTCCAGAATACATATTACATGCAATTGGCATAAGTATTTGGTAAGGTGTCACTTGTCATTTGTTAACTTTATAATGTTGACTATTTTAAATTAGAAAATAAATTTTAGCCAAACAATTACATTATTGGCCAGAATAGCCAATAAGGAATTCAATACTTATTGAAGATTTTTTCTCTAATAAAACTCTTATATTTCAGTTTTAACAGTCAGTGAAGTATTAGTTCTTGGAATACATGACAGGGAGTCAGGAGTCCTGGCTTCAAGAACTACTTCCCATACTTATATATTTAGATAGCACCATAGTAGTAGTGCTAGGTAAGTCACTCGGGTTTTACCTCCTTTGTGAAGCCCTTAATCTAGCTGAAAGAATTTTTCTATCCTATTTTCTTAGAGTATATAGTCCAAGTCTCTCTTTTATTTCTATTTTATGTAATCTTACATTTTTCTTACCTCAGTCCACAACAGATTCATTCAAGAGAGTAAGCTACTGAGGGCTAAGACTTTGCCATAATCGATAATGAGTGGAAAAGCATTTATTAAGCACCTCTAGTTAATATGCACCAGAGTGGTGTGGGATGCTAGTGAGATAGCACCTTGTCCACTAGGAAAGTACTTTCCAATGGGAATAGTGGGGTGGGGAGCAACATTTGGAATGGGTTGTTGGTCTGAAAAATCACAAGAATATATAGGGAAGTCAAAGTTAATCACTTGTGTCATCCTTTCCAGAAGGAGTGATAATATTGATTTGATTGCTGTTCCCAGAGTCTGAGGCGGAAAATGGGATGGAGAGGGTCAGAGGGCTCATATCAAATGGGAGGATGTGTAGGGCAGATGAAAATGAAGCCAAGACCAAACTAGCTAGATAGACAAATATGATAGATGAATCTGTAATCACTGACTCACCAATCTGGAAAGCCCAGTACCAGGGGAGAGCTCCAGAGCTGAGTGAATGAATTCCTGGGGGGCAGCGAGGTATAGATAATCTTTGGAGGTCTGCTTCAGAGAATGCTTTTTTAGGTAGGGGGGCTACCCCAGAGCAGATGGCACATGCTATAATGCTTTCCATGAAATATATATTTCATACATGTTTGTTGAATTAAACCAAACTAAATTAAGTTGATTTAGATGGGTAAGAGAGACTCTGTGAGGCATGAACAGTGGCACTTTTCTGACTAACATTCCTCTGAACATAGAGGGAATGGGGAGAATGAACTTGATAATAATAATAAAAAATATAAATTTGAAAATTAATCTTTAAAAATATCCATATTAGTAAATACCTATTAAAAGAAAGGTCCCTGGGGTGGTGAGGTGGCACAGTGAACAGAACACCAGCCCTGGAGTCAGGAGGACCTGAGTTCAAATCCAGCCTCAGAGACTTAAAACTTACTAGCCATGTGAGCTTGGGCAAGTCACTTAACCCCAACTGCCCTGCCTTCCCCCCTCCAAAAAGCAAAAAAGGGAAAAGAAAAGAAAAGAAAGGTCCCAGAAGTAAACACTTCTAAGTTTATTGAGTACTATCATTTCCAGTGATGGAAATTCACTACCTTTAAAAAGAGCCCATTCACATTTCTGATTCCAGTTTTTTTCATCTCTTACTACCCATAAGTACATTCCCTGCCTCTCCTCCCACCCCAAGAAGGCTCCTAACAAATATGAAGATGTAGAGTCTAAGAAAAAACAGATCATCACATTGGTCATGTCTGAGGGTTCGTATCTAATTCTCTACCTCTAGTCAGTAATCTTTATACTAATCTGTGCTTTATTATCAGTCTTTTGAAGTCATATATTAACTTGATTTTCCCTATTCTCACTGACAATGAAGAATAGGCATTTCTTCCCAAGGGTTGCTGTTTTAAATATTAATATTGGTAGGAGTGGGAACAGAATCAATTCCAGTCTCCCACAGTGACAGAAAGGTACCAGAATAGATGGGCTTACATGCCAATATATTCAGTGTAGAAGGCAACTGCAGGTAGGTGTGTTGGCACAGGCCTGTAATCTCAGCTTCCAGAAATGTTGAAACTGGAAAGTCTCTTGAGCTTCAGAATTCTGAGCTACTGTGTCCTACACAGGTCAGGTCTGCAAACCAAGTTGGATATCAATATGGTTAGTCATTGGAATGGGGTAAGGCTGTGCCACCAGGTTACCTAATTAGGGCTAAAATGTCCAAAATCAAAAATGGAGCAGAACAGAGTTTCTGGGCAAATCAGTATGGTACTAACTCTATCAAACTAGGTGAAGTGGGTGACTACTTTTTCAAAGGTATTAAAAATTTTTAAAGACAATCCCATTTTGGAAGAAGGTATGTTTAAAGTGCCTATGCCACATGTGGATTATCTTATTCCAAAAGAATGTAAATGCTTTAACTGTTCAGTTTTACCTTTTTACCCTCAGCACTTAACATTGTGCCTGGCACAATGCTTAATAAATGTTTATTGGATTAGATTTATGGTACTTGTGGCAGTTCCTTACTCTTTTCCCCATTAATTTCTAAAGTTATGTATTTAGAAAAGTACCACGGAATACCACCTTTAGCATAGGATATGTTCCATCAGTCTTCTGTGTTGAGAGCAGCTTTTTTTAGAATAAATATTCCGGGAGAGATTTTTAATAACTGTCACATATGAGAACCATTTCTTAGGCCTTATAAATTACTTAAGTCTAATACATCTTGTCAATGTGTACCTTAAATACCATATTTTTCTCTTTTTTTTAAGTTTAGAAGGCTTTTCTGAGAAAATTTTGGTCTTAAATTTATAAGGTACCTTTGTATACGTAAGATGATCAGAAAAGCAAAAGATTTGTATACTCAGAACTCTGCAAAAATGGGTATAATATTTACGTAAAAAAGGTTATGGGAACAAAGATTTAGAAGCAGAAAGGGCCTTCAAGGCCATTGAATCCAACCCCTCCCCTTAATTTATAGATGAAGAAATTGAAGCATAAGAAGCTTATATGCCTTCTCCAGAGTCATACAATTGTGTAAAACAGACGTTGAAGCCCGTCCTTTTGAATCTAAGACCATGGCACTTGCCCTTTTGTAGGCTGACTCTCTTGCAGAAGAAGAATACATTGCATTGCAACATTATCAGATGTTTTGCTTTTTTTCTGTTTAGAATATAGGCTTCCTCTTATCTAAATATGTGATTGATATAAGCAAATATATTTTAAACTATTTTAAAGTTTATTTAAAGGCTTAGTATACTATGTAGTATAAATTATAACATCTAACAATTCAAACAACAACAACAAAAAGCAAACAACAGATGGGTTTTAAGCTTGAGTGTTCACAGAGAAACATCCTTTAATCTGGAGCATCTTTTCCTTCCTGCCCCATCCATGGATTAAGAATGATCCCATTAGATCTAATAGGACCTAGAATAGAAAGGGAGGGTTTTCCGCCAAGAAGACTGAGACCGATTGGCCAGAAGAAGTTAAAAATATAGGTTATACCCTCAACTAGACCACAGGTTGGGGGGATCTTTGAACACTACTACTCATGATATTTTTCAGGATTGTTTTTCTTTCTCATAGTTTATTTTGTCTCATATAACAGAATCATAAATGTGAAGTCCTTGACAATGCTGTTGATGACTCATGGCATTGATTTTCTTATTTTGTCATTTAATTTTGTAAGCATAAATTTTGTAAGCAGTAAATATTAAGTACCTATTATGTGCTAGAGATTCAAAGAAAAGTTAAAAAAAGTCCCTGATCTCAAGGAGTTCATGGTCTAATGGGGGAGAGAACTTGGCAAACACCTATGTACATACAAACTGTATACATGATCAACTGGAATTAATCAATAGAGGGAAGGCAAGAAATTAGGAAGGTTTGGGAGAGACTTCCTGTAGAAGATATGATTTTAGCTAGGATTTGAAGGAAGCCAAGAGAGCCAACAGAAGAAGTTGAAGAGGGAGAACGTTCCAGTTATGAGAGACAAACAGTGAAAATGCTCAGAGAAAAGAAGTGCAATATCTTGTTTGAAGAATACAGAGTGCATGGTGAGGGGAGGGATGTAAGGTGTATGAAGCCTGGGAAGGTGGTGGTATAAAGAGTTGAACACCAGAGGATTTTATTGTTGATCCTGGCAGTGCTAGGGAGACATTGTTAGAGAATGGTGGTGGAGCTGGGGGGGAGGGAGAGGAAAGAGTGACATGGTCAGACTTGCTGAGTGGATGGGGGGAAGGGTGACATGGTCAGGCTTGTATTAGGAAGATTGATTTGATAGCTACCTGAAGTGGGAAGATACTTGAAGCTGGGAGACTAACCAGAACCAGAAAGCAGTTGCAATAATCCAGGATTAAGGTGATAGAAGCCTGCACTACGGTGGCAGCACTGTCACAAAATAGAAAGTGGTATGTGCAAGAAATTTTATGAAGGTGAAATTTACAGGCCGTGGCAACAGATTGGATTCAGTGGGTGACGTGTAAGTCTAGGTGACTGACTGAGAAGAGAGCTGATGCCCTTGACAGGAATAGGGAAAATTGGAAGGGGAAGGAGGTTTTTGGTAGAAAGATAATGAGTTTTGTTTTGCACAGCTGAATTTAGGATGTTTATAGGACATCTAGTTTGAAATGTCCAATAGGAGAATGGAGATGAAAGTCTAGGGTTAATCAGAGAGGTTAGGTTAGGATTGGTTAGGACTGGATTGGTAGATGTGAGAATCAATAGTCCAGAGATAATTGAATTGATGAGAACTGGTGAGATCACCAAGTAAAATGATATAGAAGGAGAGGAAAAGAAGACCCAGGACAGAGGACTATAGACATTCACATTTAGTGGGCATGATGTGAATTGACATCAAGCAAAAGAGACTGAGAAGGAATGGCTAGAAATATAAGAGGAGAGAGAAGTTTCAAAGCAAAATGAACAAACAAAGAAACTAGAGAGGAGAACATAAAGAAGAAAAGGTGGTTAACAAGATCAAAAGCTGCAGAGACCAAAAAGGATGACAACTGAAAAAAAGGTCATTAGATTTGTTGATGAAGTGATCACTGATAACTTTGAAGAGAGCAGTTTCTGTTGAATGAGGTCAGAGGGAAGGAAGTGGAGGCACCTCTTGTTGAGGGCCTTTTCAAGGAATTTAGCCACAAAAGGATGAAGAATATGGGAAGATAGGAAGAGATGGCTCAAGTGAAAGAATTTTGAGGATGAGAAAGATATGATTGTTTTATTAAGCAATAGGGAAACAACTTGGACAAATTGAAGATTAGTAAGAGGGTAGAGATAATAGTGTGTATAATCTGCTAATTAAAATGGTATGGAATTGGATCACCCGTGCATGGCAAGGATTCTGGTAAGAGGGAGGGCCAGCTCTTTTTTTTAAAAAGTATTTTATTTCTCTCCAATTACATATCAAGAAAATTTTTGGCATTCATTGTTACAAGATTTTGAGTTCCAAATTTTTCTCCCTCCCCTCCTCTCTTCTGAAAATGGTAGGCAGTTTGATATAGTTTATATTTATGCTATCCTGTAAAACAATATTTATTTATTTATCACAGTTGTAGAAGAACAGGTCAAAAGGGAAGAACACAAGAAAGAATAAAGTAAGTGAAAAAATGTGCTTCAATCTGCATTCAGAGTACATCATTCTTTATCCGGATATGGATAACATTTTCCTTTGTGAGTCCTTTGTACTTGCCTTGGATAATTATGTTGCTGAGAAGAGCTGAGTCATTCATGTTGCTGATACTATGTACAATGTTCTTCTAGTCCTGCTCATTTCACTTTTCATCAGTTCATATAAGTCTTTCCAGGTTTTTCTGAAATCCACCTGCTCATCATTTCTTATTGCAAAATAGTGTCCCAAGACATTCATATACCACAGCTTGTTCAGCCCTTCCCCAACTGATGGGAATCCCCTCGATTTCCAATATTTTGTCACCATGGAAAATATTTTTGCAGATGTAGGTCCTTTTTCTTTTTTCATATTCTCTTTGGAATAGCAACCTAATAGTGGTATTGCTCCATCAAAGGATAGAAACAGTTTGGTTGCCCTTTGTCCATAGTTCCAAATTGTTCTTTAGAATGATTGGATCAATTCACATCACCTACAGAACATTAATGCCCCAATTTCCCCACATTCCTTCAAATATTTATTGTTTTCCTTTTTTGCCATATCAGCTAATCTGATTGGTGTGAGGTGATTTTTCAGATCAAAAGTAATTTATAGCATGCTTTCATATATCTATAGGTACCTTTGATGTCTTCATCTGAAAACTGTCTGTTCATATTCTTTGACCATTTATCAACTGGGGATGACTTTTATTCTTATAAATTTGACTCAGTTCTCCATATATTTGAGAAATAAGGTCTTCATCAGAGATACTTGTGGTGAAGTTTATGTCCCATATTTCTGCATTCACTCTAATCTTTATTTCATTGGTTTTGCTTGTACAAAAGCTTTTTAATTTAATATAATCAAAATGATCTATGCTATATTTCATATAGAAATATCTCTCTATCTCTTGTTTGTTCATGAATTCTTTCCATCCCTATAGACCTGACAGGTGTATCAGCAAGCACCCTAGTATACCCAGGATGGCTGCCAGCACAGGTTCCCATATCTGCTCTTCTAAAGGAAAGCAACTCAAAATGGGTTAACAATTCTACTTTAATCAATCAAACCAATATAATTTACCTAGCTCAGGGGAAAAAGTCAGCACCCTGAACTTCAGAGAATACAAACAGAATACAAAACACAAATTATAAGCAGATAAAGAAACAGATCAGCAGATGGGCTTCCAACCATCTGACCCTTACATCCATACCCAGTCATTTACCAGAGAGGGAAGCATCAACATCTGGGTTTTTCAAAGCCAGGAGGGCTCAATGGCTTCCCAGAGTTTCATCTGGTCAAATCACACAACTCATCTCAAAGTGAGCCCTAAATCAAAACCTCACATCAGGATGTATATATAGCCTTCTCCTGGATTGGTGAATGTCACACTCCTCTTGACCCACTGCCCAATCACAAAACAATGATGCGCCAGCATTCCCAAAAAACAAGCCTCCCACCACAGGCTTCCCATGACCACATTCAGCCTATTAGGGGAAGAGTATACTTTCAAATCAGGGAAGATTCTCAGAGCTATCAAAGGGCCTAGGGGCAGGGAAGATCTTCAGATTCCCATAACAACAGGTCTATTTCTTGCTCTTCTAATCTGATTGTTTCATTGTTCATGGTATTTTTTTTAAGGCAAGATATAGTTTCTTCCTTATCCCTTTTAATTAATCTATTTTTGCTTTTACTTTGTCAAAGATCAGGATTGTTACACTTGCTTTTTTAAATTTCAGCTGAAGCTTAATAGATTCTTCTCCAGCCTTTACTCTGTGTGTGTCCCTCTGCTTCCATTTCTTGTAAGGAATATTTTGTAGAATTCTGACTTTTGCTCCAATCTGCTATCCTATTCTGTTTTATGGGAGAGTTCATCCCATTCACATTCACAGTTATGATTACTACCTTTATATTTCCGTCCATCCTATTCTTCCTCCTGTTTGTCCTCTCTCTCCTTTCACCCTTTCAGAGCTCACCATTGTTTTGCTTCTGTCTACCACTTCCCCTGATCTGTCCTAACCTCTGTCAGTCTCTGTCCCATCCCTTTAATCTCCTCCCCCCTTGCTTCTCTGTCTCTAAGTTTGATTTTTATAGTCAATTGATTGTGTATATTATTCCCTCTTTGAGCCAATACTGATGAGAATAAGGTTCAAGTAATGCCCATCTACCACCCTGCCATGTTCCTCTCCATTGTATAGGTCTTTCTCACCTCTTCATATGAGATAATTTATCCTATTCTACCTCTCGTTTCCTTCTGTACCCATTGTACTCCTCTTTCTCATCCCTTAATTTTTCTATGTTATTTTCTCAGATTCACTTTACCTTCTAGCTATACTGTTAATGACACAATTTTTAAGAGTTATAAGTGTTATTTACCTGTGTAGGTATGTACACAGTTTAACTTTATTGAATTCCTTCTTTTTTTTTTCTCATTTTACCTTTTTATGCTTCTCTTGGATCTTGATACTGGAGGTCAAAATTTTGGTTTAGTTCTAGTCTTCTCATTATAAAGGCTTGAAATCCTTCTATTTTGTGGAATGACCATTTTTTCCTTCATTTATTATGCTTAATTTTGCCAGGTAAGTGATTCTTGGTTGTATTCCTAATTCCTTGGCTCTCCAGAATATCATGTTCTATGACCTCCAGTCTTTTAATGTGACAGCTGCTATGTCCTGTTTGACCTTTATTGTGACTCCCTGATATTTGAATTGTTTTTGATTTTTGGTTGTAGTCATAGCTCCTTTGCCATTGAAGCATCACATTCCCTGACCTCAGATCCTTTGATGTTGCAGCTGCTAAGTCCTGTGTGATCCCGATTGTGACTCCCCTATAATTGAATTGTTTCTTTCTGATCACTTGTAGTATTTTTAACTTGATCAGGTAGTTCTGAAATTTGACTATAATTTTCCTTGTTTTTTTTTGGGGGGGGGGGAGGATCTCTTTTCTGTGGTGATTGGTAGATTCTTTCAATGCCTATTTTGCCCTCTGGTTCTAGGATATCAGGGCAGTTTTCCTTGGTAATTTCTTGAAAGCTGCTGTCCAAGTCCTTTTTATTATGGCCTTCAGTTAGTTCAATGATTTTGCTATTGTCTCACCCTGGATCTATTTTCTAGGTTGGTTATTTTTGCATGAGGTATTTTACTTTTTCTTCCTTTTTAAAATTTATTTTGAATTTGATTGATTCATGATATCTCATACAGTCATTAACTTTTACTTGCCCAATTCTAACTTTGAAGGTGTTGTTTCCCACATTTAGCTTCTGTACTTTCTTTTCCATTTGGCCAGTTGCAGTCTTTAAGGAGTTATTTTCTTAAGTGGATTCTTGTCTCTTTTTCTATCTGATCAATTCTACTTTTTAAGCAGTTTTCCAAGCTGTTGACTCTTTTCTCATAACTCTCTTGCAACACTCTCATTTATTTCCCCAATTTTTCTTCTAACTCTCTTATATGATTTTTAATCTTTTTGAGCTCTTCTATGAGTTCCTACTGAGCTTGAGACCACTTCCCATTTTTCTTTGAAGTTTTTCCCACAGGTGTTTTGACATTGTTGTCCTCTTCTGAGTTTGTGTCTTGGTCTTCCCTGTCACCATAATAACTTTCTATGACTAGGTTCTTTTTTTGTTGTTTTTTGCTTTTTTTTTTTTTAATTGCTTTAAAAAAAAGAACTCTGCTCTCAGGATGGAAGGGGCACACTGTCTCAGGTTTCTTGTGTTAGAAGCTGTAAACCCTGGCTCAGGGTGGGGAACCTGTAACCCTGAAGCCACATGTGGCCTTCTAGGTCTTTAGGGTGGCCTTTTGACTGAGTCCAAGTTTTACAGAACAAATCCTTTTATTAAGGAAATTTGGTCTGTGAAGTTTGGATTCAGTCAAAGGACCATACTTGAGGACCTAGAGGGCCACATGTGGCCTCAAGGCCAGGAGTTGCCTACCCTAACAAGCCTGGCTAGTTACCTGGTGGTACACTGATGTTGCCTTGAGGTCCCTGGTGGATCTTCTTGTTTGGTGCTGCACTAAGGGTATGAGGTGGTGGTTGTCTGGTGCTGCTGAAGGCATCTAGTAGGTCACATTCTAGTGTCCTAGTGGTGGTATCTGCTGTGTTCTGAGGCCTGGTGGGGTGTTTCTGTGTTTCCCAGTAGCTACATTGAAGCACTTGGAAGTCTGGGCTTTGGAAGCTGCCTGTTTGCCTAGGGCTATGCAGAAACACGTGTTGGTTCACAGAGCTGGACTCTGCCAGTTTCCCTGGCTATGTTAAGGTACATGGGGGCTTCTTAGTGTTGGTATTTTCATGCTTCATCTCAGGACCTCCAACTGGTTTGCTGAAGTAGGGCTTGCTGCTGCCCTGCTGGGGTGCTTCCCAACCTGGACTGTGTTTCTCCTTCACCTGAGTGAGACTAACCTTTCTTTTACATCATCCAAGTGTCTTGGGAAAAAAATTGTTTTACCTCATCTTTTTACAGGTTCTCCTTTTCTATTATTTGTTTTGGAACTCTATTTTATGGTTGTTTGGGGTAAGTATGGGGGAATTGCAAGTTTTACTGCTTACTGTACCTTTTTATCTCCCAGAATAGGACCAGCTCTTCATATGAGAGAGGGGTAAAGGAGATTATGACATTTTCTCTAACTTCATTCAATAGAACAAGTGTAGGAGTGAAGAAAGTAGATGATTGGACTGATCCAAGACTGAGGCATCACAGGGCAAGAACCGTGATATAATAAGTAGGTTATGGTCTCAAAAGAAGATGGCATTGTGGAGTTAAAATGGTTCACCAAAGGGTCAAGATGGAGAAAAGAGGACAGTGTAGCTATTGCTGGAGAAAGAACTAAGACTTCAAGGGATTGCATCTAGAGAGAAAAAGATTTAGAGTTGCAACTCAATGCACATTTATTAATTGCCAGCTGTGTGCCAGTTACTTGAGTAAGCACTGGGAATACAAAGAAAGGTAAAAGACAATTCTTCCTCTCAAAGAGCTCACAGTCTAATGGGGGAGAAGATATGCAAGCAACTATGTATAAACATGATATGTTTGTGGAATAAATTGGGACTGAGCTTAGAGGGAAGAAACTAAGGTTTACGAGTACTTCATGTAGAAGGTAAGATTTTTGCTGAGACTTGAAGGGAGTCAGGGAAGCTAGGAAATGGAGATGAGAAGGAAGAACAATCCAATCATGGGGGACAGCTAGAGAAAAGATAATTTGTAAAGGAGTTGCGGAGAATAGCAAGGAGGCCAGTGTCACTAGATCACAGAGGATATAGAAGGCATAAGGTGTAATAATATTGGAAAGATGGAAAGAGGGCAGATTATTTAAGATTTTATATTTGATTCTGAGTCAAATCCAGGTTTATTAGTTAGTAGATATTGAAATATATGTAGGGAATTTTGATCCGAGGAGTAAATCCTGTGTATAAGGATAAGGACATAATAAGATTTAAAGGATCTAAAGGAAAGTTGAAATGTAGAATGACAATTAACAGCCTCATAAGACCAGCAAACACTATTAAGTCAGTATTTTGTGAATTATCAGTTCCTGGTGACAATATAGGCCATTACATGGACTACCCTATGGAGAGTAAGGGAAAGAAGAATTGGAGGAGGAAGAGGAGAAAGTGATAAGAAAATAGGAGATTTTATTAACCAAGAAGGCTTGCTAGTAGAAAAACTGGAAGAACCACATTAGAGAAAGATGCTTCATGTGTCAGTCATGTGCAGGATAGAACGTCTATATCACACAAAACAATATCATACACCCATGTTAGGGATTTTTCAGAATAGTATTCCTGTCTTCCATGGGAAGTATCAACACAGGTACTGATTGGGAATGCAATAAAAGTACTAAAATCCTAGAAGACCTCTTAGCTAGACAAATACAAGAATTTAATGGAAATTATCTTGATGGCCGCTTTTGAATTTATAAGGCCTCTCAGAACATCAGACTGAAATAATATATCAAAAATGCCTATAAAAGCTAGCATAGGCCCATGAGGCTAGTCTGTGTGCTGAGGTGGCATTCAGCAACACCATTCAGCACAAATAATCATACCAAAATTGGGGATGCAAGTAGATAACAGAGCACCAGCAGCTGTCAGTCATGCTCACATCATTCCTGTTTAGACTCACTCTCAGGACTTTTCTGCTTTCCCATCTTAGAGAAATCTCTGACCTGACAGCTATGCTCCTGGTTGGTGTCTTCCTAGCCTGGATCACCATTTCTTGGGGGCCCCCAACCAATGAATTCATTTCATTTACACTTTAACTCATTCTCTGAACTTCTATATTTCCCTCCTAGCTGCTTACTGCAGGTTCTTTCCCTTCTACTCTTTCCAGCTCCTCTTTATCTATTGTCTTCCTTCATTATAAGATAAGTTCTCTGAGGTTTGGAACTGCCTTGTTTGCTCATGTTTTTTATGAAAAATGCTTAGTACTTAGCAGTGAGGTGGCACAATGAAATGCAGGACCTGGAATCAGGAAGACCTAAATAAATATTTAGCCTTGGATGCATATTAATTGTATGACCCTAGTCTAGTCACATAAATTCTTTCTGCCTCAGTTTCCTCATTCATAAAATAGGAATCATAATAGCACCTACCTCCATGGTTGTTGTGAAGATAAAATGAGCATTCTCTATTTGTAAAGCACCTTTCAAACCTTAAGATGCCATATCAATACTAGATTATTATGTTCATTTTTATATTTATCATAATACCTGTCACATAATAGTCACTTAAATGCTCTATTTATAATCTGTCTATTCAAAAAAATAAAATCTCATGTTATTATTACTGTAATCCAGATCTTTACATAATGGAGCAACGCATCAGTTATATATGTAATAGCATTATTATGAAATGCATAGGTAAATATATATGTACATGTGTGTGTATCTTATATGGACATATGGAATATTTCATGTCCTAATCCTCTATCATTAACAAATGAAGAATTATTACCAATTATGTGAAAATACACATTAACAGCTATGTGAAGACATACTAACAATAGTGAAGGCACTACTTATAATCATTTTTAAAAGTTCTTGATTAGTTAGCTGAGACCATAGAAGAAAGAGAAGAATAGTACTAGGGAGATGAATTATAGCCAGTACTATTTGAGTAAGGATGTGGTTTTAAAGAAGAGGGGAGGTGAAGAAATGTGTGGAATATAACTGATCATTAGGGTTCCCCCATAACTACACAAATCCAACGAATGTCTTCATTCTCCAAGGCTTCTGAGAAGTTAGGGTGCAGGATGAGGTGACAGGGCTAATGATAGGGAATAATTGGATAGTTTATGAAAGGATTCCCTTACTAAAACTTTACCAATTTACCAGTTTGGCCCCCAGTTCATAATAGATTTAGCTGAGGGAAAATATGTGATTTCAGATTGCTAGAATCTCAATAGTACCGTGTTTCATATTCTCTGCTCCAGTGCTTACAAGGATTTTTGCATCTATTAATGACTGATAGTCCTACTATCTTCTAAGATCCACTCACTTTGTGGCTGCTTCTCAGGACAAAGTACTTATTTGGCTGTGCTTTGTGGAACAATATACAGATTTCTTATCTATTTCCCTTCCTGGGGGAGAAGATAAGTTATATATCCCTTAGTAAAAAAACAAAACAAAACAAAACAGATATTTAAGTTAATTCTTAGCAAAGTACATTTTGTCCTCATTCGTAATTGTTTGCTTTGGGGCATATAAAGTTATCATGGGAAAAGCTAAACATTGGCCTGGTGACTGAGACAGCAGTCAGAATAAAAGATTACAATCTATTGTTCTTTCTGTTCCACCCAGTTGCATAATGGAATGTGATATCAGATATATATACAGTGACTTTATTATGAAATACATTGACCTTTTTCTTTGTTAGTTTGAATTACTTGAGTGTCTCCGTATGTAAACAAGGAGCATTCATTTCTGTTCAACCATGTGAATATGAATAAATAGGCACAGACAAATGGAAGAAAAGTTATGTTTTATTTGAATGTGTCACTAAGTCAAATTTCATCAGAATGATCTTTACAGTTGGTAAACAAAGGCTATGCTGCAATTTCTCTAGAAGACCAATTATTTTCAATGCCATCCGTGGCAATTTCCCCTTTTTGTCTGAAGTGCAGTTTGTGCAGGGATGATAATGTCCTTCTCAGTGGGCAGTGTTGTGTAGGTTGAGTGGGGACGTCTTTCTATGCCTCTTTGACAATGAGATCATAGGCTAATTGATTTTATGATCCTCCTTTTAATTTAAACCAGCAAAGACAAAACTATCAACAACATTTCTAATTTTTGGATGGAAAATACCTGAAGGATTTTTTTTCTTTTTAAAGTATGCTATCTTTGTTTTAATGTTTTTCCCCTTTTTCGTCATACTAAATGATTACATGATACTCTTTTCAGCAAAGATTTAACTTCCAAATTGTCAATTAAAAATTTCATGATACATTCTATTAAACTGAAAGAGATTAAGTTCCCAACTTTTTGAAAGAAAATGCTGAAGAGAATTTGGTTTTTTTATGCTTTGTTTAAGATTTTGTCTATTTTGTTTGTTCTTAGTAACAATTGTTGCTGATTGATACTGTTTGGCTGCCATTGTAAAATTTAAAGTAATGTGCTCTGTATATTCATGTTTTCTGGGGTTTTATAAATGGAAAAAAATATTACTTTTTTTTTTAATTTTTAGAGTGCTTAAAAGTGTGTTAAACTTGTAACATGTAGGCCATGTCTTCCCAAACTAAGCAAACTAAATCATAATTGTAAGATCATAGACTTTGAACTGTAAGAGACCTTAAAGAGAATCAGATCAAGCCTATCCCTCATTCTTTACAAATGAGAGAATTCATCGAAGTCCAGTAAGTTAATGATTTGAACAGAGGACCTCTGACTCCAAATTTAGCTCCTTTCCCATAATGGAATATTTGAATGGAGGTTATATATATTTTTTCCATTTGCATGATATCTGGACTGCCTTGGGAAGTAATGAATTCCTTCCTATTTTATGTTTTTAATTTTTTTTTTTAATTTTCACTTTTTGGAGGGGGGAAGGCAGGGCAATTGGGGTTAAGTGACTTGCTCAAGGTCACATGGCTAGTTAAGTGTGAAGTGTCTGAGTCTGGATTTGAACTCAGGTCCTCCTGACTCCAAGGCCAGTGCTCCATTCACTGTGCTACCTAGCTGCCCCTATTTTATGTTTTTTTAAAAGAGTTTTGATGAATACCTGTCAAATGTATTATAGTGGGAATTTCTTATGGTATGAGTTAGGTCAGTGTCTACAGAAGCCCCTTCTAATTCTAGAAATTCTGTTATCCTTTGAAATAGCATGCATAAGAACTGATCTGAAAAGTTTAAAAGATTTTTTTCAAATCTTTCAAGGTTGATAGATATGCAATAATTTGTGACATAGAAGATAAAGAAAAAGGATGAGAGCAACATGTTTACGTAAGTGATTCTTATTTTTATTGACCAAATACCTCTTAAATTTCTATATACTACATATCATTGATAGTTCAAGTTTATAGTATTTAAGAGCTGGACAAGGTCCTAATGGTCACTATATCATAGTTGTAACTCAGTTAATTAACATTTATCATTTGCTTACTATATGCCAGGCACTGTTCTAAGCTCTAAGAATACAAAAAGATGGAAAAGACAGTCCCTGCCTTCAAAGAACTGACAATTTAATGGGAGGGGCAACAAAAAAAATATACATATAAGGTAAAGGATTGAAAGGAAATAATTAAGAGGAGGAAGTTGCTAGAATTAAGGAGAATTAAGGAAGCATTCTTGTAGACTACAGAATTTTAGTTGTGACTTAAGTCAAAGTAACCAATACATGGAGTCGTGGATAGAGAGCATTCCAGACCCAGGGGACATGCAGAGAAAATGTTCTCAGCTGAGAGATGGAATAACTCGTTTGTAGAATAGCAAGTGGAACAGTATCATTGGAACAAAGAATACATGTTGAGGAGTAAGGTGTAAGAAGACAGGAAAGGTAGAAGGGGACTAGGTTGTGGAGGATCTGAAAGACAAACAGATGATTTTGCATTGCCTCTTGGAGGTGATAACAAATCACTGGAGTTTATTTATTAGTATTACTGGAGTGGGATGACAATGATATTGCACTTTAGGAAAATCACTTCAGTGGCAGAATGGAGGATGGATTGGAATGGAGAGAGACCTGAGGCAGGCAGACCCATCAACATGCTGTTGCAATAGTACAGGCATGAGGTGATGAGGGCCTTCATGGTTGGCTGTGTCAGAAGACAGAAAGGGGCATATCTGAGAGATTTTCAAAGGAGAAATCAACAGACCTTGGTAACAGATTGGATATTGGGGATGAGATATAGCTGAGAGTTGAGGATGCCACTAAGATTGCAAGCCTGAGGAATGGGGAGGATGGTATTTCCCTCTACAGTAAGAAGGAATACAATGCAGGATTTAGGTGGAAAGATAATGATTTCAGTTTGGAATGTGTTTAGTTTGTTTACTTGATATCCAGTTCAAGATGATAAAAGAGCAGTTGGGGACATGAAATTAGAATTCCGCAGAAAAGTTAGGGCAGAATAGGTAGCTTTGAGAGTCCTCAACATAGAAATTGAGATCAGCAAGTGAAATACTATAGAGGGAGCAGAGAAGAGGGCCCAGGACCAAATCCCTTGGGACATTTATAGTTTTAGGCATGATCTGGATGAGGACACAGCAAAGGAGGATGAAAAGGAAAGGACTCTGAAATACCACCTCACACCAATCAGATTGGTTTATATGACAAAACAGGAAAATCACAATTGTTGGAGAGGATGTGGGAAAATTGGGAAACTAATGTGCTGTTGGTGGACTTGTGAAATGATCCAGCCATTCTAAAGAGCAATTTGGAACTAGGCCCAAAGGGCAACTAAAGTGGATAACATAACCTTTGATCCAGTAATACCGCTGTAGGTCTCTATCCAAAAGAGATCATAAAAAAACAGAAAAGGCCCCACATCTGCAAAAATATTTATAGCAGCTCTTTCTGTGGTGGTAAAGAATTGAAAATTGAGGGGATGCCCATCTGTTGGGAAAGGACTGGACATGCTGTGGTATATGAATGAAATGGAATACAATTATGCTGTAAGAAATGGTGAACAGGTGGATTTCAGAAAAATCTTGAAAGATTTACATGAACTGATGCAATGTGAAATTAGCAGAACCAGGAGAACATTTCACATTGTATTAGCAACATTGTGTGATGATCAGCTAAGATTGATTCACTGCTTTTCAGCCATACAATGATCCAAGACAATTCCAAAAGACTCATGATGGAAAGTGCTATCCACATCCAGAGGAAGAGATGGAGCCTGAATACAGGTCAAAGCATGCTATTTTCACTTTCTTTTTTCCCCAGGATTCCCCCCCTTTTGTTCTTTTTCTTCTTTCACGGCATGAATAATATATTTTATATGATTGTACATATATAACTTATATCAGATTGCTTGCCATCTTAGGGAAGAGAGAAAGAAAAGGGGGAGGAAATTTGAAACTCAAAATTCTATAAAAATGAATGTTAAAATTATCCTTACATGTAATTGGAAAAAATAAAATACTGTTTCAAATCTCAAAAAAGAGGAAGAAAATGTGAGTAGAGAAAGTGGAGGCACCTATGTAGATGGCCTTTCCTAGGAGTTTAGCCACAAAGGGCAGAGGAGGAGTAAGAAGATAATGGAGATAGAAAGATCAAATGAGGGTTTTTGAAGAAAGGGGAGACTTCGGTTTGTTTGTAGGCAGCAGAGAATTAATCAGTAAATAGCGAGAGATTGCAAATAAGTGATAGAGTGGGAATGACAGAAAGGATAATTTGTAGGAGCACACTGGAGGGAATGGGAACACCTAAAAAGGTAGAGAATTTGGCCTTGATAAGGAGTAAAACTGCTTCATCATATGAGAATGGGGTGAAAGAGATAGGAAGAGAATACATATGAGTGATACATGATGAGGAACAGGGGGGAAGAGGGAACTCATGACAGATGACCTCTACAAGGTTCTCAGCTAAGATAGTGGGGGGGAGAGGGAAGGGGAACCACTGGTGGTTTGAGGAGGGAAGAAAATATATGAAAAATCTGTTGTGGAAAGTGAGATAGTAAAGTAGATAAGGGAGATTTAACTGTCTTGCCTAGCAGTAGTGAGGGCCCAGTAGAGGTTGAATAAAATAAATTTGTAGTGGACCCAGTCAGAAGGATTGTGTGATTTTCTCTATCTTCTTTCAGCAGTATCTATGTAGGAGCAAAGGTAGAAATTTCTGGGAATGATCTAAGGCTGAGGCTTAGCAGGGCACAATCAGTGAAATGATAAGAAGGCTAGGGACTCAAGAGAAGAGGACGTTGTAGAATTGAATTGGTCCATCAAGGGGTCAAGTTGGGGAAAATAGAAGAGAATGGCTAGTGAAGGGAAGATGCCTTGGAAGAGAATTGAGGGATTCTCAGTCACAGTGTGGATGAAAGATGAGGCAGTGAGAGAGATTGGAAGCCAATAGATTATGACCAGATAAAGAGAATTCAGAATTTTCACACCTGGCGAGATGTGTATGTGTGTGTGTGTGTGTGTGTGTGTGTGTGTGTGTGTGTGAATGAGCAAAGCAGGGTGGAAGAGTATGTCATGGGAAATAAGTAATTTGAAGAACTTAGGGTCAGGGTGTTTGAGTTAGAGTCATCTAGGTTTAAAAGTGAAAATGAAGTGTGAGGGAGAAAGATGACCACATACATGTCAGATACTACCAAAAAAAAAAGCAAATACAACAAAGGAAGAATAATTTTAGTATAGAGGATAATTTCTTTTTCAATAAACAGATCAATGAATCACAGAAAATTATGTCAAATAAGCATAGCAGTAATAAAAGTCATACCATACCACACACACACACACACACATACACACACACACATATACGCACACTCACACACACACACACACACACACACACACACAATGAGCACAGTGTGGTCAATGAACAAACTAAGGTAGCAATTGTAATGCAGGGAAGTGATTATAATTTAATGGTTTTCCCTGAGGTTTAATGGGATATCACTCATCATTCTACTATCTTAGGTAGATCTCATGCAAAGGGAAAAGAATAGATAAATGGGTGACTGGAAAGTATTGTATATCAAGTCTTTTATGTGAAGAAATCCATAAATTAGAGAGAAGAAAGATAATAATAAAACATTAGCGTGAGAATCAATGAAGACCCCTTCATCCCACTTTTTTTTTCCAAATATCATCATTGTGATGAACAATAAAATGAAATAAATTTGGGTACAGTATTAAGGACAAGAAATATTAATATGCCTTAGCTCTTAGGTTACTGAAAATTTCAGTCATGATTTTTGCTACCCACTTATCTTTCTCAACTGTCCTTTCTCTCTCCTCCTGTAAAAATAAGGTATATTCTAGGGTTCTAGATTGAGTTTCTGTTTTATTATGACAACACAGTGAATAGTATAGTATAGTATATAATAATAATATAATAGTATATAAGCTGAGGTTGAGAACGAACAAGAGACCAATCAACAAAAAAATCAAGGCTTTTTTCAAAGGGAACAAGAAGAACATAATTAAGAAGCAATTACTTGCTCTTAAAGCAAGGGGTAATGATACTAGATGACCAAGAGAAGGCAGAATTAAGTCTTCAATTTTTATTATATTTCTATTTTTACTGTTGAAATAATGTTAAGACTGGAAAAGACTGGGGAAAATATCTAACAGGGAATTGAAATTCAGAATATGTGAAAAGGATCTGAAAGACATGGTAGCCTTGTCAAATGGATACCCACCCCATGAATTTGGTACATTCCAAGCATTTCTTGTCTCATTAATGCCTAAGATTTCCTCTGTCCTGTTTCAGTCACTTTTAGAATGCACTCTCATAATATGACAAGAGCCAGCAGGCATCTCAATAATTTGTCTCATATTGGAAGTTGTTGCTCCCATTTTGTCATATTCTTTAAAGTGTCAGGGCTCAGTTCAGATACATGGAAAGCCTCTAATTTTTCCTAATCATCTTCTAAAACAACACATGCTTCCTCTCATTAAATAGTCTGCATTGTGTTATTCTGCTTCTCCCTTTTGCTTTCACGTTGAGTTTTCTTATCTGTTTCTCCATTTGTTTCCTTACGATACTGCAAAGCTCAGCTCTCCTGGTTCCTTGAAAAAAAATCAAAACAGCCCCATTCTACTTTTTCTTTCACATAAAGAATTTGGGGACCTTGACACTTATCTTATTATTCTGTAAGTTCCTTTCCTGGAGTTGTAGTGATGTAATTTCTAACAACAATAGTGAGAATGTAATACATTTGTTTTGTTCTATACTTTTACTAGACATTTTGGTAAATGGTTTGTATTACACTGTAAGCATAAATCCCATAGGGAGCAATTATATTATCCTCACCCCAAACAGTTTATGTGACTACAAAGGTTTAATTCAAATAATAAATTGAAATACTGAGGTAAGAATTATATAGTGTTAGTATAATTCTAGAATACAGATGTTGTGTCAATGATATCAAAAAGAAATTTTGTTTTTATAAAAGGAATAGGCTATTCATTACCTTGAAAGTAGGAGGCAATTTCACCAATTTTTCAATTTCAATTTCACCAATTTCACCAATATTTCACCAATGTCCCCATTTCTCAAAGCATTTTTGGAAGTCCTTTTCTGAAATTGCTTTCAGAAGGCCCATTCTTTTTAATAACTTAAATCTTTATCATCAATGATGCTGAATTTTCATCCTTTGAGGGTGGATTTACTTCTCTGGATATAACCAAATGTTATTTACAGCTGTGCCTGTTAAACACCATAGAGAAGGATCAAGGAATAATAACTCACTGGTTATTTGGAATAGAATATGTCACTATAGTACTGAGACTGACTTTCATGTGTGATTCATGGCTTTGGTCTGAGGGTTGTTTCCCAAAATGATGAAAGTTCATGAATGCATTGGATAATGACAGCAGCATCTGAATAACTACCAAGCTTCCAATGAAACACATGTGGTAGATGGCTGGAGGTCTTCAAGGAGAGGGAAGATGACTATGTGTTGGGTGTGAAAAAAAAAGGGGGATTTTTATTGACGCGGATTCAACCAGATGGTTGCTGAAATACCTTTCTTCTCAGACATTCTGTGATTCTATGATAGCACTTATTTGGATTTATACATTCTGACATATTTGTCCTATTTTTTAAAAATGAGCCTCAATATTTATTTGTTACACTTCGCACTTTGATCTCAGATTTCATTAAATCTCCTCTCCCTTAGTTCTAGTCGTAACTAACCTATTTCATTTCTTAGTGCTTTGCTGTGGGCAGCTCATTTAACTTATTCAGTGCCCAAACTTCTCATGATCGTGATAAACCTCATTCAGTTTAGCAAGAGTAGTCCTTGAACTATAACAAAAAACAAAACAAAACAAAAACCAACACATACACAATTTGTTATTAGGCATATGCTCAATGTTTTCTCAGCTTGATTAGCTACCAGGGCCTAAATTCTACTAGTAACACCCAAAATCATTTCCAGTCCAGGATGAAGTAATGGAGTCAGATTTTACTGGCATTTGTACCTTATACGTGTTGAAATTTTAGATGACTATGTGTAGTTTACAGCTTTTGACCTGTAATTTTATTATTATTAATTTGTTATTTCTTTTTAGTTTAAAACATTCAGTTCCACAAGCTTTCAGGCTTTAAATTTTCTCCCCCATCCTGGCCTCCCCAAGACAACATGCAATATAATATAGGCTTTACAAATAAACATATTTTCATATTAAACGTATTTCCACATTAGTCATGTTATAAAGAAGAATTCTAACCGATGGGATGATCCACAAGAAAGAGGAAACAGAACAAAACAAAAGAGAGAGAGCAAATAGTATGCTTCAATCTGCATTCAGACTCTAATTTTTTTCTCTGGATAGCACTTTCCATTGTGAGTCCCTTGGAGTTGTCTAGTACCTTGTATTGCTGAGGAAAGCCAAGTCAATCAAAGTTAGTCATCACACAATGTGGTTGTTAAGTGTGTACAATGTTCTTCTGGGTCTGCGCCCCTCACTCAGCATCAATTCATATCAGACTTTCCAGGTTTTTCTGAAGTCTGCCTTATCATCATTTCTTATAGCACAGTAGTATTCCATTGCATTCATATACCATAACCTGTTCAGCCATTCCCCAATTGATGGAAATCTCCTCAATATCCAATTCTTCACCATCACGAAAAGGGATGGATGGTATAAATATTTTTGTACATGTGGGTCTTTTTTCCATTTGTATGATCTCTTTTGGATACACCCCTAGAAATGGTATTGCTGGGTCAAAGAGTATGTGCATTTTTTATAGCCCTTTGACTATAGTTCCAAATTGTTCTCCAAAATGGTTGGATCACTTCACAACTCCACCAACAATGCATTAGTGTTCCAATTTTCCCACATCTCTTCCAGCATTTACAGTTTTCCTGTTTTGTCATGTTAGCCAATCTGACAAGTGTGATTTGGTACCTACAAGTTGTTTTGATTTGTATTTAATCAATAGGATTTAAAGTATTTTTTCATAAGACTGTAGATATCTTTAACTTCTTCCTTGGAAAACTGAAAGCATATCCTTTGATCATTTATCAGTTGGAGAATGACTTGTATTCTTATAAATTTGATTCTATTCTCTATATATTTTAGAAAGGAGGCCTTTATCAGAGACACTGGTTGTAAAAATTCTTTCCCAGTTTTCTGTGTCCCTCCTAATCTTGGTTGTATTGGCTTTGTACAAAAACTTTTCGATTTAATATAATCAAAATGATCCAGTCTGCATTTCATAATTTATTCCATCTCTTGTTTTTGTCCTGCAATTTTTACCGTACAAGGAGATTTCTAGCTACCTAGCTGAACTTATAGCTTCATACCTTCATTTATACCTTTGGAATAGATTTCCTATCCTAACTGATTTGGAGCTCCCTTTCACTCTCTATCTGTCTGACCAGAATAGTCTAATTAAGTCCTCCCTGGGCCTTGTTTTCTTCATCAATGGAATGAGGAAGTTGGATTAAATGACATTTGAGTTCCCTTCCAGTTCAAATTTGTGATATTTTCATTGCTCTCCAATCAAGAATTGGAATTAGAATTGTTAAAACCAGGCTTTTGCTAGCTGTGTTACCCTATGCAAGTCACTAAAACTCCCAGTCTTATTTTTCTTATTGGTCTAATCATAACAATTAGCTTATAAGATTTTTGTAAGACTCAGATGAAGTTACATATAATTTGTATGTATGTATGTATGTATAGCTGTACAAATACACACAGATATATATGTATGTATACACATGTATATCTACATATGCAGTACTTTAAAAATCTTAAATTTCAACATAAATAGCTATTATAATTATTTAAGTATATCACTAAAGCTCTATTTGGTTCTAGTAATCCTATTCTTTCTGAGGAAACCTAAAGGTTATTTTTGTTCTTAAGACTTTGTGTTTCTTTTGTCACTTATTCAAAATCACCAGCAATACAAATTTAACACCTTTCTCAATAGCTATTTACAAGTGCTGTAAAGAATGCTTAAAATAGAAATTAACTTTAGGCAAAATTTGTCTTCACTGAATAAAATCATTTTAGAGGAGGAGAAGTGATCCTTATTTTTGTAATCTCACCACTGAACATGTATCAACAGCACTTCTACACTGTGTTGTTATCATATATCTGTTCACAACAAGGTTTAAGAGGAAAGGTCAAACTTGGAAAATCAGTAATCATTCATGTGAAGGGGCTTATTCCCAAAAGACTTTTGAATTCAATTTATATCATTTCCTACAACTCAGAGATTGACTATAGCCATCAAACTTTACACAATAAGACTCTGCAGTCAGTTTAATTCTTTGGATTATTTAGATTTTTTCGCTGTATTTCAAAGTTTATACAATATGAGTTTTCTTTGAATAAATACTCATTAGACTGATGGAACCTATTGAATTTTAATACCTGTGTCTGTTAATAGTGAAGCTGTGTTAATAATTATACAAATTCTGCATTAATCCTCCTCCACATCACCTTTTTCCAATCTCATCTTTGCAATGGACAATAAGATGGATTTAATTTGGTTATAGCACTAAAAACAAGAAATACTAATATACCTTGGCTGATAAATTTCTGAAATTTCCAACCACATTTTCTGCTCCCTCCTTGTCTTTCTCCAGTGTTCCTTATCTTCTTTTCCCTCCCATAAAAATAAGGCATATCCAAGGGTTCTAGACTGGGTTCCCTGTTTTTCTATGTGCTCTCTCTTTTAACAGTTGCATCCATTCTCATGCCTTCATCTGTAGTCTCCATAAAGATTTCCCAATATTTATCACTAGCATCTTTCACTTGAAGTCCCAGATCTACATTTCTGATTTTAGGCTAGATATCTCCACCTACATATTATGCACCATCACCTTAAATGTGCACATGTCCTACATTGAACACATTATCTTACTCCCAAACATGATCATCACTTCTTTGTATCTATCAATTTATTGCCTAGTCTTGAATCTTTGGTGTGAGTTTTTGTTTCCCTTTTCCTTCACCAATTACTATAAACTGGCATACGCTTATATAGGTTTAAGCTGGTATAATAGCAGACACAGTGTAAACTAAATGAATAAATAATCCTTTTGGTCCAGATTATGACATGTAGTTTAATGGTTGGCCATTTAGTTGTTCTTCCAGTACATATATCTGGGACAGATGCTCCAGATGAATAAAATGGACTCAGTTAAGAGAAGGAAAACAGAGTATTACATTTGAGATATTGCACAGTACCTTCAATGTAACTAAGCTGCTCTATCATAAAACTTCTCCACAGGGGAAAAGATGGAGAAAGAAAGAAAAAAATGGAACTTGAGGTTCTAAATCATATGAGTTTGGCTGTTTTCTGTTTAGATGGGATTATTTGGTTATTAATGGAAACCGAAAGTCAAATGCACAAAAATGAAGACTTATTTTAAAAATTTTCACTTAGGAAACATTCATGATACCCAGGATTTGCTAAAATTTTTTATTTGTGGTAAAAAAAAAGGCTCCATAGACACATAAAATCTCTGTATCTTAGAGGTACTGAAATCTCATGCATGAATCTCTTTTACCATTTCCTGTCAATTGGTCACCAATCCTTCACATGCTTCTTAGTTATAGTGAACTCATTACCTGTATAGGAAACTTTTCAATTTTTGGACAATTAGGAAGCTTTTGAGAGTTCCAGCCATGCAGTAGAAAGAAAACTTGTCAAAGGACTTAGTTCTTCAATCCCTCCCACTTCCTAACAATATAATGGAGCTAGAAACCTCAGTAGATAAATGAATAATTAATACGGGGAAGAAGGGGAAAAAGGAGAGAAAGTAAAAAATATCAAATGAGAATGATGTCTTAGATAAAGAAAAATCATGAACAAAAGTGAAAAAATCTCCATCAAAAGGAACAAATATTATGAACTTAAGATATCCTGTAGCATAATCAACAAAATAAAGCATAATTTATTGATGTCAACAAATTAAAACTGGTTAAAATATCACAGGAAATATCAATTTGAATAAAAAGCACCTTGAAGGAAACAGAAAAGTTTCAATGTCAATATAGAAAGATCTGACATTTTAAAAAAGTCTGCCATTATTAAAACAGAACAAGACAACCTAGTTATAAAAATCAACAATATACAGAAGATATGCTAAACTTGAATATAAACACGACCCGATGAGAAATTCTTATGCTAGAAGGTGATAGAAGTGATAAGTTTCTGATAATCAAAACATCTCAATTGGAAAAAGATTTGACTTTCATAAGCAAAGATGATAAAACTAGAAGATAGTGTTGAGAGAAATGTATTAAGTTGTATTTGTGCCTTTCATTTTTTACATCACTGATAATTCCTGTTATACGCTTTTATTGAACCCTCCCTTATAACAAAGGACTAAGTAAAATTAAAGGGAAAAAATGCATCCAATAGTCTGTCGTCTCATCTCTACCATAAGAAGGATGGATGATTTAGCCTATTTCAAGGTGGTTATTGAAATTAACTTGAATTTGGCTTCAATCCAAAATATTTTTATCTGCATTGTGGTAGCTTTGTATCCAAATTTTTTCTCCTGATCATGCATACTTCATTTTGTATTAGTTCATATAAGCTCTCTTCTATTTATTGGGATATTAACACTTGCCAGTGTTTTTTTATTTCTGAAATATAATTCTATCACATTCTTATACCATAAGTTATTCAGACATTTCTCAAACTGTGGACACCCACATTATTTCTAGTTTGGGGCTAATACAAGGGTGCTGTTAGGAATATTTTATTATATATGGAACAAATTTTCTTCCAAAGGGAGAATGTAAAGAAAGAAGAACTCTAACCAGGATTTTCTAAATTGCATAATCACATTTTCACAGTAAGATAAACTGAAAATATGAATTGAAAAAATTCACAGGATTGATAGAATTCACAGAATACCTTCCCAAAGAGATGTCAAATTCAATTACCTGGAAACAATATTGACAGTTCTAGAGTTCAATTAGTCAGGATGACATTTTGTAAGCAACTAAGAAGGAGCAAAGTTATCACATATCAAGAGACCCCAATTTGAATTGTTCGGGACAATTTATCCAGCATGAGGAAAGAGTCATATGGGAAATGATTTGCCAAAAAATCAAGAGAAATTGGAATTTACCCCTAATTCCTTTTCTCATTTTATTTCAGTGCTTGGGATAAGTCTGTGATTTAAACATTGTAGATACTACCTTCTGCGATACAGATCACAATTCTTCCTTGCTTTCCCTTATAAGATTCTTGACCATCTCTTTTGTGACCAGCACAGATGGCACATGCAGCATATTAGAGGTCTTTTGAACTGTTATAACTGAATTCAATGTGGTCAAACAGTATTTTATTAAATATTTACCATATACAAAACAATGTATGTATGTAATTTGGAGATGTGTAATGTATTAGTAAAAACAAAGGAGATCAAGAAAAGTTCCCTTGGGAGATAGGACAAAACCTAGCCGTAATGATGGTTAGATATTCAAAGAGGGAGAGGTAAAGATAAAGAATATTGAAAGCATGAGGAACAAGAGGTGCAGATTTGTGCAAAGATATTAAATTAGCACATTCAGTGCCAAGTTCAAGGGCCCAGAAGTAGTCTGATTTGGTTAGAATGTAGAACGCACAAAGGGGAATGTAGTGCAATTAACCTGGAAAGGTAGGCTTCAGACAGGTACCAAAGGAATGCCAATACCCAGGAAATGATTTTGTATTTTATGTCAGAGATTTTTGAAAGTCAGTGAAGGATCTTGTGCTAAGTAGTTCCATAGTCAGACTTAGGTTTTAGGAAGATTTTGGCAACTTTGTGGAGGAAAGGTTGGAGATGGGAAATACTGGACGCATGAACACTGATTATGAAGCTATTCCAATAGTCCAGACAAAGTCAAGGAGGACCTGAACTATGTTGGTGGCTATGTAAGTGAATTATAATGTGTGGATATGAGAAAAGTGGCAGAGGTAAAATCAGTAAGTTGAAAACTAGTTCAACATAAGGGTTAATGGAGACAAAGAATCACAGATATCTCGTAGGTTGTAACTCTTGGTTGACCAGAATAGTGGCACCTTCAATAGATATGATGAAGTTTGGAGGAGTGATGTATTTACATGGAAAATTGATGATTTTTGCTTTGGATATATTGAACTTGAGATACCTAAAGGGGCATCTAGCTGGAAGATATCCCATAAGTATTTGGAAATGCAGAACTATAGCTCAGGAAAGAGACAAGGGCTTCAATACATACATCTGGGAATCATATGCAAATCAAGAAGCAGTGATGGATCAGTAAGAAAAAAGAGTACATTAGAGAAAGAAGAAAAAAGGCCTGTGACAGAGGCTCAAGGAAGAAACTTCTATTGGGGGGAAGAATCTGAATGATGCTTCAGCAAAAGGGGCTGATGAAGAATATTCAGACAGTTGCAAAAAGAACTAGGATAGAGTGGTATCATGGAAATAAAGAAAGAAGCATCTGGGAAGAGATTGTGTGGTGATAAAAAGAATCAAAAGTGGCAGACAATAATGCCATTTGATGGCCAATGATGCCATTTTACATTACCCTTTGGGTCACCCAAGACTTTAATTCTCTAGAGACTAAGACATAAAATAATCTAAAGCAATATAGTAAAACAAAAAAAAAATCAGTGTTAAAAACATATACTTTTTATGAAGAATCTTGGGATCCATAAAAACATTCTATATTTTCCCAAATACCGTTAACTCACCTTTTCTCCCTGATTTCGTTCTGGGATAAGCACATTGCCAATCTGTCTATCTCTACAAAATATGTGTAAAGCTATATCAGGTCTACGAGTTGTCTGTCAAAACACATTATGGACTAGCTATTCATCATTTTTTTTCTTGTGTGAATTGTTAAGCTAAATTCTTTTTAGTAATAACTATTACTGAAGATGTCTTGAAATAAAAGGGAACTTCACAAAGGAGACATGTAGGTTCTTCAGTGGATAGAGCACTGGCCATTGAGTCAGGAAGACCTGAGTAAAAATCTAGTTCAAACATTTACTGGCTGTGTGATGCTGGGAAAGTCACTTAACCTCTGTTTGCCTTAATTCACTGGAGAAGGAAATAGTAAACAGTTCCAGTATCTTTGCCGAGAAAACTCTATGGACAATATAGTTCATAAGATCGTGAAGAGTTGGGCACAACTGAACAACTGACCAACAGCTTACAAAATTACCAGATGATTTGTAAACTAGATTATGTGAAGAATTTTTTGTATCTATAACAAAGATTTTTAGCTGGTGATCCATTCAAAGATTTCAAGAACTCTATGAATTTGCATGGAAAAATAATACATCTTTATTTTTATTAACCCTTTACTGAAGTTCAATGTTACCTTCAATGATGAATTAAAAAAAAAAAAACCAACAGCAATAATTATTCTGTAAAAGGGTACATTGGCTTCACCTGACTGCCAAAGGGGTTGACAACACAAAAAAAAAACACTGAAAATCAATCTATATGGAACTTTGCTTTCATTTGCAATCTATGATGAACCTCTTTCATGTAAATGAGCACACATCTTCCTCTTTTTTACTTTATTTGATAGTAATAAAAAGTCAGAAGTCACATTTACTTATTATCTCTTTAAAGGAATTTACAGGATTCTGGGGGAGAAGTCAAGATAGCAGAGTAGAAAAACTAGAACTCTGCGAGCTCTCCCCAATACCACCTCAAATACCTATAAAATATGACTCTAAACAAATTTTAGAGCTCCAGACTCCACAAAAATGACAGAGTAACAAAGTTCCTGCTGAAGGCAGCCCAGCAGGCAGTCATCACAGCACTGGAAGCAGAGCCCAGCCCCATGTGGTTTCAGACCCAGGGCATCCAGGAGAAACCCTGGTTGTAGCTCAGATCATCATCAGCTGTGGCAGTTTCCAGAATCACCAACCCACAAGAGCCAAGGACAAAGGGAAAAGGTCAATGGAACTCAGCTAAATTTGGAGAAGAGGGTCTGGCCAAACTGCCCCCAGAGCTAGCAGCAGTCTGAAGCAGCAGTGCTGCAGACACCTCCATGTAGCTGCTTCAGAAGCTCCCAGCCTGCAGATTGCAGGGGGACCAAGCAATCATTTAGAGGCTAAGTGCTCTTGCCTAGAGCTGCCTGGATTAGATCTCCATCTTGGATGATGGCCTGAGGTGTGTTTTCAGTGAGCCAAAGCTGGTGGGGACTGCAAAAAATGGTGGCATCCTAATAGCTCTGGCAGCTGTAAAAACCAAAGCAATTTGAGACAGAGCTCTCCCCTCTGAAAGCAGAGTTTTACTACTGAGTCCAAAAGCCACATAATTGATTGGCAACATGAGCAGGCAAAGGAAGCAAAGCAAGCCTAGCAAGGCAACTTTAGATTCCTTTTTTGGGGACAAAAATGATCAAAGCATGGAATGGAAGGAAGACAATACATGCAGAACTCCCATACCAAAATCTTCCAAGAAAAATACTGACTGAATAGAGGCCATACAGGAGCTTAAAAAGGAATTTGAAAACCAAATAAGAGAAGTGGAGGAAAAGTTGGGGAGAGAAATGAGAATGATGTAAGAAAATCATGATAAGAGAGTCAACAATCTGACTGAAAAAATAACAACTTAAAAATAGCCTAACTCAAATGGCAAAGGAGGCCCAAAAAGCCAATGAGGAGAAGAATGCCTTAAAAAGTCAAACTTGCCAGATGGAAAAAGAATCTCAAAAGCTCACTGAAGAGAATAATTCCTTCAGAATTAGAGTGGAGCAAATGGAAGCAAATGACTTTATGAGAAATCAAGATACTATTAAACAGATCCAAACAAATGAAAAAATAGAAGGCAATGTGAAATATCTTATTGAAAAAACCACTGGCCTGGAAAATAGATCCAGGAGAGATAATTTAAAAATTATTGGACTACCTGAAAGC
>CM053582.1:284110685-284131081 GCA_028627135.1 Pseudochirops cupreus | reverse complement strand
GAATTAGGTAAATGATATGTGTTTGATTGCTTAAAGTGAGACTGTTAACCCATTTTGAGTTGTTTTCCTTTAGAAAAGCAGATCTAAGAACCTATGCTAGCAGCCACCTTGGGTATGCTAGGGTGCTTGCTTATAGGAGGGGGGGGGAGGGTGAATGGTAAAAGAATGGGCAGATTAAGGATGGGAACATTCAGAGACAAAACATTTTTGAGGAGGGACAAGGATAAAAAGAGAGAAAGATAAACTCAAGAAACTAGGAGCAGTTAACAACTGAATGTGAATAGGTTTAGCTCACCCATAAAATGGAAGCTGATAGCAAAATGGATTAGAAACCAGAATCGAACAACGAGCTATTTACAAGAAACACACTTTAATCACAAAGACAACACAATTATAATAAAAGGCTGGAGCAGAATCTATTATGCTTCAGCTGAAGTAAAAAAAAAAGCAGGAGGGATGGATGATCTCAAACAAAACAAAAGCAAAAATATATCTAATAAAAAGAGAAGCTGGGAAACTATAGTTTGCTTAAAGGTAGCATAGACAATGGAGTAACAAAAAAAATTAAGGACAAATTTCTCTGATAAAGGCCTCATTTCTCAAATATATAGAAAACTGAATCAAAGTTATTTTTTAAAAAGGCAATCCCCAGTAGATAAATGGCCAAAAGATTTGCACAAGCAATTTTAGAAGAATTCAGAATTACCTATAGTCACATGAAAACATGCTCTTAATCACTATTGATCATAGAAATAAAATGTAAAACAACTCTTAAGTACATTGTCATACCTTTCAGGAATGACATATGCTGGAGGGGAAGAGTGAAAATAGGTAGACAATAAACTGTTGGTAGAACTGCAAACTGGTCCAATCATTGTGCACAATATTTGGGAACTGTGCCCAGAGATTATAAAGATTTGCAGACACTTTGACTCAGGAATATCACTAAAAAGGACCTATATGTACATATATATATTTATAGCACCTCTTTTTATGCTGATAAAGAACTGAATTGAGGGGATACTCATCAACTGGTGAATGATGGAATAAGTTGTGCCATATAATTGTGATAGAATACTATTTCATTATAAGAAATGACAAGGGGAGTGGTTTTAGGGGAAAAACCCATGGCAATGCCTATATGAATTGATGCGAAGTAAAATAAGAAGAGCCAGGAGACTGTGAACAATAACAGCAATATTGTAATGATGACTAACTGCAAAAGATATAGTTACTCTGCTCAATACAGTGATCCAAGACACTTCCAAAGGAGTCATGATGAAAAAAAAATTATCTACCTCCAGAAAGAGAGCTGATGAACTCTGAATGTAAACTGAAGCACAATTTTCTCACTTTATTCATCTTGCTTTTTGTGATATGTTTAATAAGAAAATATGTTTTACATGATTTCACATGTATAATTGATATCATTTTGCTTGCCTTCCCATTAGGTGGGAGAGGATTGGGAAGGAGGAAGGGAGTTAATTTAGAATGCAAAATTTAAAAAGAAAAGAATGTTTAAAATATTTTTTTAAAGAAAATGCTCAGAGACAAGACATGGGGTTTCTTGTTGGACAAATAGCAGAGGGGCTGTTGACAGAATATCAGTAGAGGTGAGATATAAGGTTGAAGAAGACTAGAGATGTGAGGGAGGCAGATTTTAAAGGGATTTGAATAACAGAAGATTTTATATTTGATCCTAGAGATTTTAGGGAGTCTTTGGAATTTAACAAATAGGGAGTGAGAGGGTGACATGATCAAACTGATGTGAGGAGAAACTTGTGTCAGAGACACCAATGGGCAGGTCATTGCAATTGTCCAGGGATAAGGTTATGATGGACTGCAGCATGGTGGTAGAAATGTCAGAGGAGAAATGGGGTGAGGAGGCAGATGTAAGATGTAAGATGGAGGTAAAAACATACTATGACAACATATTGGCTATAGGAGGTTCTATTGATTAGAGATCAACAGAGAGGAGTGGACGGGATAAGTAATATTGAGAATCATCAGCTGAATATAAGGGAATTGATGACAACATCAAGTAAAGCAGTATATAGCAATAGTGTCAAAGTCCAATAGAAACAAGGGCCACTAAAAATATATATAAGGATCCCTGAGGGCCATATATTGACTTAGAAAAACATGTATCTTAATATTTTCTATGTTCTGTTGTATTTCTTTTACTTTGTTAAAATATTTCCCAATTATATTTTAATCTGGGTCCAGATGAACTCTGAGGGACATGTATTCGACACCTCTGGATTCTAGAAGGAACAGGGAAGACAATCCAGGACAGAACCCTGTGACTTCGATGACTTACAAGGCCTTATTTGTGCGAAAAAGACAAGTGATCTGCCTTCTCCCATAGCACTAAGATCAACCATTTTCAAGCCCCCTTTCCTCTTATTCCAAAAAAAATAAGGGTACTTGATCAAAACACAATAAAAATATATTCCAATTGAGCTGCCCACAGCTCATCTGTTCACAGCCATTCCTATGCAAATTACAATTTTTATTGGACTGTGGATTGTGGCTTCAGAATCAAGACAAGTAAATTAAAAGTTGAAAAGATGCAGTGTACACAGCAGTGTACAGCAGACTACTAAAAATTCTGATTTATATCAGAAGGTCCTGTACAGATGGGGCAGTGTGCCCAGAACTCTGGTTCCTGTTATATCTGGTTATACGGGTTGACACAATCATTTAAGTGCCATTTAGAATGAACATATTGTCGATAGCTATGAAGATAGTATAATGGTGTCCCATCAAACCACTGAATGTTAACATTAGAGGGAACCATAAAGATAAAATAATCCAAATATCCCCATACTATTTTATAAAGGAAGAAACTGAGATCCTGGGAAAGAAATGATTGACATCAGATTAACTATACTGAACCCTACCTAAATCATCTTTTTCAACCCTCAGTATAACAAAGCAATGAATGTGACTGCCAAAATCAATTACCTGGTTATCTGTATCTTCTAAAGATGACCAAAAGAAATAAATCAGCTATAATGTGGTCGATTAATTCCATGCCTATAGACATTGTCTTAGTGGTAGAGAAAAATGAAACTTGGTTTCCTTCATCTCTCTTTTTTTCCACAACTGCTCTTCAAACTCAGAGAAAAAAGTAGCACGGTCAATGCCAAGTCCCACAGACTGAGTAAAAGGACCTCTCCTGCTCAGTGGAATGATTATACACGATCTCTTCTCACGCCAAAGTTTCTTGTTTCTTGTTTTCCATTTTGTTTTCAGATTGCAGATAGTATCTGCTAGGCATAACTTCTTTTTTTTTCTTGAAGCAAAGGGAACGGGTAATCACTTGTGGCTACTACATTAGTAAACAGTGGTCATTGATATGGCCAAAAGAATGATTGAAGCATCATAGCCCTACAGCAAGGAAATAGGCTGGAACTGAGGCATTTGGGTGAAGTCCCTTAAGAAAACAATGTTAGGAAAGGGGAAAAATGACCAGGGTACAGTCTAACATTGTAAGGTAAACTCTGAAATAATGAATGATCCTGGTTGGCAAAATTTCATCAGCAGAAGAGGAATGGAGATGGCTTATTATTTTTTTTTTCCTGTTTCAGTAGATTCGCTATGATAGAAAGTACTGGTGATAAGTTAAGACAGAAAAAGACAAAAGTATAAGATAACCAAGATCTGAAGAAATCAGTTGAAGTTACAGTGTTTATGGTATATATATATGTATATATATATATATGTGTGTGTGTGTATATATATATGTATATATATATATGTATGTGTGTGTGTACATGTGTGTATCCCATCAAATGTAAGAATAACTCACTTATATGAAGCTTAAGTTTTCCTCAAAACAGTACTTTAATTGAAGAAAGACAAGTATTATCATTCCACTTTTGTAGATGAAGGAATTGAAGGTCAGAGAGGCCAAACTTCAACTTTACACAACTAACGAATAATAAATTTTGGATCTGAACCCATCTATCTTCATTCTAAACATGTCATTTCTACTACCTACATAGCTAAGAATGATACTTTGTGTCCTCTGGTGGATCTGATCACAGTACTCCTATGACCATAAGGTGGACCACACCTCTGTCATCCACAATTGCCTATGGAATGAATTTCCTAATCCAAGTCTCTCCACATTTTGACTCTGACCTACCTTCCCAACTTCCCCATGTAGTCTACATTTGCTAAGCCAAAATTTATGTGCTAAATCCTGGGAACACAAATAGAAAAGTGAGACAATTCCTACTTTGTCAATTCCTGCTAAAGTCAAAGACTTTATATTCTAATTGAGAAAGGCAACACATAAGAGGGTTCAGTTGAAATGGAAAGACCATTTCCATCAGTTCAGATGGAAAGATTCCGAGGTCCTAAGAGTGTGCTGGCATGAGAAATGGCAGACCCCATGACTCTTTATGGTAAAACAAGATATCTGTGTCAACTATAGCTGAACCCTCCTAGATATCTGCTCATCCTGGAGAAGAGATGAAAAGGTTGCCCTCACTTGATGCCTGCTCTATCTGGGGACCCCCAGGAGCTACAGTGAGATCTTGCCCTGCCATCTGTTATCTCTAAGAATTGGCTCACCTTATTCCCTAAATCTGAATTGGATTTCCTCTCTCTCTCTATCAACTCATTCTTATTCACAAATTGAAGTTCCTCTCTTATCTCAATGCCCAATTCAGACATACCTCCCCCATGAACCTCATTCCATCTGAAAATGGTCTCTTCTTCATATTTCTTCTAGCACTGGGCCTGATCCCCTTCCCCTTTACAATTAACACTCTCCCTGTTATCATATTTATGTACATGCTTTCTCCCTGCCCCCATTAGCTTGTATGGTCTTTGAGATAAGAATTATAGAATCTTTCTTCATATTCCCCAAAACCTGACAGTGCTTTACAAATGGTAGGCAAATACATGCTTTTTTTATGTGAAATAAATGAAATATTCATGCTTTTGAATTACCAGTGTTATGATGAATATTATTTGCTCATCACCTACTCAGTTTTCAACTCCCTTGAAATCTGATTTCTTAAATTGCCATTCTATTGAACTTTCATTCAAGATATGATCATCAATCTGCTGAGCTTTTCTAGGCCTTCTCCATCTTGACATTTATGCCACATCTTTTAAATATTTTTTCCTTCTTCTCCACCCTCACCTCCTCATCCCTAATGAGTTCTAAGACACTGCTCATATGAATAAATGTAATTCAATATACAACGCCACTCCGCTATCCACCTCTGCTTTGCTTTCCTGTAACTTTTGAATAAACGTTTCAGTCAAGCAGTCCGTCACAAGTCTCAGTGATACCTATGAAGTCAAATGTGCTTCCTTTTGAACTAGAACAGCTCTAGTTAAGCCTTGCTTGTTGCCCATACTTTGTCCATTTGCATATGGATATTCGAGGCAATGATGACTTGCCTTTCTGAGTATTTCTTCTGCCATCTGGATTCCTACATTGTAGCTAGTCTTTACAGTATGTAGCTTAGGGCTTATGTATGTCCATTAAAAGGGCATTTTTCAAGCATTTGCTATCTTCCAGGCACTATGCGCTGAAATTATGAATACAAAAGTGAAATAGTTCTTGCCCTCAAGTAGCTCAGGAAGAGAGTTTTGTTCCCTTAGAATACTCCCTCAAAGAGATCACATAAACTTTACTTACCATTTTTTTTTATTTTGTAGGAGATGGAGGTACCATTTCACATTTTTTACTCATCTCAAACTTGTTGTCTTCAGTGATTTTTTTTTTCATTTTGTCAATTGTACTTTTAAAATAATTGGTCAATTTTTCTTCTACCTCTCTAATTTTGCTTTTAAAATCCTTCTTGAGCTCTTCCAAGGAAGCTTTTTGGGCTTGAGATTAATTCATATTCCCTTTTGAGGTTTCAGATGTGAGTATAGTGTCAATACTGTCCTCTTCTGAATTCATATTTTGATCTTCCCTGTCTCCATAGTAAGATTCCATGGTTTTTGTTTCTCTAATTTCCTTCTCCCTCATTGTGATTTCCTTTTTCCTGGCTTTTAAAGTGGATCTTTGCTTCTGGAGCACAGGGGGTTCTGTCCCATGCTTCTTATGCTGGGAGCTAGTGACCTGATTACTGGCTTTGTGTTCTGTGGCCTCTGGTTCTGTCACCTAGAAGTTACATAATGCTGCAGCTTACCTGGTACTGTGTTAGAGCTGACTGATGTGTGCCATGGCTGAGGACAGGTGAAGTCTTTTTGTGTTTCCCTGAGGTTACACTGAAGCTCATGGTATGATGTGTGGGCAAGGGGTGATCTGGTCTCTGGAGGTCTCTTCTCCTAGGGCTGCAGATTTACTCTGCCATCTTTGCTCCTGAACTTTCAAGTAGGTGACTTTTAAACATTTAGTCTGTGGGCTGATAGCCCCAGGAGTAGCTGTTGCTAGTGTTGTTGCTGTTGCTGCTGCTGCTGCTGCTGCTGCTGCCACCTCAGGTACTACACTTCTCTCTCACCCAGCCCCGACAGACCCCCATTCTATGCTGAGAGGTTTGGGAACTGCCACTGCCATCAGTGATTCAGTCCACCAGGGCCCACTCCTGCTCCACTATGGTTGGGTCTGTGCTGGTGCAGCCCACATGCTGTGCACTCCCCCAGCCCAGTGCAATAGATCCTTCCAGTTGACCTTGTAGGTTGTCCTGGGCTAGAAATATGCCACATTCTGTCTTCTAGTGGATTATGCCATGCTAAAATTTGTTTAGATTAACTTTTTAGAGGTATCTGAAGGAATATGTGGGAGATCTCAAGTGAATCCCTGCTTTTACTCTGCCATCTTGGCTCTGTCTCAATTTATGAATTTTTTGGAATTGTAAGTTATTTCAGGGGTAAGGGAAGAAAACTTGAGTGTAATGAGATAGAGCATAAAACGATACTTTTTAAATGTATTAATTGCCTCTCACCTCTGACATTTTGTGGGTTCTGGTGATTACATTATATGAATTAGTTTCATTTCAGTTAATTAAAATCAAATATCAAAATTAGCTGATAGAACCAGACCTTGCTGTATCTCAAAGCAATCTTATTAATCCAAGATTTTAAAAAATGAAGTATATTTAATCACATTGTTCCTACTAAAAATTTCCTATTAATAATAATATTTTAATGAAAATGAAAAGGGTTTTAAACCAAGAAAATAACTGGAACCATAAACATAAGCTATTTTATAACTACACTTTCAAGTACACAATTATATAAATATTGCTCATGTTTTATGTATCCACCAAATTGGCATGAACTGATGTTACTCTGTAATGGTTATGCTGCCCTACACTTTGTGTCTTCTTGGTCATTCAACCAGTTCTGATTCCATCTCCTTGTATTATCACCTATCACATATTATCACATATCAAACCTACAGACTAAAACCAAAACGCTCCCACTGCAACATAAGCCAAATTAAAATCTAATTGGTAATTGGTCAACAATATAGACAGGGATTCTTATATATGGTTTAGTTCCTCCCCAACATCTTTTCTATTTTGACACTATTGACCTAGTTCACATCTCTTCATCCTCACCACATATATAGCATGGGAGATTTTGTCAAATTTTTTTTCTCTAAAATTTAGACATCCTATTATTCCCTAGCGGCAGTCTAGTAACTGTTAAAAAAGCAAATAAGGTAAGCATATGATCAACTTTTCTTGATGAAGCCATGCTGTTTCTTTGGTATTACCAATTCCTTTCCTAGATATTTACTAACCTTCCTTTTAATAATCCATTATAGACTTATATTCAGAATTTACCTGGATACTATAGTTCACAGACTTCATTCTTTTCCCTTTTGCAAAATCAAAACATTTGCCCTCCCCTAGTCCTTTGTCTCCTCACCTATTTTCCACACACCTTCAATTATAGTGATTAAGCAACAACAACAATTGCCATTATTGGCTCTCACTGTGGCATTCACCTGGAGCACTGGATCCATTCCTCTCTAATTTATCTTTCTAAAGGCTGCCAGAATAATCTTCCTAAGGCTATGTAGCTATTGAGCTCAGAAGTCTTCAGTAACCCCCTATTACCTGTAATATAAGACATACCTTCCTTACCCTGGTACATAATGATTTCCAGTTATTAAAACACAGTTTATAATCCTGATTTTGCAATTAAGTAACCATGTAAGCATGATAAAGTTATTTAATCTCCCCTTATTTCAATTTTTCCATCTGAAAAATTAGGTTGGATTAAAAGGTCACTGTGATCCTACCCATGATTCTATGAAAAAAAGAGAGAGGCCCCTGGGTAATGAAGATTCTAATTCAGAATGGGATTTATGTTAGGTCACTTATAAATTTGTAAATTGTTATTTGATTTTTTTTTTGTCTGTGTAATCATAGAACATCACATTCTCCTAGAAGGCAGTGGCTTAACTTTTTGATCTGTTTTGTAAGTCATCTAGCTTAGCACCATGTATACCATAAATACCATTGTCCACAAATGCATATATGTCTGCGTATATACACAGACACATATGTATGTGTATATATCATGATTTATCAATATAGATAGATAGATATCAGTATCAATCTATCTATCTTTAGATTTAAATCTAGTCAATAGGTGTTTAGAGATGGATTTTTACCTATTTGAATGGGCTGTTGCTCAAAAATGAAAACAGCAATTACTTCACAAAGATGAAGCTTTGTCTACAAGTTTCAAGTCTTAAATTTCAACTACTCTTTCACTTATATACTGTTCTACCATGCCACCTTCTTTGGCTATTTCGCTACAAGACCAAGGTTAGAATTTATTTTTCCTCCTTATAACATACCCTGAGGTGGGATCCTCTCAATAGCACTTCATATAAAAAAAAATCTCATTCATTACTCTTTTGTATTACTTGGAAGGTGAGGGTAAAAGTTAGAGTTCTTATTCATAAACTTTCAGAAATAATAGCAATATATTTATGTAATAGTTGAAGTGTGTGGGGAGGATAATAGATGGCCTGCTGGATTTCTAGAGATAATTTGAATTTTTTGTTATACGTTAAATGCATATACATTTTTTCTTTTGTATTAGCATTACTTTATTTTTTGTAAAATTCATTTAATTTCAGTTTTCAACATTTACTTCCATAAAATTTTGAGTTTCAAATTTTCTCCCCCTCCGTTCCAAAATGGCATGTAATTTGATATGGGCTCTACATATACATTCATATTAAACATATTTTCACATTAGTTATGATGTAAAGAAGAATTAGAACCCATGGGAGGAACCACAAGAAAGAAGAAACAGAAAGAGAGAGAAAGAGAGAGAACAAATAGTGTGCTTCTATCTGCATTCAGATTCCATAGTTCTTTTTCTGGATGTGGACAGCATTTTCCATCGTGAGTCTTTTGGAGTTGTCTTAGATCCTTGCATTGCTAAGAAGAGCTAAGTCTATCAAAATTAGTCATCATACAATGTTGCTGTTACCATAATGTTCTCCTGATTCTGCTCAATTCACTCAGCATCAGTTCATGTTTGGTTTTCCAGGTTTTTCTGGTCTACCTGCTCATCATTTTTTATGGAATAATAGTATTCCATTACATTCATATATCACATTTTATTCAGTCATTCTCCAATTGATGGGCATGCCCTCAGTTTCCAATTCTTGGCCATCACAAAAAGAGCTGCTTTAAATATTTTTGTACATACGAGTCTTTTCCCCATTTTTGTGATCTCTTTGGGATATGGATCTAGAAGTGGTATTGCTGGGTCAAAGTGTATACATAATTTTATAGCTGTTTGGGCATGGTTCCAAATTCCTCTCCAGAATGGATGGATCAGTTCACAACTCGAACAACAATGTATTAGTGTTTCAATTTTTCCACATCTTCTCCAACATCTATCATTTTCCTGTTTTGTCATGTTAACCAATCTGATGGGTGTGATGGGATACTTCAGAGCTGTTTTGATTTGCATTTCTCTAACCAATAGTGATTTAGTGCATTTTATGTGATTATATATAGCTTTAATTTCTTCATCTGAACACTACCCAGTCATATCCTTTGACCATTTATCAAGTGGGTAACTTTGAAAGCAATGTGTAGTATTTATTACATAGTTTGTATAAGAAAGCAAACAGCATGAAATATAAATTCATGGCTTTATATTGAATCCTCCTTTTTTGTGCTGTGTATTTGGAAATTTTTTTGTTTTTTGTATTTAAGTTCAAAATTGAATATTTTATAAAAGAAAACCTAAAATTCTATTAACTTTATTGAGTATTCAAAAACACTAGTGTTCAATTAAACCTAAGAAACATTTGTTTAGCAACTACTATGTATAAAGAATTGTGTTGACTCACCGAACTTGAATTCAACTGAAATTCATGCATCTTTTGATGTCACTTGTTATCCATCCATTTCTTCATTACCTTGTACTAGCAAAGTTGATTTTTTTTTAACACAAATGTTTTACTTTACATTTATCTCTCTTAGTTTATATCTCATCATATTAAGTCTATCTTTATCATCTCTTTGGATTTTGTTTTAAATCATAATTCCATCATTCAACTGAATAACTTCCTACCTTTATGCCACATAAATATTTTCACATATATACATACATATATACAGACACACAGAGATACATATATATCTATATCTATATCTATATCTATGTCTATATCTATATATATGTATATAATTAGCTTACATCCAAATCATTCATTTAAGAAATGTATTTTAATGACAAAAGACAAAGTGCCCTGAGGCACTTCCCTATACACCTAATTCCAAAATATTAAGTACACATCAGTTATTATACTTCAGGACACTTCATGAAACCTCTTTCAAAACTATTTAATGATTTATATTATTACATCTATTTCAGGTAGTTAGTACTAGAGACTGTCAAAAGTTTTTCCAAAACCTACTTATATTCTGTATATAGTATTTTCCTCATCTGTCAGCCTAATATTTCCATAAAAAACTGAAAATACAATTAATCTAGAATGATTTGTCCTTAATAAAGTCATGTCCATGGGTGGAGCCAAGATGGCAGAGTGACTTGCTTGAACTCTCCCCAAACCCCTCCAAATACCTGCAAAAAATGACTCTAAACAAATTCTAGAGCAGAACTCGTGAGACCTTTCTCAGTATTAAGAGAGTTGGAGGTGAGTTTGATATGAAGGGATGATATCTAAAAAATAAAATTAAGGGGTGAGAGAGGAATATACTAGGAGAAGGAGAAAGGGACAGGTAGAATGGGGTAAATTATTTCACATAAAAGAGACAAGAGAAAGCTTTCACAGTGAAGGGGAAGAGGAGGGAGAGGAGAGGGAATGAATGGACCTTACTCATTGGAATTGGCTTAAGGAGGGAATAACATAAGGAGGTGTAAGTAAATTAGAAGGGAAGGGGATAAGAGTGGGAGGGGATGATAGAAACGAGGGTATAGTGGGGGAGGGGGTAATCAGAAGCAAATACTTTTGTGGAAGGATAGGGTCAAAGGAGAGAATAGAATAAATGAGGGTGGAGGGATAGGATGGAGGGAAATATAGTTCGTCTTTCACAACGTGACTATTATGGAAGTGTTTTACATGACTACACATGTATAATCTATATTGAATTGCTTGCCTTCTCAAAGAGAGTGTGTGGGGAGGGAGGAAGAGAGAATTTGAAACTCAAAGTTTTAAAAACGAATGTTAAAAATTGTTTTTACATGCAACTGGGAAATAAGATACGTAGGCAATGGGGTATAGAAATTTATCTTGCCCTACAAGAAAATAGAAGGGAATGGATAGAAAAGGAAGAGGGGTTGATAGAAGGGAGGACATATTGGGTGAGGGTAGAATCAGAATGCATGCCATCTTGGGGTGGAAGAGAGGAAAGATGAGAAAATTGGGAACTCAAAGTCTCGTGGAAGTGAATGCTGAAAATTAAAAATAAATTAATTAATAACATTTTACAGCTTCCCAAAGGAAAAAACAAGCCATAAAGCCGCGTTGGCTCATTTTCAGTGCTCTTCGCATTTTTATTGCTCAGAACCTTCCCTTCAATACGTTTCAGAGTTTCGAAGGGAAGAGAAAATAATTGACCTATTGCTTATAGACATTATTCTCCCCCCACCTTTTTTTTTTAACTTAGAATATTTTCTGCTTTCCAATCAATGGCAACTTTGTCATTTTCCATGATCACTTATAACAATTACATTTGTCTTGTCTTTCTCAGGTCTTTCAGTACCCTGTGAAGTAGTTCCTCCAGGTCTGGTGACTTACAGTAATTGATAACAGTTAAGCAACCTAGTGCTCCACTATATGATTCATTTATGTTTTTGGTCCAGATCTGTGAATTCATTCATTTAGTGAACTCCCATAAGGAAATTTCCCTACTAAAGAAAATTTGGAACTATTATGCAATTCATAATCTTTATCATAGCCAAATGGAGTAAAGGGGAAAGAAGGTAGATTGTGAGAGTTTGTGATGTGCCCAGGATCACACACCCTGAGTCAGTCGGACTCGAACCTTGGGTCATCTAGCCTCTGAATCCTGCTATCTATGCACTATTAAATGCTGCTTATTCCTTTTTTGTTATCTCCTTATTTAACTTGAGTTTTAACTCCTTTTAAAACCATTTTTCCTTTCCTTCCCATTAGAAGACCATTTTTCTTGACAGAGAAAAAAGATTAAGCCTAATGTTTCTTTCATATGACAGCGGTTCAAATACTTAAGATGCTGGTCATGTTGTCTCTTCTAAGCTTTTCCTTCCCTTTTAAAAATATTCCAAATTCCTTCGATCCACCATCCCATGGCAGGAACTCAAGGTGCTTAACTACCCTGCTACCTTGACTGGTATGATTTCATTGGTAAAATGTTGTGCCAAGAACAAAACATAGGACTCCAGATGTGGCCTGATAAAAGCAGAGCATATTTTCTTCTATATATCTCTCAGTGCAGCCCAAAATTACATTCTCTTTGTTGGATGATATATCAAATTATTTATTACAGTCTAATAAAACCCCCAAATCCTTTTTTTTTGCTTAGTTATATTACTCTCACTTTTTTACATTGATTTTTTTAAATCCAAATTTAAGATTTTGTATTTTTTCCATCAAATTTTATTTTATTGTACTTAGCATTTTTAATCTTTCACCCATGTCTTTGATCCTGTCTCTGTCACCCATCGTGTTAACTATCTCTCCTGTCTCTGTCTCATTTGAAAATCTTACAACTATGCTAACAATATCTATTTAAGTCTTTGATAAAAATATTAAAAATCACTGGATGGAGCATAGACATCATGGACACTACATTAAAGGCCTTCTAATTTAATTCAGAACCATCATTCTTTTGGTCTATCTATTCAACCAGTTTTAAATTGACCTAAAATTATATAATTATCTAGTCCATCTAACCCTCTTCCTACAAGAATAGAAGGATAAACTTGGTCAAATGCTTTGATAACATCCAGATAAATAATATACCTTATCAGTCAATGAGCAAGCATTTTTTATACTCCAGGCAATATGCTAAGCACTGGGAACAGAAAAAAAAAAAGATAAAAGCAATCTCTTAACCTAATAGTAGAATAAATCTTTCAAAAAAAGGCAGGGGGGTTAAAATGGTATGACTTCTTCTACTTCATGTTCTTGTTGGCTTTTTGTGATCACATCTCCATTTTTTAGATACTCACTAACCATTCTTTTTAGATATAATAGCTCTTTATTAGTCTGATATTGCAGTTCTTGTGATAATTGCATATTACCCCAACCCCAATTATTGTTTTGTTAACTCTGTGTAATATTTACACTCAAATACCCTTTTAGTGATTCTGAATTTTAAAGATGAAAGATCAAATTTGGAAATCAAATATCCCTACTGGTAAGTGCTAGAGATTAGTATCTGGGCACATTTGTATATCAAAGGTTCATTTTCTGTTTTTATGATGGCATCACTCAAAAATGTTGGAGAGTAAAAAGTATATTTTTTTAAGCTTCAAATGTTGTTCCTAGTATAGCTGGATAACCTCTGTGAAACTCTGATTTCTCATTGTGACATGGAATGAACCTGGATTCTTGAAGGCACGCCAGTGGAACACAATGTCTGGCAGATTCCACCATACTGAAAAGGCTAAGAAAATGGTCCTAACACCAACTTTTGCCTCCTGGGTAAATACACAGAGACAGTTACCCCTTGGTAATGAATTATTTGGCCATGGCAATCTATGAAACAAAATGAGACAGACCCCACTTTCTCTTTACATTATTTGTGAATTCAATTTCAGAAATTTGCTAGATAGGGAGAGGAAATGCAAGGACCTGGTAGTGATCTTCCTCAAAATGTTAATCTGAGGATATTTCTGAGAGGGAATTGTCACAGTGAGAGATTAAAAACCAAGGTATGGCACTGTTGTTGTTGTTGTTGTTGTTGTTTTAAAGTTATATCTGGACACCATAAGAAACACTCCAGGTAGAGATTAAAGAAACAGAGCTTATAGTGGGTCAATCAGGTATCAGTCTCCCCATTCATTTGGAGGCTCACCTACTCTATCTTTGTTGTCTGGGTTTGAAAGATCATAGCTTCTTGGATGCTAGAGATATCACAAAGAGCTTAGGCAAAGAAGAAAATAAGAATGTTGCAGCAAGGTACTAAGCAGAAATGCCAAGGGGACAGCAAGTAGCCATCCCTGGGAAAAGACTAAAATAGCTTCTGCCATTGAAGCTCCTCTGATTGTCTATATAATTGCAGTACCAGGAGGTGTAATGGATACTAATAAGACTATTCCTTGCCACCACCGACTTTACAAAAACCAAAAAGTTATCATTAATCAAATCCAATGAAGTTTCCAAGGATTCTTTGTCACGGTGTTTTTAACATTTTCATCAATATTTTGAACTACAGCAAAATTAGATCCAAAAAAGATCTTTGAAACTATAGCTTTAAAATGAGTTTCTGGGAATGGGACTCAGCTGAGTAATCTCCCAAGGAGAGGAAGAAGACAAGTTTTTCCTTCAGATCATTACTAGAAAATGGAGAAGCCAAGATTTTTAATCTTGTATTTTTTCATTTCTAAGTTTATGCAAAAAGTTAATCTCTAATGTGAGCACATTATCCTGTTGGATATTTAGAACTGGGTTTCAACGGCATATGAAAAAAGTGATACGTTAAATGTATGAACTATTTTCTGGTCATGATTTTATATTTTAAACTTTACAGATATCTAAGAACACCAGCAGTCACTAGCAAGTAGGGAGTGCCTTCCAGCACATGTGCAGAAATGTTAGTTAACAGCTTGAATTTCCACATGTGTGACCAAGGCATGGGTCGGCTAGATCAAGCTCAGAGCACTGTCTGGTGGCTTATACCGAGATTGCACTCTGAGTAACTGGATCATGCAATGGAAGGGACATTGATTTTGATGCTTACAAGATACTGTGTTAAGGAAGCTTCAGAATCCAAAGAAAACTAACTACAGCACAAGCAAACTGCATGAACATATGGAGACACTCAGCTTCAAAAGAAATAAGTATATAAATGGCTTTCAACTTTGTGTAGTTCCCTCCTACTACTTCTTTCATGATAGTGGAAGAGTAGAGGAAAAGGATGTGGGGGAGAAGTCACACAATATCAAAACTGTGATTAAAGACTATGTATAAGCAAGAAGTATTAGTGTTCAAATTATGATTACCTTGATCAGTGACCAACGAATATGTTGACAAATTATGGGAGGAATGGAGTCATATCAGTCTTGCCATTCCAGCTACAAATGATATCAGAAGACAAAATTAAGTGCCATTTAATAGAAGAATCATTGGTAGGTTCCCTCTGAAGAGAAAAACAAAAGAGTTGATTGATTTGGCTTCATAGTACAACAAGGAGTGATACCTCAGATTTCATGATAAACCTTCTTTAAAAAGACCACAGTCAATATAATTGCTGTTTGTTCTATTGCAGAAGAAGAAAAGATAAGAACTGGATGAAATTGACCAAAGTGAATCAACATGCCCTGTAGGGCTCAACAAATAAAAATGCAAAAGGTGGGGAGGATGGCAAAATACATATTGAAAAATGTTAATCAGGCATAAGAAACAAAAGAGGCATGAAACTTGCAGATCACACCAAAGACTCAGACCTAGATGAGATGAATACTTTCTCCAAGAAAAACAATTTTGAAAGTAGCAAATAATGCTACAAAACTTAAATTGCTTATCTTAGGAAACAAATGATTACAGATACGCAAGTTTTTTCTGAATCAGCTATTGATAGACAGGTTATTAACTTTTTCAGTCCATGATTAAAAATCAGGATCAGGTTAAAAGAAATAAAGAGAGTAAGATGTTATTCAATTAAAATAGTTCCAACCTGTCCTATTTAAGCAAGCTATTAGTGAACAAGATGATGGACCATTTTCTTCTTTGGCATGATCCCTATGACCTCTCAAACCTATCCAAAACAGAAATTAAGCACCAAAGAGTAAAACAAAAACAAAACAAAACAAAACAAAAAAACTTTGCTTGTCTCCATGGTCAAGGACACCCGGAATGCAAAAGAAGGCAAATAAAAAACATCCCAAGAACTGATGCTCAATAACCCAAAGTCCACTCAGCCCTCTCCCCCACCTGTTATGCTACTAGCAGTATGTCTTCACTATCGGACCAAAGGAGGTTTACATCAAATCTCTGTAACCTGATAGCCCTTTCCTCTTTCCAGTGCTGTGGAAATCATGGCTCCAGGCTGCTGAAGGTTGCTTGGACTTCCATAGTCAGTTTGGTCATAATGCTACATAGTACAAAAGAGACTGCCTGGGGCTGCAACCCAAAGCACCAGTACTACAAAGCTTGCACTGCAAATGCCGGGGAAAGCAGACTCTGAACTGCCAGTGATGGGCCAGAAAACTAAGGAACAGAGGGAGTGTGACAGGTCACAGGTCACCAGAACGAAAGTGTATATGTTGGGTTGGGAAAGGGAAAAAAACCTGAAAGTATCAAAGATTTCAGGAAGGCAGCACAGAGGCCTTGAACATAAACAGATAAATTAATAGTCACAACTATAACAACAGAAAGAAATATAGCCTCAAAATCTAGTAAACAAGCATCTATGAATAAATACAGCAAAATGAAGGAAAAGGATCCAATACTTGAGGATATGTGGAATGAGAGAACATGAAACCACAACAGGCTATATTCCTAGGTGATTTAAAAGAGAAATGAGAATTATAAGTGTGGAACTTATGTCTTGCACAGCAAAAATAATAAACAGAATAGAAAAACTTGAATCTGTAACATCATTCTTCACCAAAGAAATAAAAAAAGAGCAATAGATTGGGAAAGCAAATACAGAGAAGTGAAGGCTAACCTAGAAGAATAGGAGCAAAAGGCAAAAACATTAAAATAAATTATGCTCACTATGAAAGCAAAACATACTAAATTCAAAGATAGGATGCACAGAAACAAAAGATCATGGATTTCCCAGAAGAAAATGAAAGAACAAAAATCTTTAGCATTGTACTGAAGAAAATAATAGAAAAGTACTTCACAGAACTTCTAAATACAGAAAATGAAATTCTACTTGAAAGAATTCATAGATTAAATTCCAGAAGAGGAAAAGCAAGACTGCAAGCTTTAAGACATATACTGGTTAATATTTAACAATTCAATTCAGAAACAACAAATTCTGTAAGTCAACAGGAGAAAGACCTTCAAATACCAAGGAAAAGATACTTCAATATTACAAGATTATTCTGCACCCATTAGAAAAAGGAAGAGGGAATGAAATAAATTATTCTGAAGCATAACGGAGTTCAGGACACAGCCCAGGATGACCTATCCTGGAAATCATATTTTACTCAGACAGGAGAAAGATGGATATTCAATAATAAAGAAGAGTCTGAAATATTTTTAGAAAGAAAACCAGAACTAAAGAGTTTATTTCTTTAACACCTTGAACTGCAGAAAAGCAGGAGGAGTGAATATACACAGCTGGCAAAGTGTAACAGCAAAAGAATGACAACAGAGAGATCAGTAAGAAACTTCATTCTAAATGCACACAAGGAGACAAGTGAAGATGGAAATCTGGTAGAAGTAACCATGAAGAGGCAAATGGGGCCTTATGGACAGAACCTGGTGACAGCCAGCTAAAGGTGAATTGTTGTTGTTGTTGTTGTTGTTGTTTTTGGGGGGGGACTATATTACAACATGGGCAGGTACATAGAGGAATGTAGGGAACAGAAAGACACAAACTTTGCAACACGATTTGGACTTATGCAAACAAATTGACTAAATGTCCATACCCTTTGAACCAGAGGCTCTATTACTGAGATTATGCCCCAAGGAATCCATAATAAGTAAAAAGTCCCAATATACTCCAAAATATCTATAGCAGAACTTTTTGGTGATAGCTAAGAACTACAAATAAAGCAGATGACTATTAATTGGGACATGGCTAACCAAAGTGTGGCACACAAATGCAATGGGGCAGTACTATGCTGGAAGAAATTATTTTTATAAGAAATATATGGAAGCATGAAAAGATCGATATGAACTGATACTGAGTGAAGTTAGCAGAATCCAAAAAACAATATACATACAAAAAATGGAAATGAAAAGAACAAGGACCCACCTAAAAAATTACTGTAACAAAATTATAAAAATCAAGTGGGACTCAAGGAAGAGATATGAGAAGACACCCCCAACCTACACCTCTGTGGAGATGAAAGGTTCACAGGTGTTTCACGATGCATATCTTCAGACCTTGTTAATGTATTGTTCAGTTGTGCTAACTCTTTGTCCTCTCAAAACCATACTACTTAACATACGAGATGGCTCTCTGGGAGTGGAGCAGGGGAGAATGCATGACATACACAACAAAAAGTATCGATAACAAACTTATTGAAAAATAAAAATAAGCAAAAATAAAAACCCAAGATATTAGTGCCTAAAAAACCAAAAATGATAAAAAGTAGATATTATATAAATTGTCACATTTCCTAAGGAAATTAAACTGATGGAAGTCTATTGCCACAAAGAAGAAAGCAAAACAGCTTAGAAAACACCTTAACCAGTAAATAAGTGATCTCTTGCTAAATGGAGAGCTATGGAAATCAAGGGCATTACCAGTATAGAATACAATCTCACTTGTGAAATATTACGTAAGTGGATGTTTGAACAACATAAGAAGCATCACCTTTTAAAAATAGCCAGAAACCATAAAGGAAAAGATCTTAACAGGAAGATTGCTATGATATCTACTGAGATCAGTCCAAGAATATTTCACAATGAAACTGGGAGGACAACAAATAATCGAAAATGGAATACCTCCGTTGAGATCACTTTTCTTCATTAACAAACATAACCGATGAATTTGGGCTTCAGCATAACAGTCTCTTGTGTGTAATGTGAGTAACTACAAATGGTACTAAAAAGAAAGGAAATCTGAAAGTAAGCAGCTGGATCAAATCAAGTATTCACAGAGGAAGTCCATGCTAGAGGCATTATACTGTGATTTTATTAGGGGATAGATTTTCAAGATATCTACGAGAGGAGAGAATAATAAAGAATTTGAGAAAAAATGTGAATTTTTACTAAAAAAAGTAATCGAGAAACTATCAAGATGTCACTGGCACAAATGCCTTACTTTCCTATCTCCCCTAAATCCTTATGAGGATATAGTCCATGTACATGGAGGATATACACCCTTGTTGAGAAGATATACAGTCATTCACAAATTATATCCTATAGAAAACCTTTAGAGACAAAAAAAATTGCAGAACTAAAAAAATCCTTCTGTCTTAATGGTTTCTTAACTCAAAAAAAGTTCAAATCAGTAGAGCAAAATTTCATCTTAAACTTAATAAGAGGGCTTGAATGATTATATTAACTTATTGTAAATTCCTTTTTAAAAATTTATTTATTTTCTTGTTTACATCATTCATTTCCATGAGATTTTGAGTTGCAAATTTTCTCCCCATCTTTCCCCTACCCACCACCCCAAAACAGCCATCCCACTGTATAACCTCTCCCCCAATCTGCTCTCTCCTATGTCCTCTCCAATCACCCCTCTGACTTTCCAGTAGGGCAGGATGGATCTACCTACCTCAGTGCCTGTATATCTTAATTCCCAATTGGATGTAGTTAATGATAATAATAATTATATACATATATATTTTTTTAACATTTGATTATAGAACTTTAAATTCTAGATTCTTTCCCTTCCTCCCTCATCACCCACCCCCACTAGAAGGACAAGCAATTAAATACAGGCTGTACATGTGTAATCATGCAGAACATCTCCACAGTGGGCATATTGTGAGAGACTGATTATATGTCCCTCCTTTGTATCCTGCTCCCCCCTACCTTGGTCTATTCTCTACCCTGTCACTGTCCCTTTACAGAAGTGTGTGCTTCCAGCAATCCCCCACCCACCCTACCCTACCCTCCATCATCACCCCTCTCA
>CM053582.1:284045892-284110185 GCA_028627135.1 Pseudochirops cupreus | reverse complement strand
CATATATGTATATGTATACATATATACATATATGTATATGTATACATATATACATATATGTATATGTATACATATATACATATACATATTCCCTTCAGCTATCTTCATACTGAGAAAAGTCTTGTGAGTTACAATTATAGTTTTTCCATGTAGGGATGCAAATAGTTCAACTTTAATAAGTTCCTTATGATTTCTTTTTCCTGTTTACCTTCTCTTGCTTCTTGTATTTGGAAGTCAAATTTTCTGTTCAGCTCTCATTTTTTCATCAAGAATGCTTGAAAATCTTCTATTTCATTGAATGACCATATTTCCCCTGAAGCATTATACTCAGTTTTGCTGGGTAGGTGATTCTTGGTTTTAGTCCTAGCTCCTTTGACCTTTGCAATATTGTATTCCAAGCCCTTCGAAGCCTGAATGTAGAAACTGCTAGGTCTTGTGTTATCCTGATTGTGTTTCCATGATACTCAAATTTTTTCTTCCTGACTGCTTGCAGTATTTTCTTCTTGACTTGGGAACTTTGGAATTTGTCTCTATTGTTCCTAGGAGTTTTCTTTTTGGGATCTTTTTCAAGAGGCAAAGAGTGAATTCTTTCAATTTCTATTTTGCTCTCTGGTTCTAGAATATCAGGGCAATTTTGCTTGACGATTTCTTGAAAGACAGTGTCTAGGCTCTTTTTTTGATTATGGCTTTCAGGTAGTCCAATAATTTTTAAATTATCTCTCCTGGATCTATTTGCCAGGTCAGTGGTTTTGCCAATGAGATATTTCACATTGCCTTCTATTTTTTCTTTTCTTTGAATCTGTTTTACAGTATCTTAATTTCTCATAAAGTCATTAGCTTCTAGTTCCTCTAATCTAATTTTGAAAGAGTTATTCTTTTCAGTGAATTTTGGAAATTCCTTTTCATTCTGGCAAATTCGGCTTTTTAAAATCATTTTTCTCCTCATTGGCTTTTTGGGCCTCTTTTGCCACTTGAGTTAGACTATTTTTTAATGTGTTATTTTCTTCATTGTATTTTGGGGTCTCCTTTAGCAGGCTGTTGACTCACTTTTCATAATTTTCCTACATCATTCTCATTTATCTTCCCAATTTTTCCTCTACTTCTTTTACTTGATTTTCAAAATCCTTCTTGAGCTCCTCCATGGACTATAACCAGTTCAATTTTTCTTGAAGACTTTTGATGCAGGAGTTCTATCTTTACTGTCTCCCTCCCACTCCATGCCTTGATCCCTTTTGTGCACAGAAAAGGATTTTATGGCCTTTTTGTGCTTCCTATGCTTGTTCCTATTGCCAGCCCATTACTTGACTTTTGAGCTCTTTGCCATGGTAGAACTCTGCTTCCAGAATGGAGAGAGCTTTGTCCCAAATTGCTGGGGTTTTTGGAGCTGCTGGAGTATTAAGAGGGTGCTATCTCTACAGCCCCCACAGACTCTGGCTCACTGATCACACTCCCCAGGACCACCACCCAAGACTATAATTCAGATCCAAGCAAGTTAAAGCAAGAGTGATTACTCTCTGAATGGTCACTTGAGCTCCTGAGGCAGCCACATGTTGCTGTGCTTCTTCTACTTCTTGCCCTAGGGGCAGCAGCCAGACTGTGCTCTTCAGTCCCCCCTGTTCCAACCAAGTTCCACACTGATGTTTTACTTTGTCTTTGGCAGTTATGCATTGAGTAGTCTGGAAGTCACCACAGCTGCTGGTTATTCACTCTCCTGAAGTCTGCTCTGGCCACTGGTGCTAGAGGCCTCCCAGGGGGTTGGAACTGAGAGGCTCCTGTGAGACTATGCTCAGCTCTCAGCACACTGAGATAGACCTTTCCTGTTAGCATGTTGGCTGTATTCAGCAGGAGATTTGTTTCTCTCTGTCACTTTGTGGGTTCTGTAGCTTTACAGTTTCTTTAGAGTCTTTTTTTTTTACAGGTATTGGAATTTTTTGGAGCTGGAGCCCAGGCCAAGTTTGTGCTTCTACTCCACCATCTTGGATCTGTGCCCCACCTCCTCTCCCACAAGCATTCTTGATGAAAAAACCAGAGTTGAATAGAAAATTTACCTTTTAAATACAAGAATCAAGAGAAGCATGAAAAGGTAAACAGGAAAGAGAAATCATAAGAAATAATATTAAATTACAATTGTTTACTTTCCTACATGGAAATAGAACACAAGGTGAGCTGAATATGCAGGGATGATATCTAAAAAATAAAATTAAGTGTTGAGAGGAATGTACTGGGAGAAAGAGAAAGAGAGGTGGAGTGTAGTAAATCCTCTCATATAAAAGAGGCAAGAAAGACCTTTTGTAATGGAGTGGAAAAGGTGGGGAGGTGAGAGGGAATAAGTGAACCTTACTCTCATCAGATTTGGCTCAAAAAGAGAATAACATATACACTCAATTGGATACAAAAATCTACCTTAACTTACAAGAGAGAAGCTGGGAAGAGAATAAGAGACAGGGGATAATAGAATGGATAGCAGATTGGGGGACAGAGTATCAGAATAAACACTTTTGAGGAGGTGCAGGTCAAAGGAGAGAATAGAATAAATGGAAGGCAAGAAAGGATAGAGGGAAATATAGTCAGTCTTTCACAATGTGACTTTTATGGAAGTATTTTACATGACTACACATGAATATATCAAATTGCTTGCCTTCTCAATGAAGACTGGTGGGGATGGAGTAAGGGAGAGAATATGGAACTCAAAGTTTTAAAAATGAATGTTAAAAATTGTTCTTACATGTAACTGGGAGAGAAGATATACAGACAATGCGGTGTAGAAATATATCTCGCCCTATAGGAAAATAGAAGGGAAAGGGATAAGAGAAGGGGATGGGGGTGATAGAAGGGAGGACATATTGGAGAAAGGGGTAGTCAGAATGCACACATCAGAATGCACACTGTCTTGGGATGGGGAGAGGGGAGAGATGGGGAGAAAATTTGGAATTCAAAATCTTGTGGAAGTGAATGGTGAAGACTAAAAATAAAGAAATGAATAAAATAATAAAAATTATAGTAGCTTAGTTTCTATAATCACCTCTACTCTTGTGGTATGGGGATGGTGCCTCTATCTTCAGATCCTCCTTTAGTCCTTCCCTCTGGTCTGGAACTGAAACCAAGACATCAGCATCCTATAAGTGCTCACAGCCAGTAGAGTTCCTGCTCCACAGCTTATGTACTCACAGCACATATGCTGGGCAGCAAAGTTGTGTCTGGCATTCCTTGTCAGCAGAGATTCCTTCAATCTTTCCTGGCTCTGATGTCCAACACTCTTCTCTATCCTGGAGGTAAAAGTTCCTACAGCCATGGCAGCCTCCCAATTCAGCCATGAGGCTTGTTGTTTGTTGTTTAAGCAGATCTCAGAGATGTTTATCCTTCACATGGACCAAACTTCTCCTGAGACTTTTCTTCAGATCTTCTCCAACTATCCTAGGAGGGCCCCTGTTCTACCCTGACTCTTATTTATTTTTTCTGCTCAATATTCACCCCAAACACCTATTTCATTTCTTTTGTGGGGGAAAATCTTGAGAGCTTAGAATTTTCTGAACCTACTCCACCATTTTCCCAGAATCTTCTCTAGTTCTAGATTTTTAAAAAAGTAAAACATTGTATTTTCTGCAAACAGAAATAATTTTGCTCCTTGTTTCCCCAAGGCAATTAATTCAACTTCTTTCTTTTTATTATTGATACAATTAGTATATTTAACCCTATTTAAAATAGTAGTCGTGATAATAGATATCTTGCTTCACCTGTGATCTCATTGGAAAGATTTCTAATTTATTCCCATTGCATATAATACTACTTTCTAGTATTAAATATACTACCCATGTTTTAAGGAAAGATTCCTTTGTTCCTATAAATAGAGTAGTTCTTTTACCTATTAGTCCTTGTGAATGTGTACCTGTAGTGCTAGAGAGGCAGTTAGAAAGGAAGCTATTAGAATTTGGTTTTTATAATTAGGAAATCACATTTTTCTTTCTCTGGTTTCACATAAATGCACACGTGTGTGTATACATGCACACATACATTGGTATATAAACATATATAAACACATTTGTACACAAACATGCATATCTCTGTATGCAAAGGGATACATACAAATATACATGAATGTGTTCCTGTGTAGTCTGCTGGTTTCAGCAGCAACATATGATACAGCCATATCCAATACTACAAGCGTAAGGTCTGATATAATTGCCTCAATTCATTGCAACATCTGAGTGTATATAAAAATGAGCTTTCATGCTTTTTATTTCTGTATTTTAATCCTACTCCACTTTTTTTTAGAAATATATGAAAAAAAATTGGATTGCATTTTGTCTGTGGCTCCTCTTAAATATAAATCATTGATTCTCTGATCACAGGGAATGTAGTCATACTAAGTAGCAGAAAATAATTGAAAATGGAATCATATAATGAGCACAGTCTGCAAACATGTAAACCTGGAGGATGTTACCATTAACTGTGAATTCTGCTTCCATTTGGACCTTACACAGGCCATCTTCCATGACAAATATTCATGAGTAGATCTTTTCTTCTGTTTGCATCTCTTGGCATTAAACGTTAGAGGTTAATCTCTGAAGCTGCATATTTGAAGGAATTTTATGTGATGATAATTATAGTAGTTAGCATTTACATAGCCCTTTAAGGTTTGCAAAGCACTTTGTTGATATCTCATTTAATCATGACAATGTTGGGAGGTAAGGTGCTATTACTATCCCCATGTTACAGATGTGGGAGAGAGGTTAAGCGATTTTTCTAGGGTCACAAAGCTATTAAGTGTCTTGGGCTGGTTTTGAACTCTTATTTCTGACTCTTTGTCCATCTCTCTAACCACTGTGCTACCTAGCTGCCTCTTGTGCAATCTAGATGCCTGTGAATATATGCATAAAAGTAATTTTTGGGGGAAAAAATTTTAAACCTACTTTTTTCCCTTCAGAGTTAAATATCTTTTTTTTTTCTAATGCACAATCAACAAATGGATAAAATTTAGTTAATTTCATTTTTATTTTTACCTTGATCCACCTTATCTGATTTTTTCATTGCATTTAGGCATGAGGCATCTGAATAGTGTTCAATTCTTTGAGAATCTTTTGCTTTTGGAATCTGAGATCTATATTCCAACATACTCTTCAGCCTCCTCTTTAGTACCTAGCTTTGCATTGTAGTCACCAAGTATTTTTGGCATTTTGTTTGGGAGGATTTTGTCAAGTCCTTTGAAGATACTTCCTCTCTCTTTATCCTCTGCCACAGATGTTGGCACACGGCTACCATTATCTTATTTATGATGTATAGGCTTATGCTCACCATCAGCCCCACAAGATGAAATGAACAGTGGCTTATGAAATGAAGTGTCTTACTGCTTTTTTGGCATATAATAAAGCCAACTCCTTTCATTATATTACCAGGAAGAATCCATGAGACATCCTTTAATTTAACAGCAACTTATATATCTCTCCTCCTTTTGTTTGTTACAAGAATGTCATTATTGATGGAATTTAATGCTTTGAAAAGTATGTCACTTCATTGTCACCAGATAAAGATTCTATATTTATAACAACTCCAATTAATTTAATGTATAGACATGTATGTAATGTATAGATAGCATAAAAACCATGATTTCTAGCACTTCCCTCCTCACCCTTGCCACTTTCCCACCAGTACTTCCCCACCATAACCTACTAGTAATGCTGTTATGTCTTTTGGCTTTTTTGATCTGTAAATAATAGTCTAGTTCTATTGCTGTGATTCTACTCAATGTTCTAGCACAGTAAAGCTTCCTAGGTTTATGTTCCTCTGGCATAGGCTTTGAGAACCCAGGGTCAGTTCTGTACCACAATGAATTATGATAGGGCATTCTGAAGGGCTGTAAATGCACCTAAAAATATCATGACATGAGCAATCTATAATTCATGGACACACATTTCTAATAATAAGATTCATTTTCAAATGGTCAAAAGTTATGAATAGGAATGTGTCAGGGTTCTCTTTCAGAGTACCCTAACTTGCCTGCAGGGGCAGCTGGTTACTTACCCTAATGGAGAAAGCGCCAGCACCTTCTCAAGAACAGAAGAGTCACGGCTCAGTGGTAAAAACAAAGAAAGTTTATTGAAGTCTCTCTATGGGGAAGCCTTACAGCCAGATCTTAAGGCAGGCTTCAAACTACCTCCAAGGCTTAGGTCTTATATATACCCCAGATCCACATACCACACGTGACAGAGCCCAGCTGAACAGAATTGTGAGAAGAGAAGTGCAATCACAAGGGTATGAAGGCCCCAGGGTATGGAGACATCAATCAGGAACATCAGGTAACCCCACGAAAGAGAATCTTGAGCAATGCAGTATCCCCTGGCCGGGGACAGTGCAATATGCTCTGACCTCCACGTGACCCAATTAATTCCCAACACTTCCCTGTGCCTCAACACAACCGTTTGCAATCTGCACATATTTCTAATCCTCACAGGAATGAGAGAAGCAGAACTTGACAATAATCACCTAAAGCAGAGGTGATTAACTTATGATACTTGAACTTTCTAGTAAAAAATCTTATAACGATTTAACAATCAAATTCATTTCCTGTGCAATCTTATGCATTTCATTTTATGCAGTTTAAAAACATCCTCTTAAAAGAGGATCTGTAGGTCTCATTAGACTGCCAAAAGGATCCATAAAACTAAAAAAGGTTAAGAATCTCTGACTTCCCAATTTTAAAACTTTTTATTAACCCAAAAAGTACAAATTAAAATGACCACAAGATAGAAACTTATAGATATTGAATTGTCAAAAATAGGTTAAAAACCAAACATTTGGTATTGGTATTGCTGTGGAGAATTAGTCATGTGGTTGATATATCTTTCTGAAAAGCCATGAAGTCATCATGTCATCAGTCAGCCCATGGCACCCACTCAGTGGCAAACCATAAAGGTCCTGACCCCAGCTCCACCCAGGTCCAGGCTAGGTCCAGGAGAACAGTACAAAATGTCCTATAGTTTATACTGAGGTTCAGAATTAAACTGTAATAACCTTTGTCAACTGTGCACTGCGTTTAGCTGCTCATCTGCTATTAAACTTCCCACCCACTTTTACTCTTCACTTTTTTGCAACTCCATTTTAAGTCCTTGTAGTGCTTTACAGTAAATTCCCTTTAGATTGTCTAAAAGTACTGTTAAATAGGTTGAGGGGTGGGGTATAGTTAAGGAAACACCTGTGTTCTTCTCCCTTAAGAGGAACTGAAGCATAAGAAACTCCCAGGAAGCTTGGGAAACTCAGAGGAGCTTCACAGACCTGAGCCTTGGGCTGCTGGGAAGCAGAGATGAGTCACAGGATGCAGGAATCGTTCTGCACTCTTTAGCTCCATAGCTACATTTTTAAAAGTAAGCATTTCTTGAATCTTATTATTAGTGTTTTAAATTCTATATACAGTATCCAAAACTGACTGATGAGAATCCTTCCAATGTGGAATTCAAATGTCTTTAAAAAAAAGTTTGCTGCCCTCTTACGATGAGTAAGTTCCATAGTTATTCAAACTTGAAGTATAGAGAATTGAAAAGTCAAACAAACAAACAAATTAAATAATTAAATGGTTGCCTAACTTTTTTCAAAGGATTTTTTTTTAAAACTTTCATCTAAGTGTGAAGATTTTGTGTGTATTTCAAATTAGATCAGAAAAAGCGCCGAACGAGCCCGAACCATGCGTTAATTCTGAGTGGGCTACTTTCTTGCCTGGAGCTCTAGGGCTAAATTCTTCAGTGAGCTCTGCAGGGAAAAAAAATAACAACAACAACAAAAAAACACTTTAGTTTGCTGAATGGAGATCTTGGCTCTGGAGGTATGCATGAGGTGCTAATGGGAGAAAACATGTACAGTCAAAACACTGTCAGCCAATGGCTAAAAAAAAATGGCTCGGCTAGACTACAATAGACGTGTCATTGCAGAATGAGCTTTTGTTGCAAGTGTTGTTCAAGAATGTAGTAGATGGATAGCCTGGGAATTGGGAAGCCTGTATCCTGAATGGTGTACCAGTTTGACTGGATGACCCCCATGGGCTTTTCTGTTCTTGTATGGGAATGTGCTTCTTTGTTTTTTCTTTAAGGAATTTATCTAGCATTTTGTCATAACAGAAAGCTATTGGAGCCTCAACTCAAGCTCAAAGGAAAGACACAGAAAAATGCTTCTTTATAATATGCATATAATTTTGTACTCTTTCCTAAGTAATCTTTTCCAATTATGCATGACCTCCTACTGTTTATTTTACCTTAAAACCTGTTACATGCCATGTGCTATGAATGTTGAATTGAGTGTGCCTTTGTGAGTTTGTGTATAAGAAAATATCTATTCAGGTGTTCCAAGTCAGTCATTAGTGAGTCAACAAGGAAAAAGGAAGCTGAAGAGGGAGTGGCTATGAACTTAAAGTGCATGGATGTGGTAGAGAAAGTTCAGAGTGTAGTCACTCTGCACTTAAATGGGAGTTCTGGGAAGAACCATCTCATCAGGAGGAGGGGTGGGCAGAATAACTTCCTAAAGCAACAGAAGAGTTGATTCTTTTAATCCAATCATATTAAAGACTCCCCCCCCCCATCTTGATTGATATGATACCAGTAGATTACTACTATTTATGTACTATCAAGTACCATGAGTAGAGGTAAGAGGCTACATGTTATATTATGGTTACTTGTAATGATACTCATGAGCATCAACACATAGGTATGGCAGTAGCATAATTGTCATATGTGAATGTTAATGTTTAAATACTGCATTGCAGATAATCTGGCACAGAAAAAAAAGTAGTGTGAATTCAGTAGCAAGACATTTTCTATAAAAAAAAATGTAGGGGCAGCTAGGTGGCATAGTGAATAGAGCAATTGGCCCTGGAAGACTTGAGTTCGAATCTAACCCCAGACTCCTACCACTTGTGTCACCCCAGGGAAGTAATTTAACCACAATTGAACTCAGTTTCCTCATCTGTAGGTGGGAATAATAATATCCCTAAGTCCCAGGGTTGTTGTGAGGATCAAATAAAATATAAGGTGTAAAGTGTTTAGCACAGTGCCTGTCACATAGTAGGTATTGTATCTTCCCTCCCCTCCCTCAATAAAAAAGAAACCAAAAAAAGGACTACACAATCATGTTATTCCAATTGACTCCCCAAAGTGGTACAATGGATTGAAAACTGAATTCAAATGTGGCTTCAGATATGTCTAGCTGTGTAACCTTGGATAACTCACTTAACATCTTCCTATCTCAGTTTCCTCATCTGTGAAATAGGAATAATATCTACCTACTAGGATTGTTGTAAAGCTCAAATGAGATAACATATGTATAGTGGTTTGTAAACCTTGAAGCATGACATAACTGCCAGCTATTATATTAAGTGCTATCTGTTATTCTTGGAGGTTAGGAGGGAGGAAGTAGGTGGCTGGTTATATAATGTGATTTGAAGGGTGCCTAAACAACACTGTTTTCCCACCTCTCTCACCTGAAATTTCTATTGCTACAGTAACTTCTTTTCGTTCAATAAATTGAAGATCACTTCTAAAAATGTCCCAAATACCCTGAGCTTTCTTTCATCATCCCATTAGCACAGATTCATTTCTGTTTTGGTTACTTTGGAAATCACAGAGAGTTTATACTTAGTGAGCAAGATACAGGATAAGCAAGTGTCAAGGGGACAAAAGGAGGTGGAGCATGGTGACTTTAGCAAGAGTACAATCTGGACATTGAGTTAGATGCCTCAAGGAAGGTCTCAAAAGTTTAGAAAGTACTGAAAATAGTTCTATGATACAAATTGTTTTCAGATAGTCGGGAACTCTCAATACACTGTGGGATAATACTAACTTTATTTTTATGCTCAGTTTCAAAACCAGTCAGTTGTAGCCTTGTTTCCTATTCCTCCACCCAACCTTTTTGCAGGTCCCATCTACTCTATGAAACTTTACTGACTAGTTAGAAAATAATTACAAAAAATACTCTGACCTTTTAGAATGTTATAAGGTTTATAATATTCCATTTGCAAATTGCATAATGTTTTATTATATCATTAAATGGTATTCCCAACTACTTCTACAACATGGAGATATTTGCATGTTTTAATTATTCCCTCAATGTTTATGCATTTGTTTGTCTCAATATCTCTGCCCAGATTACTATTGTCTTAGAATTTTAAGTAATGTATATGGAAATATCTGGCCTTCATAAGGGAATAATAAATACTTTTAGGAAGAGAGAGAGAGGGATATTTCCTAAAGAAAAATTTACCTGAGGCCCTTTTCCCCAAAGAGATGAGTCCACTTCCATCTACCCCTCAGTCTATTTTACCAGATCCAACATTTCCTGTATCTTGTTCGTTATCCATCTGGAAGGATAAAACATTTGTTTAACCAACACCAGGCACAGATAGAGCATCTGAACAAGCCATTACTATTTAGATGTTCCCCAGCCTAAGATGTATTTTAAAAACAATTGTGTAACAAAAACAAACCTACTGTGGCCATTGTGAAATGATACAACTGCATTATTTTTTTTAAAGATCACTATATAATATTACAGATGAACACATCTTCCCCAGGGGAAGTTTTTCTTTTGAACTTTGGTGTTGTAACATAAAGTCGTCTCCAGAGACTATTAGAAAATGTAATCACTGTGGTCTCTTATTCTGAGATTGCTTTTAAATGATAAAACTTGTTTTCAATTTTTTAAATTGCTGGAAGATACATGGTATCTTTTGCTAAAATCTGGATGAAGGCATTAAAACTTATAGTTAGCCAATGCCACAAAACAAAAACCTTCAAGCATTTTCTTTGAACAGTGACATAAAATCAGGTTGTTAGTCTCATGGTTCTCTGAACATTAACTTTTTTTTTCTCCTTTCTTTATATATTTCCTACCACTTTATGATTGGACTTTGGGGAGATGTGAACATTTCTATTAAAGTATTTGCGAAACAGAACATAACTTTCTTTTAAAATATTACTGTTGCTCACAATTATTTTTTAGCTCTAGTATTATACACACGTATGCATATATATGTATATATATATACATATATATATTAAAGCATATTGGAGCTTAATTTTTAAAGAAAGGGATTGATCTGAAAAGAGATAAAAAATTTTCTTTTCATCCTAACATTTTTCTGATGCCAGAGGCTACTGATAATATTACTTTAAAAATCTTTTTCAGTAGGAAAAACATACAAAATCTGTACAGGTCATGATAAAACTAGACATACAAAAATCTATTCTGTGCAATCAGCATTATTTTTGGACTATTGATCTGGCATGACCTCAAAATTATTTCTAAAAATCATTTAAAATGTGCATCTGAACAAGAACACCACCTTTTAGAGCAAACATGAACACTGTCCCCATCGAAAGGTTATTTCTTTTGTGTGTGTTTTTTGGGGCAAAAGTTCACAAACAGCATGACTCTCCCATCTGTTTGCAAGCTGTTGACCATCTCAATTCAGTGCAATTCCATTTTCCCTTAGAAACGTGAAAAATTCTGGTAAGACTCAAAAAGATTTTCTTATGATGAATCAAAAAGAAATTGGATATGTAACAGAAAACTGCATTACTCTCATCCAACACGTAAGAAGATATTTCCTTTGAAATAATATGGTCACCAACATAGGTGGTAAATAATATATTACCTAAATAAGTAGTTGAAGTTTTTCTTATATCACAGAAAATTGGATTAAAAAGATTTTTAAAACATTCCAAAAGTAACATAACAGTGCTATCACGATGCATCTTAAATATTCAATTGACATACTGATATATTTTTAGACAGATGCTGCATATTCTATATATTTTTCTTTTTTTCACAGTGGAAATACTCTATTTTTTTTTTCAGGGCTGACTTTATTCCATTGTTTATGAATGCCAGGATATGAATCACTCTAAAAATAGCTTTTCTCCGGTATAAAGTGTCAGAACAAAAATAGTCTGTTGTTATAGTGTTCAGGAAAGTCTAGAGACCTTGATTGAGTTCTCAAAAAAAAAAAGCTAGCAACCTTACAAAGTGGCAAAGCCTTCTACTGTGTATGTATGTATGTATTTTTTCTTTTATTTTGAATAATGATCTATCATACTACCTTAATGACTTCATAGCATTTATTAATGGGCTGTAGTGACATTATGGTTATGTAATTTTAAATAATGCCTTTGATTTTGATGCTGAAGCACACAGAAAGCATTTCCTCTTGTCACTTTTTGATGTTGAAATGTTTTGATTTGAACAATGAGTATGTACTGATTGTGCCTCCCACCTGAAATTCTTACCACCCAGAGTTCTAGAGGGTGGTGCAGAAGCACATTTTTTCCCATGACCACTATATATGTTGTAAAATTTTAAATCATAATACATAGTGTTTTCTATAAAATGGATTGATAATCTGAGAAACAGAAAACAAAGTAATAGAAAACTAAAATGAAATCATGGAAAGGTAAATGAAGCACAATATTTTTTTTTCTACATTATCTCGCTTTTAACTGGACGGTGTATAATTTTACATTATAAAAAGACTTTTTAATGTTCTCTTTTGATCCATGACGTTCTTTGGACATGCTACCCATGAACTCACATACCCTCCCCTTCCCCCCATAGAGTTACTCATTGTAAATCTTGTAGGAGACCAAACATGAATGCAAAGGGGTACTGTGACAATTGCTTTAAAAAAACTGGCTTCTCAATTCTTCATCCTTTATTGAAATTTATATGTGAATCTCTCTTAAATAAGTACCATAATTTTTTTGAGTTGAAATTACTAGCAAAGAAAAGTATTTAACTGTCAGTCATTAACAAATGTCTCCAAACTATTCTTGAGAGGCTTTTCCCCCCCTTTGATTCACTTTAAATCTCCCTAAAGCCATTTTGGTTAAGCTGTTGCATTAATATTAATACAATAATTCATATTATTGAATACCAACATGTTGGCAGAACAGGAGGAAGTTCTATGAAACCCCCTAGATTTGTGGAGATTAAACTTTATAAAACACTCCTTGAAGGCTCATCAATTCACCCTCCATTAGCTTCTCTTTCCCTCCCCTTCTCAAGGGAGTTTCCTTTCATTAATTCCCATCAGTGTACTGTGACATGCAAAAACAAAGAGCTATCGTTAGGGGTGGGCCAAACACTGTTATATATTAAAAGAACTGAAGGTTTCCTCTGCTCCCTTTTCTTTGCCAAGGGTGATGAATATTCATTAAGCTAGGGAAACAGCCAGCTGCAAATCTTTGCAAGGTGCCCTAGTTCCAAAGCCAAAGTTAAAAAATAAAATAAAGTAAAACCTCTTTTATGGGTACATATCATGAAGGATAAAGAACATGTGACATTGCAAATGCTCTTAGGAAGAAGCTTTCTAGATTTTCATCATGGCAACTATAAAGGACATCAGAGATCTCTAGATTTCTCATTTCATGAGGAAACTGAATCTCAGAGAGTAGAAGTCATTTATCTAAGGTCACACAGTAGCAGAGCCAGGATTCAAACCTAAGAACTCTGAACCTACAGCTAATAAACCACAGTTCTTTCCCTTTTGAAGTCTTTTTGTTTTTGTTAACTCAATCATCATACTTTCCAAAAACACAATATTGGATAGCAAATGTGCCTGAAAGACATAAGCATAAATATTCTAAGTACTTACTATCACCCAAGAGAATTTTTTGTTGCTAAAAATTTAGGGACATATGATAAATTCTTTGGGTTTAAATTATGAGAATGCAAAGTTTAGAAAGTTCAAGTTTTAAAATTATTTCAATCATATGGTTGGATGCTAGTATTAAACAAGGGCATCCTATCTGTAAAGTTTATGTGAAGATTTTTTGAGATTTTTTTTGGATATTAATTAAATTTACCAACTGTTATTTCTAAGTTTCTGCTATGTACAAGATTGTGTTTTGTATAGTTTCTTGGATATTAAGCACATATAATGTTTGGGTGAATTCATTTAAAACGATTCATAATTCCTTAGCTTGTTTCCTTTGAAATGACATACATGTAACCCAAGTTTGAAAGCCCCAAACTCTGGGCTTACAAGGACTAGATGTGGTTTTGAGAGATAACACTGAAATTCATTAAATTTTTGGCTTATCATGCATCCATTCAGTTTACTTTACGCAGTCTGAATACAGCTCATGTCTAGGTCTATACTGCAAGGGTGTGCTCAAGCCAGCTCAAACCCATCTGAGAGCAAATTGTTAAGTTTTCAGTGTAAACATTTAAACCTTGAAATTCAGCAAATACTGTAAAACAGGGATTGACTTACTGTTTTGTTGATTTTCTAGACTTAAGAATTAATGTAGAAAATGTTAATAATTCAGATTAAACCTAAAAGTGTACCAGGTGGGTGTTTTTTTTTTTCTAGAGAGCTGGTTATTATATATTTATAAGCATACCCCTGACACAGATGTAGTTAAAGGAGGTCTCTCAGATCCTGAGCAAGCATGGAAAGTGACAATTATATAATACATACAAGGCAACGTACTTGACATTATTAAACAGACAACCACTTTCGTATTGGATCTATACTATCTGACTGACTCAGAGTAACAGATTGAAAAATCTATGCCCCTTGCTCCCCCAAATTGTCTTCTTTCCCTGTCACTCATTCAGCTTCAGGGAGCACACCAACTATTTTCTTATCTCACCAAGAGGCTTGCTGCTCAGAAGATTACCCTTATTTCTCAGGAGAAGGTTGATGTTCCTAAACTCTCACCCTTCAGATCCTGTGGTTTCCCCTTTTCATAGCTGTCTTGTGACTGAAAGTATGCATGCCTTTCCCGGTATCTCTCTAGGAAGTATCCATATTCTAACACTGTGCTAACTGTTGTCATCTCTTAGGCAGAGAAACTGTCATCTCTGGGAGAATTGGTCACATGGTTTCTCTTTTGCAAGAAAGTCACATTGGCTCTTCTTTGCCTTACCCCATTAATCATGTCTTGCAAGAACACTGGTCACATCCTAACTGGTGATAGGCACCAAGTAATGTGTCCATAATCTCATAGGTTCAAGTCTCTCTGGTAGCTTCTTTGATCAACACTGAGAATTTAAAATTAATTAGAAAATTCAGCAACTTTTTTAAAAGGGTAAGGCTAGGTGTTGTGGAAATGGAAGTGAAAAATAAAATAATTCTTAATTGAAGAAGCTTGAAATCCAACAATAGATACTGAAAAACTGACAAAATTTTGAACACATATAGCAATGTAACAGAGACCCCCATGGTTCCTCTCCCTGAAAGGCAGCTATGTTTCATATCATCTTTTGCCACCACAGTTCTCTTACCTATACCCTCTTAAACTGAAAGTCTGTGTCTAAGCTCTTTTTTTGAATATGGCTTTCAGGTAGTCCAATAATTTTTAAATTTTCCCTCCTGGATCTATTTTCCAGGTCAGTGGTTTTTCCAGTGAGATATTTCACATTACCTTCTATTTTTTCATTTGTTTGGATCTGTTTAATAGTATCTTGATTTCTCATAAAGTCATTAACTTCCAGTTGTTCCACTTTTATTCTGAAGGAATTATTCTCTTCAGTGAGTTTTTGAAATTCTTTTTCCATCTGGCAAATTCAGCATTTTTAAGGCATTCTTCTCCTCATTGGCTTTTTGGGCCTCTTTTGCCATTTGAGTTAGTCTATTTTTTAAGGTGTTACTTTTTCAGTGTATTTTTGGGTGTCCTTTAGCAGGCTGTTGACTCACTTTTCATGATTTTCCTGCATCATTCTCATTTCTCTTCTCAATTTTTCCTCTATTTCTCTTACTTGATTTTCAAAATCCTTCTTGAGCTCCTCCATGGACTATAACCAATTCATATTTTTCTTGAAGGCTTTTGATGCAGGAGTTCTGTCTTTGCTGTCTCCTTCCTGCTCCATGCCTTGATCCTTTTTCGTCCACAAAAAAGGATTCTATGATCTTTTTGTGCTTCCTGTGCTTGCTTCTATTGCCAGCCCATTACTTGACTTTTGAGCTCTTTGCCATGGTAGAACTTTGCTTCCAGAATGGAGAGAGCTTTGTCCCAAATTGCTGGGGTTTTTGGAGCTGCTGGAGCTGTTAGAAGGGTGCCATCTCTACAGCCCCCACAAGCTCTGACTCATTGGTCACACACCCCAGGTCCACCCAAGACCGTGATCCAGGTCCAAGCAGGTTAAAGCAAGAGTGATTAACCCTCTGAATGGACACTTGGTCCTCCTACAGTCTGCAAGCCCGGCTCCTGAGGCAGCCACACTGTGGCAGTGGCATAGCCACTGCACCTCTGCTGCTTCTTGCCCCAGGTGCAGGGGCCAGACCACACTCTTCTGCCCCCTTCCCATTCCAAGAGAGTTCCACACTGACTGTTTACTTTGTCTTTGTTGTTTTATGTGTTGAGAAGTCTGGAAATCACCACAGCTGCTGGTGGTTCACTATCCTGAAGTCTGCTCTGGCCACAGCTGGCTGGGCTATCCTGGGGCTAGAACTATGGGGCTCACAAGAGACTGCACTTGGTTCCCAGCTGCACTGTGATAGACCTTCCTGTTGGCCTGTCAGGCTGTCTTCAGCAAGAGATTTGTTTCTCTTTGTAATTTTGTGGATTCTGTAGCTCTAAAGTTTGCTTAGAGTCATTTTTTACATGTATTGGAAGTGATTGGATCCAGAGCCCACACCAAATTTGTGCTTCTACTCCACTGTCTTGGCTCCACCCTTTCCAGCTCCTTACCTATACCCTTAGTAGAGATGAGAGTGGGGGTAGACTCTGTGTAAAGGGCTCCAGCCTCAACTGATTTTGTTCTTCCAAATAAAATGGATTGTCCCATGAGCCCTAGTTTCATTTAACCACTAACATTCATATTACTTTTACAAGTGCATATTCATTTCAAAAGATATAATCACAAATGCTCACACTTACTTCCCCAGACATCTAAGAAGTATAATCCTCCTTCCTCCCTAAACCACTTACTTCTCTGAGGAAGGAAAGGGGACTAGATTCATAGCTCAGTACAGATTGAAAAGAACATAATCCTAGTTCCATATTGATCAGAATTTGAAGTGGATGTCCATTTGCCAAGTATGTTGTAAGAAGGGTTTTTTGTTCAGATGTAATTTAGTCAAGTTGGCCTTTGAGGTTCTGTCCACTTGAAATTCTTAATAACTGAATAACTGCAGGTTTTTGAAGAGAGGGATGTCATTGTGTCACTGTATCAATTAAAAATATTATTTTGTCATTTGTGTCAGGGATGGGTAGAAGAGAGACTGTGGAAATAGGGAGACCAGCAAGGAGACCATTATAATATTCTACAGGAAAGGTAATGAAAACTGGATATGGGTTCTGTCAGTGGGAATGAAATTGAGGGAATGGATACCAGAAATAGTTCTGAGATAGAATGGATGGTATTAGGGGCAAGGACTATTTCATATTTGTCTTTGTATCTCCAGTACCAACTACAGTACATTACATATATGCCAGTCAATAAATACATACTGAACTCCAAGTATATCCCAGGCACTGTGTTAAGTGCTGAGGATACATAAAAAGGCAAATGACAGTCCTTGCCCTTTAGGAACTCAATATAGTGGGGGAGATGACATGCAAATAACTATGCATGAACAAGCTACGTGAAGAATAAACAGAAAATATTCAAGAGAAAGAAGGCACAAGAATCAAGATGAATTAGGAAAGGCTTCAAATATTCAAATGGCTTAGTTATCAATATTCTACAAATTTCAATTCTTTTGTTGGCATTAACAAGTATCTTTTCCCCCATGTCTTTACCACCTTCCACTACTTCCCATATGTCATGAACTGATCCCTTAGCACCCTCATATTTGTTTCAATTCTAGCATAGATTTTTTTCTCTTAGTATTGTTGGTCTTATTCAGCTGCTTTCCCTATCATTAGTGCCAACTCTGTCTTCTCTATAAATAAATCTAAGAATGATCTTAGAGTAGTGGTTCTATTTTCCTTGTGAAAATAGTTTGATCTTAAAATCTGCGAATACTTTCCATTTTTCTTGTTTTTTGTACTATTTCCATTTTCATCTATGATTCCCCTTGGGATGATATTGATTAGTTGAACCTCTCATCAAGCTTTCTTTAAATTGGTTTTACCCTCTCTTATTTTCTGTGCTTTATAACATTAAACCTTCCACTGTTTTCCTCCATAAGGTTTTATAAATGAACATATATTTCAAATCAATGTTTGTTTAATTGAATTGAATGGAATAGAGGGCTTTAGGGACTTCCATACTTAGAGGTCAGAAGGAAAACAGAAGAAACATAAAAGGAGATCAAAGAGTGGTTGGAAAAATGGAAAGAGAACCAACAATATCAAAGAAGGTGCAGATGTAAAGTATACGTATAAATAAACACACATATAGGGTATAGTCAGTTCAATTGATTAAATAAACATTTTAAATCGTTATGATGTAAAAGGAGCCTGTCAAAGATTCCATTAAAATGATGGAAGACACAGACTGAAATACAGCTGAAAGGCTCAACCATGAGAAGATCATTAGTGCCTTTTGGAGAGCTTAGTTTCAATAAAAGATGGGCATGTGACCAAATTACAAGAGATCAGGAGTGAATGGGTAGTGAGGAAATGGAAGTACCAAACATTGACAGAGCAAGATCCCAGAAGGGCGGGGAGGGGTGGAATCAAGTGACTGACAAGGAGCAGGACCATCTCATCCTCTGAGACAAGAGTTCTAAGCTTCCCAAAGGTCACTGTATAGACTTTGTAGATGGATGGGCATAATTCTGATGTGAAAAAAAGTTATTTTAATATAATTAATTTTCTTCGTAGCCATGTGCATTTTGTTTTATGCATTTAAAAACAGTATTCTGAGAAGGAGTCAAAAGACTTCACCAGACTGACAAAGGTCTCCATCACACACACACACACACACACACACACACACACACACACACACAGAGGAAAAGTAGAAGATGAAGGAAAGTAGTAGAGAAATTTTGAAGTGTAGAGAATGAGTACATGCGTGAATGAATGAATGGCATTTATTCAGCTCTTGCTATGTGCCACAGTAGATAGAAATCCAAAAGCAAAGTCAAGTTACCTTTAAGGAGTTTATACAATAGCAAAGAGGGAGGAAAGAAGTATTGAATTAATTGGCTTCTATATACCAGGCATTACAATAATGGGATAACAATTTACTTTGAGGAGGGGTTCCCAGGGAGGGGTTCTTTGGTCAAGAAGATTATTGAGATGGTGAGTGGTATCAAAAGGGAGTAGTTTGACATACCCCATCTAGGAACAAAGGCAGAATTTATTTGCAAGTAGTGGCTAGTTGCTGAAATAGTGTTCCAGGAGAAAGCCAGAAAGAAGGCCTCAGGGTGGAGAGAGAAATGATTATTTCCTCTCATATTAATAATCTATTATTGAATTAGGCTAGGACCAGTATTTTTTTCAGAAGCTGTAGGTTGTTCAGTCTCTGAAGAACATTGCTGATGGATGAGATTGCCCAAATCCCTTGGTATGTGCTTTTCAATACTGGGTAGGAGACCCTACCCTACTAGAATACCTTACAAAGAATTTAATCTAAGTGATTTCTAACCCATTATGTTCCACTCATCAAGATCTCAGAAAAGGTGGACCACCTTTTGTCTTGATTGCCTTAGGTGGGTATAGTCTGAAAGAGAGATGTCTCTTGTCCCCCCATCCCTTCATTAGAATAAACCCATCTCTTATTATAATATTCATTCTTCTCATTAATTATTAACCAATTGTAGTTGATTGCCACCCTATAGAACACACACTCTTCTAAGAGCATATAAGCATCGACTGGGTGTTGTAGTGGGCTGGGGTGGACTTTGGCAGTTGAGTGTGCCACTAACCCCTTTTTATAAACTATCTGCTAGCATAATTAATAAAAAGATCTGTCTTCCAGAAACTATATCTCTCAAATTTTTTACACATCACAGTGAGAATTCTCCCAGGCCATAGTCTCTGGTATGTATTGAGACACCTTTTAGCAATGTGTGGAGGAGACAGCCAGAGATGAGGAAGATTGTTATTGTTGTAAGGCTTCTCAGTAAAGCAGGAAACAATGAAGAGTTAGAAAAGGGGTTGGAGATGACCTTAACCATGTGTTTAAAAAGTTGATGAATATATGAATTACGCCTTTGCAACTTTTTAATCTCTTCATCTTTGTTTAAGGAAATATATAATTAAATTCTAAAGTGCTTTTGCTCTTGCACCTGTTACATGTTTTACTATTTTTCTTCCACCTTGAGTACCCACATTTTGTAGCAAGACATTATTTAAAAAAAATTATTTTATAGTTTCATGGTTTAAACTGCCATGTTTTTATTTGCTGCTTAATTTCCTTACTAGGATATTTGTCTCAACCTAGGCACAGACATCTGAAAGAAAGTACCAAAATCAGTACCACTATCTTTTTATTTGGACAAGCATCACATGTTAATGTCCACACTTAATTAAAAAAAAAAAACTATGTTAAATCTTTATTGTGTTTTATTACAATTTTTTTCATCTCATTTTCCCCAAATCCTGTGAGATAGGTAATTTAATTTAATTTCACAAGCATTCTTAGCTACGTGCTATGTGCAAGGCACAATGCTGGTTAATGCAATATAACAACGAAAATGAAAATTAGTCTCATAGAGCTTGCATTTTTCTGATATAAAACAGGTATACTTTTAAATAAATATTCATTAATGGGAAGGAGATGGACTTCATAATTACCTGGAGAGGCTTGTACAAATTGATGCTAAGGGAGAAGAGCAAAACCAGGAAAAATTTATACACAATCACAGACACATCGTATGTGTGACGACCAACTTTGATAAACTGGACTCTTCTCAGCAATGCACAGCTATAAGACAACTCTACAAGTCTCAGGATGCAAGGAGATATCTACATTCAGAGAAAGATATAGAAAGACTATAGTTTAAATGGAGACTGAAGCAAAACATGCTAGCGTTCTTTTTCATGTTTGGTTTTGCTTTTTTTTCCCCAGTGATCACTCATAGGTTACAACCCTTCTATATAACCAAACTATTGTACAATGTGAAAGTATTTGCGGATCCTATACATGATTGCACGCCACCATGGGGGAGGGGGAGGAGGAAGGGAGGGGAGAGAATCTGAAATTCAAGGGATTGTGGAACTGAATCTTGTAAACTGAAAGTAAATAAACAAGTCAATGAAAAAAATATTCATTAATTTGAGGAGGCAGAGAAAATGAATAACTCAGAGGATTGGGGTGAATTCACTAAAATAGGTGGCATCTGAGCTGAGTCATGAAGGAAGATTAGGATTTTGTGAGAAAGACTAGAGGAGAGAATGTTTTCCGTAGATGGCATATCATCTTCATCTTATAGATGTGGAAAATGAGATTCAGAGAGATTAAATGATGTGTTTGACTATTAATAAAACTATAAACTTTGGTACCTGGTATTTGAACCTAAATCTTCTTCTAGGCAAATTATTTTTCTAATACAGGACACGGCCACTTTTTTTTTTCTTTTTGGAGGGGAGAAGGCAGGGTAATTGGGGTTAAGTGACTTGCCCAAGGTCACATGGCTAGTAAGTGTTAAGGGTCTGAGGCTGAATTTGAACTCAGGTCCTCCTGACTCCAGGACTGGTGCTCTATTCACTGCACCACCTAGCCACCCCAGACAGCCATTTTCAGTCAAATTAAATACTCCCTTAACTTGGCATGGATAACAGGTGACCTCTGGAAGCAGCTAGTCTAATTTCATACAATTTTCTCTTCAGGAGGTTAGAAGGTTGCTGTGTTGACTATGATTTGTTGATGCTTTATCTTTTATCAACTTAACAATCAAGTCATTCTTAACACTCTGATAGGAAAAGCATCATTAATGAAAATTTAGAAAAAAATAATATTCAAGTGGTCATGAGCCCACCTAGAAAATTTAGAACTGCAATAGAAATACAAAGTATGAGATAATAGGAGGTATTATTATCATTATTATCTACCAGATCTATAATCTACTATTATTTTTAAATGATTGTAATTAAATTAGGTTGATCAGGAAAATTTCCACCAAAGATCTTTATTAGTAATTTAAAGATGAAAACGTGTATAGAACCTTTTCACCTCAGCAATTCAATGTCAAAATTGTAGAAAAATAAATTTTAAAAAGTATTTTATTCATACTAGATGAGAATGTACTGACCTGACTACTCAGCATGAAATTTTAGGCTTGATACCTGCAGGCTGTCTGATTTACAAAACAGTGGAAATAACAGTGCACTATATACTATTTGAAGTTTATGTATCCCTACTTTGATAACTTGCTGGAGATGTAATGAGGCATCTATGCTGTGCAGTGGATAAAGTATTTGACATGAAATAAGAAAGATCTGAGTTCAAATCCTGCATCAGTCTCTTACTAGCTGTGTGACCCTGGGCAAATAATTTAATCTGTATCAGACTTAGGTACCTCATCTATAAAATGGAATTAATAAATATTAGCTATCTCACACAGTAATTATGAGGATCAGATTAAATAGAGATATATAGATAGACACATGAACACACACATTATATATATATACATATACACACATATAGATATGTTTGTATATCTATGTATAACTAGATATAAATACGTGTGTGCATGTGTGTGCACGTGTGTGTGTGTGTATGTGTGTGTGTGTGTGTGTGTGTGTGTGTGTGTGTGTGTATGGGCAGTAACCCAATCGGCCAAAACATCCAGTTATGCTTTTGAATAGCTCTAGAAATAGTCTCATCAGGTCTAATTCAAAGTCACTGGTTTAGTTAGCAGAGCACCTCTAACTTTTTCCTAGGCCTTGTGTCTCTCAGTGCAGTCTAAGATTATTTGCCTTATGTTTTGGTTGCTCTCTCATAGTGTTGACTCATATTGAACTTTCTGTTCACTAAAACACCCAGATTTTTTTTCCAGGTAAACTGCTTAGTCGCAAGTCCTCCCATCTTGTACTGATGATGATTTTACATTTCACCCTATTAAATTTCATCTTACTACTTTGAGGCAAATATTTTAGTTTATCAAGTCCTATTTGGAGCTTGATTCTCTCATCCAACATGTTGGCCATTCTTCCTAGATCTGCTTGGACTGGAAATTAGATCAGAATCTCATCTATACTTTCATTCAAGTAGTAGATAAAACAACTGTAAACATTACAGAGCCAAGTGTGGATCTTTCTATCTTTGTCCTGACATGAGTGAGATAAAATAGAGTAAGTAAAGTGCTGGATCTGAAATTAGAGAACCTGGATTTGACTCAGAAATCTGTCACTTAACATATATGACTTGGAACAGTTCATTTAACGTCTCTTTTTCTTCACTTGTTCTTCATTCTTCATTCATTCTTTATTCTTCAATAAAAAAAGAAAAAAGAAAAACAGTAGGTACTAATGATATTTTTCCAAATATAATTTCTATGATTCTATGACTATTCTTTGGGTTCAGCCATTCATTCCACCAGCTCTTAATCTACCCAATTAAATCTAGTGTCCTAACCTATATGTTTGTCTCTTTTCTGCAAGAATACCAGGAAGCATTTTATTAAGTGCTTTGCTCAAATCTACGTTAGCAATACCTATAGCATTCCACTGAGCTGACTGTCCAGCTGTCCAAAAACAGGAAAAAAAAAAGGAAAGAAGGGTAGTCCTGTGTGACTTTTTGATGAAGTCATGCTAGGTCTTTGAGATCACATCTTTTTCACCAGCCATCCCTTGAACATGTTCTAGATTATTACCAGGAATCCAATTCAAAGTCACTGGCTTCTAGGTAGAGGAACGCATGCCTTTTAGAAAACTCAAACATTCTCTATCTTCCAAACCTGTGTATCCTCCATTATTTTTCAGAGATCACACTATAAGTGACTGAGGAATCACTCCTGCCTGTTCTTTCAGTTCAAAGATTTAGTTCAATGAACCTAGTGACTTGAATTAATCAAGGGAAGATAGATAGATGGATAGATAGATATAGATAGACAGACAGATAGATAGATAGATAGAGAAGATAGAGAATTTATTAAGCATTCACTGTATGTTAGGCCCCGTGCTACACAACAGAGATTCAAATTGAAGAAGTCAGCAACCTCTTCCTTCAAGGACCATAAATCCTAATTGGGGAAGACAACACATAAAGAGATGTTGGACAGAGGTGGTTGTTGGGGGGACTTGATATCTTTGTATTCCACAAGATGAGGAGATGACAAGGGAGATGTGTGGAGGACTGGTTCCAGGCAAGAAAAAAACAAAAGCTAACCTATAATATTTTGGGTTCACAGGGGTGGTATTCAAGAGCCCAGGGGAAGGGAGATGAAAATGATGGCCAGAGATAAAGTGTCAAAATGAGAAAATGCCCTTTTTACTATCTGCTCTGCTTATTTGCTTTTCAACTTTCCATTACTGTAGCTATTTCTCCCCTTTCTTTTACAGTCTAAAAATCATTCTGTTTTAGCAGAGAAAAAAGAACCAAAGTAAAAGACATCAGGCATGCCTTTATGTCATTATAATTCTATTGATCCCAAACAACACATTGTTTGAAGTTCCTTCTTCCCTGAATATTTCTTTTTAAGAAAAGGTCCTTTTGTATGCCCCCTTTGTTTCCTCCCCAGACTCATAAGGAACTTCAGCACTCCTGATACTCTTCTTAAGGAGCATGCTGCAACTTTGTGTTCATCTTCCATTTCCTGTCCTAGCTTTCATCTTTTACCCTTCTGTATTTAACTCTTTAAAAACCAAATCAGTCACTAAGTTCCTGGTTCGTTTGCATTTGTTTCTTGAGAAATTAACCTTTTTACACCCTCTTCCCAGGAATTCTTTTTTTGTGTGCCTTAAGAATCTTACTCTGAGGGGGTGGCTAGGTGGGTAGGTGGGTAGGTGGTTCAATGAATAGAGCACTGGCCCTGAAATTATAAGGACCTGAGTTCAAATCCAGCCTCAGACACTTAACACTCATTAGCTATATGACCTTGGGCAAGTCACTTAACCCCAATTACCCTGCCTTCTCCCCTCCAAAAAGAAAAAGAAAAAAAAAAGAATCTTATTCTGAAATACAAAACTCTCTTTCCCTCCTGGGCTAAGTTTTTCTGAAGAATTTTGAACCATAGAATGTTACCCATCCTTTCTCTGAACTCTGAAATCTGCTCTCCCAAAATTTAGGATATTTATCAGAATAAGCCTAACTTTCCCTCTCTTTCCTTAACACGAATTCTTCCTTCCTCAGTTCCCATAATTTCCATGCCAATCACCAGTTCCTCTTTACTGGTGCAAATCAAGAAAAGTTCTCTTTTTGAAGAATGAAATTATTGAAGAGAAACAAGATTAGTTGCTCTACTTTTAACAGAGTTCTAGCAGATTTCTAAATAGCTGACATCCTGCCTTCTTGTTATAGCTTGTCTCTGTGCCAGGATGGGATATGTTTTCCAAATGTTTCATTTATTTTATCTTTCTGTCCAGGTGCTTTATAGTAAGCTTCATTGACAATATTGCTTTTGATTCTATCTCTGTAGATTTTCATCTATAAATTTAAAAGCCTTTTTTCCTCTTCTGCCTCATGATTTCCTCATTAGTTGATTGTTTACATATATATATATATATATACACATATATATGTATTTTATAAATATATATTTGCTATTCTACCCATTGTCTCCTCCCTCCTCCTTACAATTTGTTTATCCTAGTCCTTTAGAATAAGGTGTGCCCTTCCAGAGCCATATTTGAGAAATTTTATGTAATTATTAGAATTGTACTCACAAAGTAGAGGCTTTCTCTAAGTATTTTGGTATTTTGTGCGTATCAGTAACAAAGCTTAGAGAACTGTTATCATGCAATCTAGACATATGACCCTCCTACCACATTTCTCTTTTAATTAATTTTTCTTAAACTTAAATACTAAAACTTAAATACACAACAAGAAAAGAAAAAGAAACATATTAAAAACTTAAATATTAAAACTTAAACACAAAATAAGAAATGAAAAAAGCATTGCCAATGCAGAACATGAGAGGATTCAAAATATACAGCAATAAATTTTCATTTCAAGAAAGCTTATATATATATATATATATATATATATATATACAACACACTGTGTTCAGAGCTGTACATCTTTTCTCTGCTTCCTTGTAAATTTTCTTCTGTTCTCTGCTGTATACTTTTTCCCCCACATTCTCCCCACCTCCTCCCCCAAGAAGGTTACAGTTAAGTGTGATACACACATATACATGTACATGTACACATGAATATATGTATATATATATATATATACACACACACACAAAGATCTATATATACACTTAAACACACATAAATATACCTAGATATCTACAATCATACTCACATATAGACATGACATTCATATGTATCAATGTAAGACTGTACCATACTTGTTTGTCCTCTGTTTCTCTGAAGGTGGGTAACATTTTCCTTTATAAGTCTAAGTCTTTTCATATTTTTCTAAGTCCACCAAATCATAATTTTCTGCATCACAGCAATATTCCAACTTTATACTGCTTACTTATTTTGAATAGTCTAAAAGAATATTGATTTAATGTTGGTGACACATAGTGTAGTTTCCCTATTTTTCTCTTTTGATTAAATCTAATTCAGCTTTAACTTTGTGTGAGTTCATGATTACTACCCCTGCTTTTTTTCCTAGTAAATTCTACTCCTGCTCTTTATTTTATATTTGTGTGTATCTCTCATTTCCTATCCCTCATCATTCCTCAACTTTACTACTACCCGCTACCTTGTCCTCCTTTTACTTAACCTACCCTCCCGCCAAAGATTCCTCCCTTATTTTCCCATTCCTATTAATTTGAACACCCTTATATACCCCCTTATCCTATTCTTTCACCTTCTTATTTTTTTTATAAATTTAGAAAACATTTATTCCCTTAAAAATGTTCTCTTTAACCCAAATCTGATGTGAGTAGGATTCCCTCTAAAAATCTCACTTATACTCTTTCCCTTCCCTATCCTCTTAGCCTTTTATCTCTTTATGAATTTAAAGACTTTTATACCTCTCTCTCTTCCCATATATATGCGGGTGTGTATGTGTATTATATACATATAAATATTATATATATGTATATATGTAAATATAATATTTCCCTCTTCAACCTAATCCCCAATGAGAGTTGGGTTGCAGAGCTACCAGCCTTCTTCTCCCATCTAATTCCTCTCTGTCAGTTCTTCCTCTTGTGCCTATTATTTCATTATTCATTTATTTGTACAAGATATTTACTCTTTTTACTGTTTCCTAAACTTTTTACAATTTAGAATTTCCTATACTTTTTACTCAGATCTACCCCAATCTTTCTTTCTAACTACCCAATTACTAATACAATCTTAGACATAGAATTCATATTTCGTTATGTAAAAAGTAAGCAGTCTGTCCTTATTGAGTCCCTTGTAATTAGTCTTTGATATATACCTTATTTTTCTCCCAGATCTTGTGTGTCAAATTTTCTATGAAGTTCAGGTCTTTTTTTTTTCCTGCAACAAAATCCTAAAAATCCTGGCAATTCATTGAATGCCCCCCCTTTTTTTTTTATTCAGGCTTATGCTTAACTTTGCTGAGTATGACATTGTCAGTCATAACTTCAGTACTTTTGCTCTTCAATATATAGTGTTCTAAGACCTGCAGTCTTTTAGTGTCACTACTGCTAGGTCTTGTGTGATTCTAATTATGATTGCCATATTTGAATTGTTTTTTTTTTCCCCTTGTAGCTCATAGTATTTTCTCCTTGAGCTGGGAGTTTCAGAATTTGACTATTATAGTCCTATAGTTTTTCCTTGTTGGATTTCTTTCAGGTGATGATTGGAGGATTTTTAATATTTTCACTTTCCCCTCTTGTTCTCATTCTTCAGGACAATTTTCTTTAATTATTTTTTGTATTATTCTATCAAAATTCTTTTTTTTTTTATTGTAGCTTCAGGTAGTCCAATTATTCTTGTTATTTCTCTTCTTGATCTGTTCACCAGATCATTTGTTTTTCTTTTGAGATGTTTCATATTCTCTTCTCTCTCTCATATGTATGTGTGTATTTGTGTGTGCATGTGTATATGTGTGTATAATATATATATTATATATTTCTATATATATTTTATATATGTATTTCTATATATATTATATACATACATATTTCCTCGTCTCTTGTAACTTTTCTGGATACATCTTGCCAAGTTCTAATTTTTAAGGAGTCACTTTATTCCTTAAGATTTTGGGTCTCCTTTTCCAGTTGGTTGACTTTATTCTCAATATCTTTTTATTTTTCTTGGATTGCTCTTATTTAAAAAAAAATTCTAAATAGTTCTCATTTGATTTTAAAAATCTTTTTAAAGTTCTATGAATTCTTTTTGGGCAGGTGACCCTTTGATGTTATTCTTTGGGGAACAAAAGACTTTTTTTTGCTTCATTATCCTCCTCTGAAGACAAATTCTGGTCGTCTTCTCTATTCACATAGCAGCCTTCTATATTTGAGTTCTTTATCCTTTGCTGGCTCATTTTTTAAAATTTGTAGCTTATTATTGTAATCACCTCTAGTTTTGGAGTATGGGGAAAGGTATCTCTGAACTCAGGTTTTCATTCAGTTCTTCCCTCTGGCCTGGAACTGAAACCAAGAACTCCATCTTCCTGTAAGTGCCCATAGCTAGAGGCATCCTTGCCCCACTGTTTCTGCACTCACCAGGTGTACACTGGTTCCTTCTTACCCAGAGCCATGTCTCTGCAGCATAGTTGGGTCTGGAATCCCTTATCAGCCCAGATTTCCTTACATTCCCTGCTTAGGAGCCCAACTCTCCATGCTGCCCAGATGGTGAAAATTCTTGTGGCTGGGCCTGAAACTCCCTCCCAAGTCAGTGATTCCCCAGGGCTTGTAGCTTGCTGTTTCAGTGGAACCAGCCTGGAGGTATTTAAACTTCACAGTAACCAGATCTGTCCTTGGGATTTTTCTTCAGATCTTCTCCAGGAGGACTACTGTTCTGTCCCAACTCTTGTTTAGTTTTATGCTTGAAGTTCACCCTGAGGTATTATTTTGTCTTGTTTGTGGGGGAAATCTGAAGAACTTGGAATTTTCTGACCTACTCCACCATCTTCCCAGAATCCTCTCCCCCCTACTGCTACATTTCCAGTCATTTTCTTGATAATGTCTTTTACTCTATTTTTAATATCGCAAGACATCATTAACAGTAGAATGTATCTTATTTATCTCCCCTGGGCACCTTTCTTTTATATTTCACTTTAGCTCTAATTTTAATTCTTTTGATATTGTGCTATCTCATTCCATTTTAAAAATAAAATCCCATGACTTTTAAAGCCCTTCACAATTCACCCCTTTCTAACATTCTAGACTTCCTACACATGACTCTGCTCCACTTCTCTTTGATCCAGTGACAGTGGTGATCTTGCTGTTCCTTACACATGACACTCAGCCAACCTACTTTTTGTTTTTTTCATTATCAGTTCCCCATACCGAGAATGCTCTTCTTTCTCATTTTCACCTTTTATTTTCCCTTAGCTAATCCTCTCCTGCTGGTGCCTTCCCTCAGATACTACCTCCAATTTGCTCTATTTTATCTTTTATGTAAGTAGTTGTTGGTATGCCATCTTCCTCATTAGAATGTGAGCTCATTGGTTACAGGGATTGTTTTTGCCTTCCTTTATATCCTCTACACTTAGGTATATCTACTGTTCCTTGGCACTTTCGGAAACCATGCTGGTTCTCAGGTAGATTACCATCTTCTAGGTAAAGGATCACCCTATTAAGGAGTACACTAGCAAGAATCTTGCCAGCAATGACTGAGAGACCCCCCCTGTTATTGTCACAGTAAAATCTATTTTCTTTACCTTTATAGAAATGGACAGTGAAGGTATCCTTGAATGGTCAATATGGTGTTTGCTGCCTGACAACACCAGAAGAAATGTCAGGAGTAGAGGTCTGTGTACAACGTTTGTCAATCTGACCCAAGCCTTTGATACTGTCAGTTGTGAGAATTTGTGGAAAATTATGTCAAAATTTTGTTGCCCAAAGAAGTTCATCAACATTGTACATTAATTTCATGATGGCATGCTCACCCAAGTTCTGGATAATGAAAGATGCTTTTGCTCTTTTCCAGTCACCAATGGAATAAAGCCAGACTATGTTCTTGCTCCCATGATTTTTAGCATGATATTTTTAGCATGATATTTTAGCATGATGTATTTCATGTTGCCAGAAATCTTCAACAAGGACAAAAATGACTTCAAACTACCACATTGGTGATAAACTATTTAAATTGAAAAGGCTAAAAGTCAAAAGTAAAGTGGGAGGAGAGATGGTTCATGATTTTTTATTCACAGATTGTACCTTCAATGCAGCCTCTAATGCTGACATATAACAAAATATGGGTCAATTTTCTGATGCTCCTACTAATTTTGACCTAATGACAACAAGAAAAGACAGGTTCTCCACCAGTCAGTGCCACACCATCTATAGGTGAAACCGTAAGTTACAGCAAATGTAGAAATTTTGAATACTAGGATAAGTTCATTTACTTTGGCAGTATACTTTCCAGAGATGTACACATAGATAATGAGGTTGGTGCACACATTTCCAGAGCTAGCTCAGTGTTTGGAAGATTGAAAGAAGTTATGGGAGCGAGAGGTATTTTATTGTCAACAAAACTGAAGATTTACAGAGCCATAGCACTTATCTCATTGATTTTATGCATGTGAAACATGGACAGTCTAGCAGTGCCATACCAGGAAATTGAATAGCTTCCATTTGAATTATCTTAGGAAGATTCTGAAGATCACCTGGCAAGATAAGGTACTGGACACTAAGATCTTTTCTTGTACTAAACCTCCAAGCATTCAAACTCTACTGCAGAGAGTGAAACTCTGATGAACTGGCTACTTGTTCAAATACCAGGTGTACATTCACTTAAAAGATTATTTTTTTTGGAGAATCCACACAAGGCAGGTGTTCACATAGTGACCAGAAGAAGCATACAAGGATACTCTCAAAGTTTCTCTGAAGAACTTTGGATGGGAGACGCTGATTTGCAAAGGACCACCCAGCATGAGATGTCCACATCAAAGAATGCTATGTTCTATGAGTGAAGGAGAATTATAGAACCACTCAAAAGAAATGTGAGATGCACAGATTTAGCAACATCTCCACTTCAAATGTTCATATGGACTATTTATGCCCAACCTGTGGTAGAGGCTCCTGAGCTCATATTGGTCTGATCAGCCACAGTCAGACTCGCTGCACCTTGACTCCAACATAGTGATGCCATTTTGGTCCTTTGGGAGATAGAAGGACAACATATTTAGCTAAATTTCTAGCACCTTAATAAATGCTTACCCAAAACCTGTTTACTTCATGGTCAGTCCTGTTATTTCATGGACATGGGGAGCTCATAGTATGGAACTTCCTCTATCAATGCAGATTGGCACCTTATTTGCAAAGTAAAGTTTTAGAGAGTGGCTTGAGATACTTAGTAGTTAAGTTACTTGCTGAAGGCCCCTAAGCTAGAGTGAATCAAGGTGGGACTTGAACCCAGCTTTTCCTGACTAAGGTCAGTTTTCAGTCTGTTTTGCCTCTCTCGTTAAAGGAGAGTATATTGGTATTAAAGTATGACTTGTTTTTTTGTGGCAGGAAGTAGATTCTGGTGATTAAAGGGCTGTGCAGTTTCCTTAATGCAATAGAAGCCACCCTCCTCCTTTTAGTTAATTCCAATACTAGCTCATTATTCTTCAACAGTACTTATTCAAGATGTGTATGTGTGTGTGTGTGTGTGTGTGCGTGTGTGTGTGGATGAGCAGGGACTGGCTGCTCATCCAGTTGTGTGTCCTAATCTGTGTCATTTGAATTCTTTATTCACTTGATTTTCCCAGTTTTTCCTTCACTGATCTCACTATCCAAGGATTTTTAGAGATAATGTAGTATTCCAGGCATGAAATAGTCAGATTCATTCCCAGAAACCAATATCTGCAACACTTCATTGTTGATAGGTACTTTTTTTCATTTGGCCTTTGAAGAGGACATCCTATATGGCAGTGTTAAATACCTTAGGCAAGCATGTGGGGCTGGAGTTTGGGATGCTATGGAGACAAGAGGGGAAAAGGAAGAAATAGTTGTGGCCAGAGGCTGCAAAGCCAAGTAGGTATCTGCAAATCTCCGTAGAAATAGGCCAGTTTATCACAGTAGCCTTGCGGTTAATGATAGTGGATATGGAGGTTGAGAAAACAATCTGGGAGCACTGATGTAGACAAAAAAGGAGAAACAGTGATTCTGGTGAATGAATTTTTAGGTGCTATGATGTTTTGGAAAGCTAGAGTAATGTGTGCTCTGTGGGAGAATTTGGTGTGAAGTTGGTCTCAGTGGTTGTATGTGGGATTGGCAGGACAGTGAACAAATCAGTGCCTCCAGCATAAATGTGGGACTTTGAGAGACCTGGCAGTAAGAGATGCTGTGGTCTGGCTCCTAGTTCCAGTACAATGTCAATGGCATGAAGGATGTGGAATTAACAGATTCCAATTTGTACTACTTTCTGACCCTGAGCCTTCTGAGGTTCTCCTGTTTTCTGTTTGGGAGGGGTGGGTAATTGTCTCAGTGTTGAACATGGAGCAACTTAGGGCCTTTAGTGGTATGCAGATGTCTTCCTGTTCATGTCCCACAATATTTTAATGTTTTTTCTCCTTACGTCTTAGTCATTTCTGTTAGGAAAAAAAAAATCTCCCTCCATTTGGAGGATCCCATTGGATCCTTCATTATAATAGAAAAAACAATTATATGAGAATACCCATTTCAATGACCCCATCTGACAGGGCTTACTACCACATTCTATTTCCCCTCCACCTGCTTTTCATTATCTATTTTCTGGTGTCCTGACTGGTTTTTTAGATTATTGTGATTCACCTTCTTGTACATTAATAATGATGTTGTTTTGGTCATTTTCAAGAATGAATGACAGCAACCAACCAAAAAACCCAACACACTATATATATGAAGTCATGCAAAACACATTTCCATATTAGACATGTTCCAAAACAAACAAAAAACAAAAGAAAACGAACAAAAAAATCAAGGAAAATAAAGAAAGTGAAAAAATATGTTTCAATCCACACTCAGCATTAATCAATTCTCTTTCTGGAGTTGGAGAGCGTTTTTCATTCTGAGTCCTTTGGAATTGTCATGGATCACTTTATTGATCTGAGTAGCCAAGTCTTTCACAGATGATTTTACCTATTTTTTAAACAGTTTATAACATATTGAAATTAATCGTTCTTTAAATGTTTGGTAGACTTCACTTGTAAATATGACTGGTCCTGGTCACCACCACCTCCATCATTCAGGGAGATCATTTATGGCTTATTAAATTTCTTTTTCTCATATAGGATTATTGAAGTATTCAATATCCTCTTCTGATAATCTGGAGGTGTGTGTATGTGTGTGTGTATATATCTGGGGAGAAATGTGCTGTCTTCCTTGTCTGGCCTCTGGTGGGACAGGGAACTCAGCTGGGGCCCCTGCTCCTCACAACTTTTGTCCAGCCTGGAAATATGACTCATAAATGGTTAATGGATGACAGAGCTGACAAATGGCATCCCATCTTGAGTGCAGTGCTAGTGCAAGGGTCCCCTGGATTTATTTTTTTTTTACCAGAAATTCAGTCCCTTTACTGTTTCTGGGTGCTGCTGTTGCTTCATAATCCACAGTCTTTACTGTTTCTGCTCCATTCCACTTCTGCCACATTGCACCATGCTTCAGATAAGTCCCTACCCAATGTCTACAGACTTCTTTTCTGTGCCTTTTTCTTGAGGTTTTCCTTCCTCCAAATTCCATTCAGCGTTTCCAGTAATCATTGTGAAGAAAAAGTTTTAGGGGAGGATTGTCAGTTGTGATTTTTTCCCTCTGCCATCTTGATTCTGCCCTCTGCTGAATCCCTACAAGTCTTTTATGTTATATTTTGTTTCACAAAATCTGTCATCAGCAAACTACATGATTGTGGTGTCTCTTGCAAAATGTACTTGCAAAATCTTTCTGTTCCCTTCTTACATTTTCATCAAGGACTACAAGCATAGTCTATTCTTATAAAAATTTTATAGAGACCAGGAAAGTAAGTTTATGAGATGGAAAGCTACTAATGTCTTCTTGTTTGCCTTGTGTTGGCACCAATAGCATATGCAATCCTTTCTATTCTTTCTGGTATCTTCTCTTTGAAATATCTTGAAAGTTTATCCCTGAATGTCTTACAACCTCTAGTGTGTGTTTCTTCTGTATGCATCTGATAATATACAACCACTTTTCCTCACTTCATTTCATTATTATTTCTACTTTATCATAGTATGGTTATGACAGTTATATCTCTATAGAAATCCTCACACATCTATTCCATTCTGCATTTATTTGTTTTCTTTCATGGGGTTTCATCTATCTATCTATCTGTCTATCTATCTATCTATCTATCTATCTATCTATCTATCTCTTCTCAGGATAAGGATTGTAGGCAATTCTATTTCCTTTATTACTATTCTTTCTTTGTGAGGTGAATACTTGAAATCTTCTTTCATTCTACTCCATAATGTTTTGCAGATGAGTTTATATTCTCTGTTAGTATGGTTCTTGGCTCTCATGCCTCTCCACTTGGTAAGAAAGATCAAGGGACTGATAGCCTATTCAGTTCCTGGGCTCATTTGTGTCCTTGTTGTGACCATTGGTTAAGATTGATAGCTTCTCTAAGGGGTAGTGTTAATCAAAGTCTGTCTTTTATCTATTTACCATTTTTTCAGAGTAAATAACTTGATTGAATAACCTAGATTGGAGCTACTATGACTGGATGTAGTGGCTTCTTATCTCTTCCTCACATTCCCCACAAATTTGGTATTAGTTTTGCTTTGTGTTTTAACTGGCTAGTGACTTGACTATATGAAGCTAGTAGTGTTGAAACCTTTCCCATCTTCATAACTAGATATTTCTTGTCTCTTAACATATATGCCAGTCAATTCCTTCTCTCTCTCTCTCTCTCTCTCTCTCTCTCTCTCTGTGTGTGTGTGTGTGTGTGTGTGTGTGTGTGTGTGTGTGTCCTGTAGTTTCCAACCCCATGATTACTTGGAATAAAATATTCATCATGATTACACATATTTTTTCCCACCTTGTGGTTTCATCAGTATAGGGGACTCTCGATGAGCAATGCAGATAAGTGACCTTTCCATATCTTACTTTCTTAGTTGTTTGGGGTCATTGAGAGATTAAGTGACTTGTTGGAGATACTATAAATAGCCTATATGTCAATTGGGACATGATATATGAGGGGATTCATAACACTGAGACCTCAAATTTCTAAATAATCTATAAGCCTTTGGCCTCTTACTTATCTTAATCTCAAACCATGTTTTCCAATTTACTTTTCTGTTTTGTCCCCTAAACCAACTTTCACATTGAAGTCCCCATACCAAATATTATTTGTTTGGAGGAACTTTTAAAGTTCATTTTAGAACTTCTGTGCTTCATCTTTTGCAAAAGTTAAATTTATCCTTAAACAGTCATTATTTTTACAGTATCCTTTTGATCATGAATGACATGAGCATTGTATAACCAGATGGTCAGTTGTCCAATGAATTAGTGCTCTTTGTTGCCTTTGGAGGTACAATGAAAGCAATTTAGCCTAACCAACACATTAGATAACCTTTTATTTAAATGTATAGAGAGTAAATTTGGGGTGAAGGGGAGGGAGTTAATAGAATTTTGTGAAGGATGGATTGAAGAGCTGAGAAATTTGAGGCAGGAAAACCAATTAGGAGTGTAGCACAGTAATCTAAGCAAGAGGTGATGATGGTCTGAGATAGATGGTGGCTATGAATAGGAGGAGGGATGTAGGAAATAACTGTAGTGAATAAAAGGGTAAAGTGAAGTGCATGTTTTTTTTAAAGGATGAGGAAGATCTAGGTATGTTTGTAGACAACATGGAAGCAGATGGTAGATAAAGAGATTTTGAAGATGGTAGGAAGAGATGATTGAAAGGACAAGTTCCAAGAAAGAATAGGAAGGGAAAAGTCTTTGTATGGGCAAATAGAAGAATAACATTTAACTCTGAGACTTGATCACTCCCTTTTATATAAAAGTCAAAATATAAATGAACTGAACTTTATTTTTTTAATAGCATTAAAAAAATCTGACATGTTAAACAATTGAATGATTTTAAATGAATACAAAAATTAATGCAATATAGTCATCGCTACCATTTTCCCTTATAAAATTATTGCACTGTCTGAATGAATGTAGAGGCCCTATATCTGATAAGAGAAGTTGCTGTTTTTTCAGTTGCATGTGTATTTGCTTAACTCCCTTTACAAACAGTGGCTGCTGAAGAGCTCAAGCTGTAACTCCTTTAATGTTGGGATTGATTCCAACTTGACAAAATAAACCAGGGAAGAAATAAGACTGAAAATTTTTTTAGACAAGTGACATTTGTCTTCATTGCTAATCTTGTTTTTAATATAACAGCAGTAAACTTGTGACATTCTTTGGTGAAATGAATTTAGTTGTTTAGAAGGAGAGTAATTGCAAATATTGCATCCAGGCCAGGATAACAACACACCAATTGTGACCAGCCAAGAAGGTTGGAATTCTCAAGCTGTCTTATATTTATTTATTTTTTAGTGTTGGCTGCTTATCAGGAAGTGACTTCAGTAAAGGAGTGCTATAATTCACATCTATCAGCTTAAGTTTAGAATCCTAAAAAGAAAGAAAGAGAAAGACAGAGAAAAAGAGAGAGAGATGACATAGAAGATATGTATAAAGACTCTGTTTCAAAATATTTATAGGCAGTGATTTAACATAAAGTGTTGTTCTTAATTTGGCAAGCTATTCAAATATTATAATAAAATAAGTTCATAATAATAGCGGTGATTTGGGATTTGCTGTTTACTTTTGTTTCTGAACTTCATTTGTGATCTCAGTCTAGTTCCTAGGGGCCAGGTGCCCACAGTGACAAAAAGAGAAAAAAAAAACTGGAAAATTGCCTCTTTAATTTATTCTTGACAGAAAGTCCCAGGATTAAATTGGCATAGAATACAAATTACCATTTCAGTCTACTAAAAAGCAGCATTGCACTTCAGGTCAATATGAATAAACATTAGGCAAGGCTTGATTGAGATGGATGTGAGAATTATAGATTAAAAAGTATTTTTTTTTCAGGTATGTGTTAAAAGAAACTACAAAGTCTTAACCAAAAGCAAACTTCTACTCCTCTTTTCTACCTCTCTCTCTCTCTCTTCTGGTTATTATGCAAAACATCAAATAAAACTCTTCCCCCACCCCTTCAGTGGAGGGGTTTTAACAGTTTTGGATTGTCTCATGGCTAAAAATGCGCTTTTTTCCCCTTTCTCATAAAGACTATTTCATTAATAATATTTCACTGCTGATCTTTTTACTAAGAGGACAGGGGATAGGGAAAGAGATCTCACACAACTGGCTTAGCTGCCTTTCTTAATTTTAATTTCACAGAGACACATCAGTAAACTAACAGCAGCATCAGTGTAATGAGATGAGGTCAGTGTGGTTTGTTTGATAGCACTGTGCCTCTGGCCAGGCGAGTCTGGGTTAAAGTCCAATGTTGTTGTCTTATAAGTATATCCAATGTTCACACCACTACAAAGTACTCATTATCTTGGACAGAAAGAGTAAAGAAAGGGAGGATCCTCTGCTTTTTCAGCCCTGCAAAGAAAAGTGCATTGCACTTATGAACTTTGTACTTTCTTCAGCACAGATAACCATCTGGTAGGATAACCTCATAATTAATATTTTCCAAACCTCCTCCCCTGCCTTCTTCAAGTGACTCAAGTTTCCACCTGCTTAGTAGACTCTTTAACTGCATAATTCTCTTATATACTCAATTTGTGGTATAAACAATGTGCTGATTTCCTATTTCCTTACTAAGTTGGGCTATTTTAGATAGGAACCTGTTTAGCTTGTTACTAACAGCCTTTGTAAATCTGTTGAATAAATAGTAAGAGCTAAACATTCAGGTAATACAAGTCCATAAAGGATTTGTTTTGAAATACTGATAAATATCAACATTAATCACAAGTGTGTATATGTTTGTGTATACACACATATATGAGAGAGGTGAGAAAGATAAGAGAGGGAGAAAGGGAGGAAAGAAAATGAAAGGAGGACCAGAGAGGAATAGGGGGTGGGGGAAGGGAGGCAATTTCATTACTATAAGGAACTCTTTGTAAAGAAATTCTCTCTACCAATCCAGAGTTGTAATTTCTCTGAATATGACTTAGTTAGAATGTGGCCTGTGAGCCCTGAGAAGTTAAACTGGTGTAAGTATATACAGTAAGGTACTAATACCATACCTATCTGATCACTCCAGTCCTAACATAGGTTCAAATGGAGAAGTGGATAAAGTCTCTAAACTCTTGAAGCAGTTACAAAATAATAATAATAATAATATGAAGATTTACTTTGTAGAAAAGGCTTTTAGACTTTTGTTCTGAGTCTATTTACTTTTAATTAAGGTAACATTTTTAAAATCTTGTTTTTTTTAGCTTTGCGGCTCCAAACAAATTAAAAGATGTTTGGGGATTGTTAGAGACAACTAGAGACAGGAAAAATCAAAACAAAAACTAAAGATTTTTTCTTATTTAAAAATGTTGATATCTTTTTTACATGTCCTATATTTCCCACTGTATATCTACCCAGAGAGCCATAGCTTATATGACAAAAACTTAAAACAACAGATTTTTTAAAATAGCAAAATTAACCCATACATCAACTAGGTTCAACCCATATGCAGTGTTCTAGATTTACAGTCCCTTTACTGCACAAAGAAGGGAGGCGGATTCATTCCTTTATCTCTTATTTGAGGACAAACTTGGTCATCATAATTTCACAATATGGACTTTCAATCATTTTGCTATTTATATTACAGTGTTATCATCACTGTATAGATTATTGGTTCTGCTTACTTTAATTCACCACAGTTCATGTGATCTTCCCATCCTTATCTGTATTCTTCATATTCATCAGTTCTTTCTTTCTTCTGGAGGCAGGAAGGCAAGGCAATTGGGGTTGAGTGACTAGCCCAAGGTCACACAGCTAATAAGTGTCAAGTGTCTGAGGCCAGAGTTGAATTCAAGTCCTTCTGATTCTAGGGCTGGTGCTCTATTCACTGTGCTACCTAGGTATTTCCTCATTTCTTACAACACAATGAGTGTCTAGAGGATATCCCATTGCATCCTGAGTCATCTCCTGTCATCCTGATGAATATCTGATCACTGAACCCAGATGGCTCTGGAGGAGAAAGTGAGGCTGGTTACCTTGCACGGCCCTCCCTCACTCAAATCAAAGCCAACTGCAAGTTCTGTCATCATTTCCCTGATCCTCCTTGAGAATGAAGGACAAACACAACTTGTGAGTAGACCAAGCTGCCTGAATGGGAACTCAGCTAGTTAGGTAACTCAGCCTGTCCTCTCCCTCTCCTCTTCAAAGAAAGGTAAAATTTGATGTCCAAGAGCTGCCCACTTAATTTGAGGTTTACTGGCCAGATTCCTTTCTCCTTCCTTCCTTCCTTCCTTCCTTCCTTCCTTCCTTCCTTCTCCTTCCTTCCTCCTTCCTTCCTTTCTTCCTTCCTTCACAAAATCTTAAACCTAGTTCACTCTGAAGTTCATAGATTGGACCACAATAGGTCTCTGCCCAAGCTCTACTTAATATTTGTATTTTGGGGCCCAACTGGCTTAGAGTTATGTTGATGGTAACTGTTTCTCTTTGGAACAGTAACCCTGAGGGTCTCCCTCTCTCAGCTTGTTTTTTTTTCTTCTTTTATAATTAAAGGGGCCATCTCTTAACTTACTTCTGAAAGATGAGAGTGGGGCACCTAGGTGGCATAGTAAATAGAGCACCAGCCTTGGAGTCAAGAGGACCTGAGTCTAAATCCAGACTCAGACACTTAACACAAAAAACTAGCCCTGTGACGTTGGGCAAGTCACTTAACCCAATTGCTCTACCTCCCCCCTCCAAAAAAAGAAAAACAAAAAGCAAAAGAAAAAATGTAAGAGGAGGACAACCAGAATGGTGAAGGGTCTTCAGTCCAAAATACAGGAGGATTAGATGAGGGAAATGGGCTTAGAGAAGACTAAAAGACTTGGTGGTAGTGATAGTTTTTAAGTGTTAGAAGCAAAGCACTGTCACCTGAAGGATGGATTAAATTATTATTTTTTTTTCTATTTGGCAGCATGGGGCTAGGAGTAATAGGTAGAAATTACAAAGAGCCAAATCTAGTCCACAGGTCAGGAAAAATTTCCATAATAAATAAGTCTTGAAGCAGAGGCGATATGACCAATAGGGATAGGGGGAGAATCCTGTAGGGATGAGGGGGCCTTTCTTAGTCACATATAATACTGGAGTCTCTACTGTGTTCAGAGTCTTGAGGCTAATGTTTCATTCTCCATGTCCCCCTCCATATTTTTTCTCACTTTGCCTCAGTCTCATTCCCGAGTTCTATTAATTGGACTGCTAACTACCTCAGTTCTGCTAACTATTACTTCTTCTTTGATCCAGTCCTTGATGGAATGGATTTATAGACAGAGAAGGTATGGGTTTGGATTTCTGGCCACTGAGAATAATTCAGAGTCTTGAGGTTGGGAAACTGGATATAAGCATCTAGGACTAGGTCCCAAAACCAGAGAGAACATTTATATGTTAACCTACTTTCAACTTTGCCATATACCTTTTCTTCCTTCCCTTTGCCTTTCTTGTTTCCCCTTCCTTTTTCATTCTTCCCCTCCCTTTCTTTTTTCTTTTCTTTTTCTTTTTCCTTTTTACCTTCTCTTTCTCCTTCCTCCTTTTTTTTTCTCCTTTCCCTTTCCCTTTCCATTCTCTCTTTTACCTTCCTCTCTCTGCCTTCTTTCTCCTTGGCTTGTTGAATAGAAGTAGAAATATAAGAATATCTGCTGGTATGAATGTAGTCCTCTCTAATCCCATACTTCCTGGCAGGAATAACTAAATTCTTTTCATCTAAGGCACAGATAGAAACACACACACACACACACACACACAGACACACACACACACATACACATACACACACACACACACATGCATGCACACACACCTCAAAATCTCACACTTATCAAGGATGTATATTCATTGGAGGTGGGAAGGGGAAGGTAGAGAGAGAAGACAGCAGAAAACAGTAGACCATGCATATGTTAAAAACAAAATTTTCTTCTTTCCTAACTCCCTCAAAAAACATTGAATTAGTAGGACTCCTAAATTTGGAATTAGAGAACTCAGAGGCAGCTAATTTAATTTGGATAAGAATTAACTTTGAATTTTAAAACCCATCACAAAAACTTGAATCAATTAGAGATGTTGCCAAAGATCCTTCCCTCCATCATCACTCCATGGTCAATACCTACATGGCTGGAACAGCCAAACCTTCCATAGCTTTGCCAGGATTATTTTTTTTTTCTCTCTCTCTCTATAATGCCTGGGGTTGAGGCAAGATGAATAGAATGAATATTCTATCATTATAACAAATCTCTCTCATTGCCAAAAGTGGCTCATTGCCACATGTATTGTAAACTTTGATACACTGAGGTTACATACTCAAATCTGAAAATATTAAAAACAGCTGCATTCATTTGGGGCTGTATTCTTGAAAATGAAATCCTGATTTGTTTGAGGTTTTTCTTCATTATGTTTCCAATACCCTTTTGAAAATGTTAGATTGATAGATAGATAGACACCTATATATTAATATAGTACTTATGTTGAATTCTTGTTTCTATGACCCTATTATCATTAGGAAGTAAATTATCCTGCTATGGCTGAAATTTTGATTAAGTGAATATTTAGTAACATTATTTCTTGTCACTTTAGAGTAGTTCTTTATGACTTTTATGATTTGTTCCATGATTTCTCAAATTATACAAGTGATAGTCCATATAGGAATTAGGAGTAAAATTATTTATAAGGCTAAAAGATATCCTGAACTATAAAACAGAATCCTCCTTATATTTCTAGTTTAAGATTAGAAAGTTGATGAAACTTTAAGAAATGAAGCAATTTTAAGCCAGCCATATTTTTGAACAACTCCTGAAAAAAAACATGTGATGCTCTGGTAAATATGGTACATTATAGTCTGATAAAAGCTATATTAATGAGCAGGATGTGAAAAAATATATTCTGGGGCCTACAGTACAGCCTGTTCTGTCCCAGGGCACCCTGTGGTCTAACACCTGTGGCAATTATAGACTATCTAACCTTCCAACTCTCTGGAAACTACAAACAGGGTTACATATTTTCCTGTCTCAGCTATACAAAGAGTTCATATTAATTATCGTTGGTTTCAGTAAGACTTTCTTATCCCACACTTTTTTGTTCTTTGCCATCCGCTCTCTTCATTGTATTAATTGACATTCTCTCCTTTGCAATTATTTGCAAAATCAAACAACAAGAAGCCGGGAGGTGGAGAATCTGCAGCATCTCCTTTGGTGCTGACATTGCGATCCACATTGGAGGAAACGGATGTGCAAAGATCACACAAACAGCTCAAGGTCATTTGGTGCAAGTCAGAGCCAGGATTAAAGCTAAACTCCTATATTTTTGGCCCCTATGCTCAGAGCTACAGAGAACTGGCCACCATTTGAGATGGATGATTGGCAATATCAACTGACTGAAAATGAAATGGACAAGAAAGTGGGGTTGTGGGGGAATGATCCTTTCATTTTCAGCCAGTGCTGACAGAGCAGCCAAATAGCAAACAATCAGGGTAGAACATCAATCCACTTCTCTTTATGACTATACTATTTCACAAATACTTTTTTGCACAAACTGTTCATGTCTGAGCCACATTTCCAGGAGGCATCATTTTCTTTTTTTTTTCTTTTTAAAAATGAATCTTTAAAATTCTGAACTTAACAAAGACCTAATAAACGAACATATCCCTAAACAAAGTAGTATCAAAATAGAGGATTTTACATGAAACCATGCATATCTATTGCATATAGCTTACTTTTCCTTTTACTTATATAATTTAACATGTTACTTTCAAAGCTTCCACATTAGTATCATTCGGGGTCAAAATAATGCATAGAAAACCTTGTGAATTGTTTTAAAAGATAATTTACTGTACTGACAGTTCCAAAAAATTAGCAGAAAAGTTTGAGGTTTGTACTGTGGAATGTCAATACCAAATATCCATCCTTCATATTGTTTACAGAGTAGAGAAGAATAAAGAATATTAGATCTCATTGTCTTTATTTTTAAGAAATCATTAGACTAGATGGGGCAGAATATCACCTTTGAACTTTTCCTCAGACAATGTGTACATAAAAACCATACAAGGCTCCATGACTGACTCATGTTCAGAGGTAAGTCTCTTTAAGGATCTGAATATTAATATCAAACAAAATGTTAAACAGGGAGACATATTGTTCATTCATTAGTATTGTAGAAAATACCCTGCATAATGTCATAACAAAAGAAAGATTTATTGATGTTAAGGACAACATAATAATTTCACCAGTCTTATACTACAAGTCATCCTTAGTGAAAATTATATGGATTAAAGAGCATTTTGACCATCACTATTAAAGAAGATGAAGAATAGATTAGTGAGATATCTATACTCAGCTTCAAAGTACATTGAATTAATTGATTAATATATGTAATCTTCCAAAAACACTGTAGATAGATAATAATATGGTCATAGATTTTAGGAAGAAGAAAGAATCAGTCTAGCAAGTACTAGGGAAACTGTGCACTGTTTTTAATTATGTCAAACTGCTCACTACTGAAAAAACTCATCTCTTTAAAGACAGTATTTTCCAATGAACTCTATAGGATTATGAATCCTAGGCCATCATTATGTCAGAAAATTTAGGATTACAAATAAAGCAAAAGATAATGGAAAATTTATGGGGAATTTATGCTGTTTACCCCTATGTTACAAAAAATAATGTACATAAAAATGGTCATAAAAGACACCATTGAAGATAAAGGTGGATTACCAGAAAAAGTAGTAGGTCAGTCATGTAACAAGAGTAAGAGCCAGCAAATGGACAACATAATGTATACCTGAACCCTTGAAAAACTAAAACAAGAAGAATGGGGAGCCAAGATGGTGGAGTAGAGAAAGCATTCAGCTAAATCCTCCCAAGGTTCCCCACCAAAAAACTTTAAATTAACATTTCAAAGCAAATACTGGAGTTGCAGAACCAACAAAAGGTCGGAGTGAGACATTCTCCCATCCTAAGACAACTTAGGGGTTCAGAAAGAGATATCTATGACATGGAGATGGAGGTTGGCCCAGTGCCCATGTGGATAAAACACCAGTGGTGGGACTAGGTGGTGGCAACAGAAGTGGCAGCACCTTCAGGAGATCCTAAGCTATGTAGAGAGAGTAAGGGGACCTAGGAACTGGTCAGAAAGAGATTGCCGGGGACTCTTATGCCAGCACTGTACACACTATACACTGTACACAGAACTTGATTCTGTTTGCCAACTCCATTGCTTATACCTGCTTCTATCAAAATTAAGGAAAGGAGGAACACTTTCTGTTGAAAGGAGTGGAAAATTTGAGGGGCAGTATTCCTTTCTATCCCTGGATATCAAAGACTCTGGGGAGCAGTATGGATTGCAATCACAGGGGATCAGGGCCCCTTCCTGGGTAAGGACCAGTGTAGACCAGTAGAACAGTGATCATCCTTCTCCCCAGATCATAAGAGAAGTTCCCCAAACTCCCAAACTCCCAGAACCATCTCTGAAAACAACACTATGTAAAAGCCTGAAGCTTGAGACAGTGCCCCTTAACCCCTCCAACCCCGTGCAAGGAACAGAGCACAACATTGACTTAAAGGACTAAATCGAGAAAAAGGGTGGAAAAGTAAGCAAACAACAACAACAAAAGAACCTGACCATACAAGATTTAGCAGCAACCACATTAAAAGAGCAGAAGGATTGGAATATGATATTCTAGGAGGCAAAAGAACTGGGATTACAACCAAGAATAACCTGCCAAGCAAAACTGCATACAATCCTTCAAGGGAAAAATGAATATTTATAAAATAGAGGATTTTCAAGTATTCCTAATGAAAAGACCAGAACTGAAGAGAAAATTTGACTTTCAAATAAAATACTCAAGAGAATCATATAAAGGTAAAAATGAAGAGAAATCATGAGAGACTCAATAAGGTTAAATGGTTTAGCTTTCTATATGGGAAGATGATAACATGTATCTTCTAAGAACTTTATCATTATTATGGCAGTTAAAAGAATTCTAAATAGAAAGGGAGTACAAGAGTGAGTCAGTTATGTTGGGATAATTATAGGTGAGAAAGAGAGATGCCTTGGGAAAAAGAGTAAGGGAGAAAAAGAATGGGGAAAATCATCTCACAGAAAAGAGACACCTTAGGAAGAGATTTTATAGTGGAAGGCAAAATGGTGGTGGGTAAGTATGGGTGTTGCTAAGCAATGCCAGAACTTAACTCACAACTAAATTGACTCAAAGAGGTAATACACACACACACACACACACACACAATTGGTAATAGAAATCTATCTTACCCAACAAGAAAGTAGGAGGGGAGGAATAAAACAAAGGTTGTGAGATGGTGATAAAAGGGTGGCAAGATGAAAGAAGGCTGTGATCAGAAGCAAAACAGATTTTAGAAAATATGAGAGAGAGACAGAGAGAGAGAGACAGACAGACAGACAGAGAGAAGAAATGCACAGTTAGTAATCATAACCATGAATGTGAATGGGATGACCTCATCCAGAAAAAGGAAGTGACTAACAGAATAGATTAGAAACCAGAATCCAACAATATATGGGTTACAAGGAACACACTTGAAACAGAGAGGCACACACAATTAAAATAAAGGCCTAGAGCATAATCTATTATGCTTCAGCTGAAGTTAATAAGGCAGGGATAGCAACCATGATCTCAGACAAAACAAAAACAGTAACAGACCTATTAAAAAAAAAAGCCATAAGCAGGGAGCAATATTGTAAGGATCTTCAAATGTTGTAGCTACTTCGATTAAGACATTGGTCCAAGATAATTACAAAGGATCCATGGCGAAAGATGCTATCTACCTCCACAAAAAAAAAAAATGATGAACTCTGAATAGAGAGTAAAACATATTTTTAAAAACTTTACTTTTATTCTATTTTATTTCTCTTTTCTTTTACCACATGGCTAATATGGTAATGAAAGAAGTTCACTAACCATTTAGTTTACTTGGTGGTTGTTGTTCAGCTGGTTTTCAGTCATGTCTGACTCTCTCTGATCTCATCTGGAGTTTCCTTATCAAAGATACTGGAGTGGCTTGCTATTTCCTTCTCAAGGTCATTTTACAGATGAGGAACTGAGGCAAATAGGGATAAATGACATACCCAGTGTCGCATAGATTGTGTCTGAGGCCAGATTTGAACTCAGAAAGTCTTCCTGACTCCTGGCATTCTATCCACTGAGTCACCTAGCTGACTAGCTTCAAAAGGCCAAGGTCTCACAGGCATCTGGGGCCATCTCCAATTGTCCTGTTCTATATATTGCTAATGAACTCAGGTGGCTACAGAGGAAAGAGTGAGACACAGCCCTGCCTGAATTAAATTAAATTCAATTACAGGTCATGACATCCCCTTCCTGATGTCATGGTTTTCATTGAGAGTGAAGGACAAATCTGTGAGTAGTAGAAGCTGCTCCACTGGAGACCCAACTGGTCAGTTTCAGTTGGACAACACACCTAGTTCTTTCCTTTCTCCTTCCCCCCTTCCCCCCTTCCTTCCTTCCTTCCTTTCTTCCCCCTTCTTTTCTTCCTTCCTTCCTTCCTTTCCTCTTCCCCCTTCTTTCTTTCTTTCCTTCTTTCCTTCCTTCCTCCCTTCCATCCTCCCCTCCTTCGCTCCTTCCCTCCTTCCCTCCTTCTCTCCTTCCTTCCTTCCTCTCTCCCTCCTTCCCTCCCTTCCTTCCTTCCTTCTTTCCTTCCTCCCTCCCTCCTTCCCTCCCTTCCTTCCTTCCTCCCTCCTTCCCTCTGTTCCTTCCTTCCTTTCTTCCTTCCTTCCTACCTTCCTTCCTCCCTCCCTCCCTCCCTTCCTTCCTTCCATTCTCTCCCTCCCTTCCATACCCTGACAATTGGGTGCTCTGCTCAAAGAAATATAAATTTTGATCAATGAAACCTTGCAAGTTGTCTGGGTTTACAGATTAGATTTATTTTTTATGAACCATGCCTTAAATCCAAATCACTCTGACTTTCATTGATCTGCCAACTATTGTTGGCAGCCCAAGCCTCATTTGGTCATTGTTTGGACTCTGATGTCTCAGAATTAGTGTAAGTAACAATTGTTTCTCTTTGGGCCAGAAACTCTGATGATCTTCCTTTCACAGATTATTTTTTTAACTAGTTAAAAAAAGCCATTCTTTGCCTCATTTGTTACCTAGTCTCAATCACTGAATGATCATTTCCTCAGACAATCTGAGACCTGGGAAATACTTAGCTTCAATAGGCAAAGTTAATCCACTGTATCTGGGGCCATCTCCAGTTATCTTGATCTATATCTTGCCACTGGACCCAGATGCCTCCAGAGGAAGAGAGCTAGGCTGGTCACTTTGCACAGCTCTGTCTGACTTAAATAAAATTCACTTGCAAGTCATGACATCACCTTCCTAATACCATGGTATTTTTTGAGAGCAAATGACAAACAACAATACGGAAATGTTTCTCATGACTTCACATGTAGATTATATGTGATATAATCTATAGCAAATAATTTTCCTTCTCAAAGAGGGATGGGAAGGGTGGGAAATAGGTGATTCAGAACTCAAATCTTTTTCAAATGTGTTAATTTTTTACACATAATTTTGAAATATTTAATAAAATAAAAATAATTTTTGAAACTAGTAAAATACTTCTATTGCATTAGGCGGATTTGCTATAGAGCATTACTGAGAAATATGAATAGGAATCACACAATCTATCAATCAATCAATATTCATTTAACACCTCCTATGTACCAGGCACTGTTCTAAGCACTGGGGATAGAAAAAGAAGTGAAGACAGTTCCTTCTCTCAAGGAACTCACAATCTGATGGGGAAGACCACATGCAAACAAATATATACAAAGAGAGATCTATGAAGGAGGGCTATGAAAAAAATTTTAAAAAGGCAAAACACTAGAATTAAGATGAATTAGAGGTTTCCTATGGAAAGAGAGATTTTAGGTAGGACTAAAAGGGAAGCTAGGGAGGACAGTAGTCAGAGCAAATGAGAGAAAGAAAATTCTAGGTGTGGGGGGGAGTCAGAGAAAATGTATAGAGCCTAGACATGGAGTCTTGTATTTGTGGGACAACCGGGAAGCCAGTGCTAGTAGATTCAAGAGTACATGTTGGGGAATAAGGTATAAGAAGAATGGAAAGGTAGGAGGTGGCTATGTTATGATGAGCTTTTTATATTTGATCCTAGCAGCTATAGGAAATCACTGGAGTTTATTGAGTAGGTGAGTTTCTTGATTATAAGAGAGTGATATGATAGAATCTGAATTTTAGGAAAATTATTTTAAAGGCCAAATGGAGAATAGAATACAGTGGAGAGGGATTAGAAGCAGACAGACCCACCAGTAGGCTAGTGCAATAATCAAGACATGTGGTGATAAGGACCCACACTAGAATGGTGGCAGTGCCAGAGGAAATAAGGGCGCACATTTGAGAGATCTTGTAAAGGCAAAATTGTTAGGCCTTGGCAACAGTTTGGACATGGAGGTGAGAAATGCTGAGAAATCCAGGAGGATTTCTAGGTTGTAAGCCTGAGGGCCTGGGAGGTTAGCCTTGCCCATCAGACTAATAGGTAAATTAGAAGGTGATGAGAGTTTAGGGGGAAAGAAATTCTGTTTTGAACATATTGAGTTCAAGATGTTTACTAGACATCCAATTCAAGGTATCTGAAAGTTAGTTGGAGATACAAGAATGGACTTAAGCAGAGAGATTGGGACAGGAAAGGCACATTTAAGAATCATCACCACAGAGACAGCAATTAAATTGATGGCAGCTGATGAGATTACCAAATGAAGTAGCACAGAGGGAAAAGAGAAGAGGGCCCAGGACAGTACCCCAAGGGATACCTAAGGTTAGAGGACATGATCAGAAGGAGGAATCAGAAAGGCAGACAAAAAAGAAGTGGTCAGGTAGGTAAGAAGAAAGCCAGCAGATTGGTGGTATCCCAAAAACCTAAAGAGAAGAGACTATCAAGGATGAGAGTGATCAATAGTATCAAAGGTTACAGAGAGAATAGTATGAGGATATATGAAAGGTTATTGGATTTGGCCATTAAGAGATCACTAGTAATTGTCAAGAGAGAAGTTATGGTGGAATGATGAAGTCAGAAGCTAAATTATAAGGGGTTACTAAGAGAATAAAAGAAGAGAAAGCAGAAGCATGTATAGTATATGGCCTTTTCAAGGAGTTTAGCAACAAAGAGCAGAAAATATACAGGATGAAAGTTAGCAAGGATGGAAGGATCAAGTGAGGGTTTTTTCATTATAAAGAAGACATGGGCATGTTTGAAGGTCGTAGGAAATGAGACAGTAGAGAGGGAGAGATGGAAAGTAAATGAAAGAATGGGCATGACAGAACTGGTGATCTATTGGAAGAAATAGGATGGAATTAGATCACTCAGACAAGTAGAGAGGTTTGTCTTGGTAAGGAATAAACCTGTTTAATCATGTGAAACACAGATGAAGAAGGAAAAAGTGGCAAAAGGAACCTGAGTGATAGGAGATAAGGAAGAGGGAAGAAGAGAAAGGCCATAAATGGCCTCAATTTTTTTTCCTGTAAAATATGAAACAAGGCTCTCAGCTAAGAGAGAAGTATGAGGGGAAATCATAGGAGATTTGAGGAAGGATGAAAGGGTTTTAAAGGGCTGCTTTGAAGAGTAGGATAGGGGAAATAATAGGATTGCCTAGCAACAGTGAGAGCTCATTTGAGGTTATATCATGCATTTGTAGTAGACCCAGTCAAAACAGTTGCATGATTTTCTCCACCCTTATTCAGCAGTACCTGTGTAGGCATGAAGTTAATGAATGGTGAGTGTGATCCAAAACTGAGGCCTGAATGGGCATAATTTATGACACAATAAGCAGGAGTAGAAAAGTAGGGCAGGAAGACAGTGTAGAGTTGAATTGGTTTACTGAGGAGTCAAGATACGAACAAGAGAAGAGAGTTATTAGTATAAGGGAGATGACCTGGGAGAGAATTAAAGTGTCAAGGGATTGAAGGTCATCATATGAATGATGAGTAGGGTTATATAAGGAAAATCAGAGGGGATGGTAAAAAGTCAATAATGATTGGTCAGATAAAGGAATTCCAGAATTCTTCAACATGAAAGTGGTACATTTGTAGGTGATAGCAAGATCAAGGATATAACCATTTTTGTGTGTAGACAAGGTGAGGTGGAGGAATAGCTTACAGGAGGTAAGCAGGTTAAGGAACTGAGTGGTTAGAATATTTGAGAGAGGATCATTACATATGTTGAAATCCCCTAGAATAAGGGCAGAAATTGAAGGGAGAGAAAAATTGTAAGTCAAGTATCAAACTCATTGCAGAAAGAAGGGTAGTGACTTGGGGATCTGTAAATAAAAACGACCAATATTTTGATGGCATGGCAGATATGAATAGCATGAATCTCAAAGGAAGAGAAGTTACTGAGTGATGGAAGAAAGGAAGATCTTGAAAGTGGTGATGGTGATCAAGTTATATTCAGACTTCCCTGCCCTGACTACTGGACTGAGGAGAATGAGTGAGGGTAGCATCAGTACTGGAAAAGGTGGCCAGGGAGCCTGTGTCATCAGGAAAAAAGCCAGGTTTCAGAAAGAGCAAGTAAACAGAAGGAATGGGATAAGAATAGATTTAAGATGAAGGGAAGATTGCTGTCTATGGAACAGACATTCCAGAGAGCACAGTGGAAGGGAGGTTAGAATTCACATGAGACTTTGGGTTGAATGGGATTGAAAAGAAGAATTGCGTGATAGGGTGTGTGGAATGATGTTTGGATGGTGATCTATAGGATTTTAAAGTAATTGGGATGGGACAGGTATGATCAGATCTGAGAATGTTCATCACTGAATGGAAGGTACTACTCCTTTACCCTTAAGGGACAGGCACAGCAGGATATGGGAGGTCTGAAGCCACAGGGAGGGCTGTTCTCTGATCAGAGGTTTTGCGCATCCCATTTGCGACCAGGCTGGCAGCAAGAGGTAGAAGATGCCTTGTTCTGGTACAGATAGACATGGTTTCTTTGGGGAAGATGCCCATCTTGGCTCCCAAGCAGCCTTTCCTGAGGGGGCACACTGTGTTGATCAAGAGATTGAAGGTTCAGGATACTAGCATATCTTTCTGAGGTCATCTCACCTGAGGAGGCTCAATATAAAGCAGCAAGAGAAAGTGGTAGACTCCCTGAACAGATTGAAGATTCCCAGCCTGACCCTTTCTGAAGGGACATACTGTGCCCAGCAGAAGATGGAAGGTTCAGGATGCTAGCACACCTGTGGAATGTGCCAATATGGAGGAATTACTTACATTGATGAAATCATCAATTTATTAAAGTATATTTATACCATAATTAAGTATTTGACTGAAGAAAGGAAGAAAAAAAACACTTCAGTAGGATGTTCTCATTGAGTTTATCCAAAAATTAGATGCAAAAGTGAAATTTGGCATTACTAGACATAGAATTTCTTTTTGATTGCCAGATACATTGGATTAGCCACAAATTTATCTGTTAGTAATCTTTAGTTGTCTCCTTTCCCCATCTGAAATGGAATTCGGTAACCATTTGCTCATCTGGAGTTGAATGGAATTTAATCTTCATTATTATATCATTAGAGATAAAAAATAAAATATGTGTAGGTCATTATAACTAAGTGGGAAAATATGTGTATACAGCAGGGTATTAAAGTTTTCATTGAATTAGTATATGCATTTGAACTGAGATGGACCTATATCATGAGAAATTGAGTTATTTTATATAGCAAAATATATCATGGAAATATTTGCCCTCTTTACCCTGTGCATATTTACAATAGCAATCTAATTTTTGTTACTTTTACTTCTTATTTCAGAAGCACAGAACATTTTGAAAATGAAATAAAAAGAGGAAATCTCTAATGGACTGTTATTCTGGAACTGGAATAGAAAAAATAAATTATTTCAAAACAATTTCATCCTCCCACTCACAACCGTGGAAGGAGGTTCTAATATGAATAAGGGAAACTTAATGGCATGTTCTCAACATACAGTAGAATACACACCAACTCACCTTGTAAAGAAACTAGGTCAAATTTATTTTTAAAGTCTCTGTGAAATATACGTGGCAGGTTGATCTCAAAGCCAACTCAGTTCATCATTCCATTTAGCCCAATTCTCCTTTTGGAGCTTTAGAGAGCAAAAAGAAGTATCTTTCTCTTTTGGAAAGAAAAGAAAATTCTCTCTTTTACCAAACCAGATGTTTTCCTTCAACCAAAAAAATTCTTCACTTTCGCAGGAGAAATATCCCACCATTGATAAAGTTAATATTTTATGTAGTTAGTAACATCACCATGCAAAAGAATCACAAACCTCCTGCTGCAAAGAAAAGCAGACAAAACAAAACAAAATCAAAACCTGTAATTTGACAAAAGTTTCCTTAATGACCAGCACATTCATGATTCTAGATTAATTGAAATACCTGACCTCAAAGAACTTCTATTCCACTGAATGTGGGGGAGGTTTTTGAGGGCAATACAACATGTACAATAAATGTATATTTGTAAAGGCAGGGATTTATGGGGTAAAGGAGACAAAATAATAAGGCTATTTGGTAAGGAGAGAACATTCCCTTTGGGGAAAACAAGGAACACTTCAAGGACAAGGTGGTACTAAGTATAGTCTTAAAAAAAAAGACAAAGATTATGAGAGGAGTAAAAGTAAAAAAAGTAATGTGAAATGTGAAATAAATCTGGAAAAGGTATGTTGGTACCAGACTGTGGAGGACTTTGAATGACTTGCTAAGGAGTTAGTTTATGACATAAGCAATAGGAATTAACTGAAGATGTTGAGGAGTGACACAGTCATCCTTTGCCTTAGGAAGATTATTTTCACACATTCTACACAAGATGGATTGTAAAGGGGGGAAGTCAGGAAACAGGGAGATCATTGAAGAGGTTGTGATAATAGTCTTGGTGACTATAAGAGTTTTGACTGAGATAATTGCAGTAGTAGAACAATTTGATGTGTTACGGAGGGAGAATCAACAAATCTTGGTTGTGGTTTGGACATGAGGAGAAGGGAAAATAAAGTATGATTCAGTTTAAGAATTTAGATGATTAGTGTGCACATTGCACTAATATTTTCCTGCAGTGAAAACTACCCTATCTCACCAGTTCCTAAAGTTAAACTTTCCATAGCTTTCTGCAAAGCTATAATAGGGTAGAAACATGCTGAGAAAAACCCCAGCAAGCAATCCGTACTTGCACATGCTTCTGCTGCCTCTAAGCTTTGTTGACCTTTTCTCTGACTGCCACCTTGAATGTTTATTAATATTAATTTCCTAAAAGACTATCACATGGGACAACACAATACCATTTCTAGTTTTAAGAAACCTTCAAATTCAGAGGTACTAATTTAAGGTAGTTATTCTTACTGGAAATTTATCATGCAATTATGTAGTATAAAACATAAAAAAGTTTGGAAACAAAATAAGTGTAAAAATACTTCAGAAGTATTACATAAAACTATATTTTTTTTACTGGCACAAACTATGAGGATTTAACCAGTTTGAATATAGGTTGTACTGATTTTCCCACTGTCCAGCTTGTGTAAAGCCCAAATGTGGCCTATAATTGTTCTTCAATTGTCTTGCAGTGAGTCAGTAAAACTTTTACAGTAAAAAAAAAAAACTTTCATGTGGGAATTTCATGTAATCATTATTCTCTGTTTGAGAAAGATGCTGAGGTAGCAAAGAGGCTAGCCAGAATAGAAGGTTACTAAAGTCTAAACAGTAGGGAAAGCAGAGAAGAGAAAGGAAGAGGTGGGGAATGACTAGAAGTTCAACATGAGACCTCACAAATAGCAGCAGAGAAGTTCTTCTCTTCATATTAGAAATTTGGCAGGGATATTTGAATCACTTTTCAAAACTAAGCAACATTATTTAATGAGGAAGGTCTGGAAAACTCCTGAAAAAAAGGTGGGAAAGTCCATCATAGCCAAAATGTTATTTAGGATCCAGCTGGCAACTGCGCTCCACAACAGTGTGAGGCATGGCAAACACACAAGCAGCAACAGACAATCACACAATCTACCCATGAGATAAGAGCAACATTGATTTAGAATTGAGGCTTTCAGCTCCATCTAGTATTGAGAATAAATGAAAATTTCCAGTGACCTGCAGAAAATGTACTATATTTGGATTTGTGCCAACAGCAAGTAATACATGTACACATATAAATATTCTTATAGAAGGAAGAATGTTGAGGAGAATCCAAAGATATCAGAGGGGAAAAGGCTGTCCATTATAGTTCAGAGGGGGAAGAGATAGAATGAAGTAGTTGTTAATTCTCTGGTAAGAGTAGCAGTTCTCAACCTGTGGGTTATGTTCAATTTAAATATATCCTGCATATCAGATATTTACATTACGATTCATAACAGTAGCAAAAGTATAGTTATGAAGTAGCAACGAAAATAATTTTATGGTTGGGAGTCACCACAATATGAGGAACTGTATTAAAGGGTCATGGCATTAGGAAGGTTGAGAACCACTGGGTAAGAGGCTTTATTGAGGCAGACTCACATTAACCTGAAATGAATAAAGGAGATATGCTGTCTTCTTGAGGTGTGTATCATAGCTTAGCTGCCTGAGTTTTGTCAAATCAGGTTAATAGTATCAATTTCTGATGATTCATATGGAGCCAAATGATACTGACAGAAAGAAGCTATAAAATATCAGTAGGAGTTACTGAGCAAAGTAATCAGCAAAAAACTTCTAAGGAGAAGCACAAGCCCTGTTTCCATTACTGTGGACAATTGGAGGAAGAGACTTCAGAAGAGAAAGATGGATTGGAGAAGTTACCAGGCAGTTGAGAAGATGGAGTCTAGAAATAGGATTTAGATGTCTGACTAATGGCTTAAGATATAGAAGCAGTAAGTGTTTGGACCAGGAGGAATAATAAGGACTGATAAAAGGTATTTAATTGTAGTTTTAAAAATCTGAACAAAAGAGATTTAAACTGAAAAAATCCAAATATTAATGCCGAACCATATGCCACAGAACAGCAGGTATTACAGAGGATAAATGCCAGTCATTCATGGGAGATGGTAAAAATCCATGGCTCTATATTTCTGTGTACTTCGACATGAAATCCGAGTAACAAAGAAGATAAACTAGCGATGTTAAAACAAAGGAACAAATTACTCTTGCCTGGAATACAGCTATGGAAAGACAAACCTCATCCAAAAAGAATAGCTAGATAAAAGAGATGGTGGGAAAGCTGTCACGAATTAACAAAATCAAAACATGTGTGGAAATTTAGACCATAAGAGGAAGTGAGAACATTTGGAGAAAGTACATAGAAAAAGAAATAAGAACAAAAGCATAACAGTGGAAAGTCTTCTGGACATCCAAGTCAGGAGAAATCAGGGTTCAAATCCTGCTTGTGGCACTTACTAGAAATATGAAGATAATGCAGTCACTTAAACTGCAACGACTTAATTTCCTTTTCTATAAAAATGATTGTCAAATGAAAGAATGTATATAGAATGTTTAGGAATCATAAAAAGCCTTATAATGTCAGTTGTGGCATATTACAGGAGGGTGGCATATTACAGGACACTTGAGAAAAAATAGATGGTGAGGTGAATAGAAGCTGGAAATTGTATATCTACTCTATTCCATTGACTTTTCTATTTTTTTTTCTTTTTGGTAGGGGGGAAGGCAGGGCAATTAGGGTTAAGTGACTTGCCCAAGGTCACCTGGCTACTAAGAATTAAGTGTCTGTGGTCAGATTTCAACTCAGGTCCTCCTGACTCCAGGGCCAGTACTCTATTCACTGTACCACCTAACTGCCCCAGAGCTTTCTATTTTTTAGCCAGTATCATATAGTTTTAACAATTACTGCCTTATAATACAGTTTAAGATCTGGTACTGCTAAAGATCCTTTTTTATCCTTTTTTATTATTTCCTTTGCTATTCTTTACTCTTTGTTTTTCCAAGTGAATTTTGTAATTATTTTTTTCTAACTCAGATTCAAAGTTATAATTACTATTTGTTAATTTCCCTTCATCTTATTTTTAATTTTATTTTTAATGTATGGAATAAAAGAAGGATTTTCATAACAGAATAATAAAAAAGTAACTCTCTCTGAAACTGCAAATCTACTGTGCACAACTTGCTGTTCCTTTCAAATATTTTATTTCCCTTCATCTTATTTTTACTCACTATTTTTCCTCTCAACCTCTCTTTTCATTCTATCCTTGTTACCTTATATTTTCCCCTTACCCTCTTATTCTTTACTTTTTAACCACTCGTCAAAAAGTCCCTCATCTATTCACCCTCTCCTCCTAATCTTAATCTATCATACTCTCTAAAAGTCCATTCCCCACATTAACTCCCAATTTTCTCATCTCTCTAGAAGTTTAGAAGACTTCTAAACTTCTTCAAATGTTTGTTTCCTGTACATCCCAGATGAGAGTTAGCTTCCAATATCACCAGTCCTCCACCTCCACCTGCTTCCTCTATATTAGTGCTTCATTTTTATGCCCCATTTTCATGAGATAATTTCTACTTTTAACCTTTTCTTATCCAGTTTTGCTTTTTAGATTAACCTCATCATACACAACTCAGCCCCAACATTTCTTTCAAACTACCTCAGTAATGATAACAGTCTGAAGAATACTATCACAAGTAATAACTAACAATGACTAATATTAACAACATTTTCATATAATTAAACAGTTTGAACTTAATCATTGCCTTCTGATTAGTCTGTAATGATTTCTTTATATTTCTTCTGGATATCTTATAATGAATTTTCCCTCAAGTTCTGTTCTTTTTGTTACAAATACCTGAAAGGCTTTCAGTTCATCAAATGTCCATTAAAAAAAAAATTCAGGATTATACTCAACTTTGCCGGATAAATTATTCTTTGATACAGCCCCAGCTCCTTCGGTCTTTGAAATATAATTTTAGTGTAGAAGCTGCTAGGTCTTGTGAAATCCTGATTGTTTTCTTAGAATATTTAATTTTTTTCCTTGTTACTTGCAATATTTTCTCGGTAACCTGGGATTTTTGAAAACTGGTTATGACATTCCTGTAAGTTTTCTTTCTAAGATTTTTTTTTCAGGTAGATTCTTTAGATTTCTATGTTATCTTCTTGTTCTAGAACTTCAGGGCAATTTTCTTTAATAGTTTCTTCTAATGTTGTATTCAGATCCTTTTTTTTTAAATCTTAACTATCAGGTAGTCTGACAAATCTTATTGTCTCTCTTCTGTTATCTAGATCAGTTGTTTTTCTAATGAGACATTTCAGATTCTCTATTTTTTCTAGGTTTTAAAAACTATCTTAATGTCTTATAACATCATTCAATTCTACTTGCTCAATTCTTGTTTTCAAGGAGTCATTTTCTTCCTTAAGACTTTGTGCCTCCTTTTCTAATTGACTAGCTTTCTTTTCATAATTTTCTTGGATTACTTTTCCTCCCAGTTGTTCCTTGTTCTCTCTTATTTAATTTTGTAAAAATTTTCTTCCTTATGCTTTTCATAACTTCTTGAATTGTTTGTTTTTCTTTTTCTAATTTTTCTTCATTTTCTCATATTTGATTTTTGAATTCCTTTTTAAGTTCTTCTAATATTTCATTTTGGGTTTGTGACTATTTGATGTTACTCTTTAGGGTAGGAGTGCCTTTTTTAACCTTACTATCTTTCTTTAAATATGAACCAAAATCTTCTTTTATACCAAAGTAGTTATCAATGGTCAAGTTTTCTTTCCTTTACTTATTTTTATTTTTAATTTGTTTTATTTTAGCAGCCTAATATTGCTTAATATTATCAGATTTTAATCCCAAATTGTGAGTAATGTTGCCTCAGGTCTCAGGTCCTCCTAACTATGGTTTTCTGAATCCTGACTTGGGGGCTGAACCTCAGGGACTCCTTTTTCCTCTCCTAAACCCCAGCCAGTTCTTACTCCCTGGGTTACCACATTCACAGGGCCACAGGGATTGTTCTCACTCTGCCTTGTCCATGGTCACAGCTGGGGATAGTGTCTGGGGTTAACACTGCTAGGACAGACTTCTGGAAACATCAAGGGGTCTTTCAATCTTCCCTCTCTTAGTGTCTGCTGTTCCTTAGATGAAAATTTGTAAGGTAAAAGATTACAGGGTGAAAGTACCTGAGATGAAATTTCTTGAGGCCCGGTCTATTCCCCTCAGGGCCCATTTTGTTGATTCAGTGAGGTCTACTTAGAGGTGTTAATACTTCACTCAGGCCAAACCTCAGTCCTTTGAGTCTTCTCTGAGGTCTTGTCAAGATGTCCTAGGAGGACGACTGCTTCGCCTCTTTATTTTTACTGCTCTATATTCATTTCATGTTGATATTCTCTCTGTTTGTGGAGGAAATTGGGAGCGCCTGGAAATTTCTTATTGTTCTGCCATCTTCCAAGAATGCAAGGGGATCTGTTATTTTGTACTTAATTCTTACTTACAAGGAACAACTGGTTGACAAATAAATTTGATGGGAAAATGGGAAAAATTATGATGCCTTTAAGTGTGCTATAGATAAGGAGAACAACTAAGTATGATATGTCACACATTCTAGATTTTGAGAGAGAAGACTTCAGAGAATTCCGAGAAAGAATAGATAGGATCATGGCCTCAAATTCTACAGAGGAAGGTAACTGAGAACAATTCAATTCAAGAAATCTGTATAAATCACCTCCTGTGGCTGGGGGATTGGTTGGTTGGTTGCTGTCCTTCCTTTTCAAAGAGGACCAAAATGGCATCACAATGCTAGAGTCAAGTGACAGTGCTTCAGACTGTGGCTGATTAGATCAATATGAGCTTGGGAGCTTGGAATGCTCTATCACATTTCCCAAACAAATAGTTCATTTGAATATTTGGAGTGGATTCAGAAAACAGTCCCTGCTCTCAAAAAGCTTCCTTCCTTCTAGGGTGTAGATTATGTAAACAGCTGAGTAAATAAAGGATAGCTAGAAGAGGAAAGAAAGTACTAGCAATAAGTGTATCAAGACAAGTTTTACATAAGAATGACATGATACTTGAAGGAAACTTGGTTTTCCAAAATGTAGAATTAAGGAGAAAGAGTAGTCCAGAGCAAAACAGACTCAGCAGACAAGTCAAAAACTGGAGACAGGCTAATTGATTGTAAATTGAACTGTGTGAACCACAATTAAGTAAAAAGTTCATCTGGGCTCAGATTATGAAAGTCTTTAAATGCCAGTTTGAGAAGTGTACATTTTATTCCACAGGCCATAAGTAACCATTGAAGACTTTTGAGTAGGGAAATTGCATCATCAAACCTATATTTTAGGAAGATGATTTTGGCAGTTTTGGGGACAATGAATTTGATTTTTAGAATCACCTCATCATATACAACTCAGCCCCAACATTTCCTTAGTAATGATAACAGTTTGAAGATTACTATCACAAATAATGACTATTAATAACATTTTCATATAAGTAAACAGTTTGAACTTAATCCTTGCCTTTTGATTAGTCTGTAACAATTTCTTTATAGTTCTTCTGGATCTTATAATCAAGTTCTGGTCTTTGTTCCAAATACTTGAAAGTCTTTCAGTTCATCAAATGCCCATTAAAAAAAAATCAGGATTATACTCAACTTTGCTGGATAAATTATTCTTTGATACAGACCCAGAGAGCAGGGAGATTGCAAGTATGGAGAACATAATCAGGAGGATCATTATCTTGGCATGAAGCAACTTGGTAAGCTGAACTAGGATGGTGGTCACATGAGTGAAAGGAAGGGGATCAATATCATGAAGGTAGAATACACAAAACATAGTGAGATGGTATGGTGGGAAGTAATCCACAGGGAAGAGTCAATGATAACTGGGACATTATGAACCTGGGTTTCTTAAAAAAAAAATGCCTGTGATCTCAAATTGGGAAATTTGAGGGGGGGCATGTTTTTGAGGGAATAGTTTCATGTTGGGGACATGTTGAATTTGAGGTTGAATTTGAATGTAGGCTCTACTTACATTGCAAATGTCCAGCTGGTATTGTAGGACTGATGTTTAGTGGTGAGATTAGAGTTTGTTGTAAAATTTTAGGACTTATCTGAACAGAGGTGATAATTAAACCTATTGTGGTTAAATGGATCATGAAGAGGGAGTAACTTCTTGCAAAAGATCTTGTTCCACCTAATCAAATACATTTTTAAAACAATCAACAAGCTTTAAGCATAAGATAATTGTATATTTTCTATGCTGTTGTTACTCAGTGGTTTTAGTCATATCCCACTCTTCATGACCCATTTTGATGTTTTCTTGAAAAAGATACTAGAGTTGTTTACCATTTCCTTCTCCAGTTCTTTTTACAGATGAGGAAACTGAGGCAAACAGAATTAAGCAACTTGCTCAGGGTCACAAGTTAGTAAGGTTAGATTTAAATTTAGGTCTTCCTGACTCCAGGCCTGACTCTTGATCCACGGCTTCACCTATAGCCTTCAGTTAATTGTGAGATGATAAATACATCTTTAAATCATACTTGCAAAATTTGTATATCTCCTTTTAATAAAACTCTCATTGAGTATGCCCTCAATTTGTGAATAATGATTTTGCATAGATGGAGGTCAGGCATATACACTATTAGTTTTCAGTTACTTTTTATAATTTTAACAAAGTCTGACATTCCACACCGTAGATATTTGCACCTCTTTCAGAGACTTCATATATTGATTTCTCAGTGCCCTGACAACTGTTTCACCTTCAGGATAGTGTCACTGCATTGAAGAATATGTGGCAGGGAATAAGGCATAAGAAGACCAGAAAGGTAGGATATGGCTTTATTATGAAGGGCTTTAAGTTCCAAACGGAGGCTTTTGTATTTAATCCTGAAGGCAATAAGGAGCCACTGGAATTTATTGAGTAGGGAGTGACATAGCTGAACTTATACCAGACAATAACTTTTGTGGCTGAATGGAGGATGGATTGGAACAGGGGGAAACTTGAGGCAAAGAGACTCAGCAGCAGCCTACTGATTTATTATAACTGATTTATTTTTTAATTTATCACATATATCATTTATACATATAATATAAAATAATATAATTTATTATTACTGATTCAGTCTATTGAATTATTTAACCATGAGGTGATGAGGGCCTGTAGCATGAATGTTCAAAGATCACTGGCATTAGCCATCCTCAACATGATTAGGTCTTGGTCTGGATAAACAATATCCTAGGCTACTGAAAACAATGGTTGCATGACTGAAGATGGATAAATGTCTCATCTTGATAATCTTTTAACTCCCCCCAGTAAACAACATCACATTTATTTTCTGTGTATGTTGTATTCTACCAATAGTGTAAGGTTTATGTGTTCAGGGATTGTCTCATTTTCTTTTTGGTATGTCAAACATAATAGGGAGCCACTAGAGTTTAAGTAGAATGATGAAGCAGTCTGACTATGCTTTAGGCAACCACTTTGGGAACTATGAGGATGAATTGGAAAAGGGAAAAATTTAAGACAGAGATAGCAATCAGAAGGCTAATGTAATAGCACAGATGATAGGTAATGACAGTCTGAACTAGGCTCATGAACATGTAAGTAGAGAGAAGGAAATCTATGCAAGAAATGTGGAGGTACAATGAATAAGATTTGGCAACTGATTGTATATCTGGGGGAAAAAGTGAAGAGTTCAGGAAGTCACCTTGGCGACTAAAAGAATGCTGGTACCCTTGTCAGAAACAGGAAGACTAAAAAGAAATATGAATGTTTGGGGAAAGATGAGGTGGGGGTTTTTTTGTTCCATTTCATTTTGTTTTGTTTTTTTGATATGTTGCATTTGAGATCCCTAGGGGCATCCAGTTGAAAATATCACTAGCCAGCTGTTGATATATATTAGATCTCAGGAGAGAGACTAGGGCTAGTTATATAGATCTGTGAATGATCTTCATAGAGATGGTAATTGAGCCAATGGAAATTGAAGAGGTTATTAGATATGGATAGAAAGAAGATAACCCAGGATAGAGCCTTGGGCACATCAAAAGTGGGAGGTGATCTATCAAGGAAATTGAAGCATACAGGTAGATAGGAAAAACTCAAAACCAGAGGAAAGAATATTCAGGATGACATAGTAAAAAAAATATCAAATACTGCACAGAGGTCAACATGGGTAAGAACTGAGAAGAGGTTATTGGATTTGGTGATGAAGACATAAGCTTCAGTGGAGACATGAGGTCAAAAATCAGAATGAAAATGTTGGAGAAATGAGAGAGATGAAGAGGAGGCAATGAGTATAGATATATACCTTTTTTTTTTTCCCTCAGAGAGTTTGTCTATGAAAAGTAGTAGAGATATCGGATGATAGCTAGAGAGACTGGTAGGATTAAGTGAGGGTTAAGGATGGGGGAGGCTTAGATATGTTTGTATAAATTTAACTGACTAAATTAGTAGATTAAGATACATCAAAGATGACAGAAGGAATGATAATGGAGGAAATCTGCCTAAAGGGATGAAAAAGGATAATCTTAGTAAGGAGCAGGGCAACGATAATCAGGGTTTGGAGTGGAGAAAATGAGGGAAGATTTCAAAAGGCTTTAAGATGTAGAAGAGGGTAGGAGAGTTCATATTTGATAATTTAGGAGACTACAATAGACATGCCTGAGAGATATTTGGAGGAGGTCCATAGAAGAAAAAAATAAAAACAAAAGCATAATATAAAGACTAGAGATCTGGCCATAGATCCAGGAAAACCGAGATTCAAGATTTACTACTGGGACATACTAGTTATGAGACCGTGGATATGCCCCTTATTTTCTTAATGTTCTTAATCTCTTCTTAATGCTGTCAAGTTGCAGACGGGGTGTCAACCTGCATTGGTAAGTTTCCTCATCCTATAGTACTCTATGTCAATGACTTTGGCAAATCAATGGACCCTTCTTGATTTCGATATCTATACTTGTAAAATAGGGCAACAAGGTGGTGCAGTGGATAGAGTGCTGAGCCTGGAATCAGAAAGACTCATCTTCCTGAGTTCAAATTTGATCTCAGACACTTACTATCTGTGTAACCCTGGGAAAGACACTTAACCCCATTTGCCTGAGTTTCTCATCTGTGAAATGAGCTGGAGAAGGAAATGGCAAACCACTCCAGTATCCTTGCCAGAAAAAACAAAAATAAAAACAAAGCCCAAATGGTGTCACAAAGTCAGACATGACTGATCAACCCTAATAAAGGAGTAGATGACTTCAGAGGCTTCTTCCAGGCCTATATCTCTAATAATATGTCAACTTTTATTTTATTGTTGGTATCATGACAAAAGATAACACCCCTTATTATGTGTGTTCCCTGTTAAAATAAGATAGTCTGAATCACTGTGTGCATGAGTGACAGAATTAAATATTTTAACTCTATTTTGTACTCTACTATTATTTACCAAATGCATCTATGCTGAAGATGATCAAAATTTGACATATAGGAAGAGACTTTTAAAACCTTTAAAACTTCTGGAAAATATTCTGTCCAAACACTTTTGGTATATGTCATAATTGTCATGTTTTCTCAGCATAGCCTGATTCCAGATATCTGTCTACTCATGTTCTTTAAGGAATTTCTCCCGTTTCCTTTCTTCCTGTCTTCCTCCCTCCTTCCACTCTTCTCTCTTTTCTATCTCTCTCTTTTTCCTTAGTCTCTTAAATTAACCTTATATGAATGTTAGTGTTTACAATGTTTACAAGGGAATTTATGCTTTTATTTACATTATATATATTTCGCAAATATTTTGCACATACATACATATATACATACACACACAGACACACACATTAGGCAGGGTTTGTTTCATTTTTGTCTTTGTGCCTTTAGTGCCTAGGACAATGTTTCATACTTAATTTTTCCTTGAAAGTCACACATTCAATCGTACAGGTAACTCCTGATAAGGAAATTTCCTTTACCAATGAAGACATATAACTTCTTCAATTTAGATAATAGTTTTAGTTTCCTTTCACAGTAGAATTCAACTAACTTGCCTGCCCATTGTTAATGTTCAAGGCCAAGCTACCCATAAATACTTTTCACATAGAATCTTAAAAGCTTGTTGGATTGGGTTTAATGTTTTAACT
>CM053582.1:283916084-284036220 GCA_028627135.1 Pseudochirops cupreus | reverse complement strand
GCTGAGGTACAAGAATGAAGTTCTCATTTGCTAGTGTCCCAAATTCTTATACAGTGATTTTGTTATAGCTCTATATTATATAAATGAATTACATTTTAAAATTAAATTGGATCATATTAATGTTGAGAGGCATCATGATCTAGTAAATAGAAAGCTGAGAGAAGAAATAGAAATATTTGAATTCAAGCCTTAACAATGGGCTGTCCTGGCTATGTAACCTTGGACAAATCACTTCTTCATGCTCTAGGCAACCTTTTATAAGTTAAAGTGTCAACATTCATTGGTAAGTCAAATTTCCTCCCCTGAAAGTGTTTTATATCAATGAAATAAAAAATCCAGTTCCTATCCCTTTTTCATCTTGATATATAAGTATCTGTTTTTATGTTTTGGAAGATGCATTATTGAGGAGATTCGAAAAGAATATCTAATAATTACCATTTGACCATGATGACAAACTTGATCTGTATCAAGTTATTAGAATAATTTCAAAATTAAATGAGACCAATATGTTACATTTTTCTAGAGTGACTCTGGCTATGCGTGTATGAAACTGAAAATACTGAAGAGTTAAAAATGATTTTTTCTACAATAGAATGTCATCTCAACAACATATCAACAAATGATTTGGGTTCTTCTGAAATTTGTTAATATACAGAGAGAGCCTCTAATGTACTCCATGATTCCAGGAAAGAATTATAAACTAGGACTAGTGTGTGAGTGTGAGCTACATTTTTTCTTTTTTTTTTGTTAACTTCCTATGTGGAAAGTCCATTCACCAATGCAAATCTGTAACTTACAGACTTAAGAGAATTACTTGATTCATTCTGAAAATGTATCACATAGTGTGGAGGCCAGAACAGAACCCAGGTTGTTCTGATTCCAGGGCTCTTCCTTGATCTAATATAGAGATTCTGTTTGGTGTTTGATGTGATATAAAAATAACATCACAATTCTAAAATCTAAAGTGGTAACTATGTGTGCAAAATGAATTAGCTCACTCATAAAGCTAATTAGCTTACTCATTAAGTTCAGATAATTGAGATAATGGTGGTTTTTGTTTCCCATTTGAATACCTTAAATAATTATCTCAATATTCAACTTTACTTTCAAGTACACACTTGTCCTCATACTGCTAGGTGAATACAGATAGTCTCTGTATCCTAGCTTTTAAAATGTACACGCATTCAAATATATGTATTCAATTAGCTATATATGGACACATATGTAATTTCCCCCCATAAATAAAATACATAAATCTTACTTACAGGATTGGTAGCAACTAATGCCTGGTTGTTGGCCACAGCAGTTAACCAGATGATTGTGACAACAGAATTACAAACAAAAGAGAAGAACAAATTTTTGTGCAGAGTGATGCGTTGGCAGCTCAAACTCCTAAATCATGAGAAAAAACAAACATGTTATAGTTATTTTATTCAGATTTCTATATATTTTAATTCTTATTAAGAGAACACCTTCAAAGAGACAATGTGGTACAGAGGAACAGTACAGATTCTGGAGCCAAAGGATGAGGTTTACGTCCTGTCTCTGATGTCTATTACTTGTGTGACCTTGTAAAACTTATTTCAACCCCCTAAGTTCTGTGAGACTCTTACTTAAAAAGCCTGTTTCCTCATCTATAAAACAAGAGGGTTGGACTAGATAGCCTTATAGGTACCTTTCAACTCTAGATGTATGATCCTAAAATCTAATATTTAAATGTGTCCTTAGATGTTTAAAATAATGAAAAAAAATCTGTCTCTCTGAAAGTACTATAAAGCTAGTCAAAATTTGATGTCCTTCTACGTAGAGAAAAATTTGTGTGTGTGTGTGTGTATATATATATATGGAGAAAAAGAGAAAGATATAGAGAAAGAGACAGAGACAGAGAGAGAGAGAGAGAGAGAGAGAGAGAAAGAAAGAATTCCTATATTTTACTGACATCCTACCAGTAATTCTGAATAATTCCAACTGAAAACAGCATTTGGATGCATGGCATAGTACTGATGACTTATTAATGACATTATCTTTAAATAGAAACTTCTTTGCCTTCACGAATACTTATCATTATAATTCAAGTTCTATGAAAGCAGAAACAATTTCATTTTTTAAAATTTGTAGCACCTAGCAAAGTATCTTACTCACAAGAGGCACTTTATAAAAGGTAGTTGAGTTGAAATCATGGATAAAAAACCGAAAAATTAGGTAGGTATTTTGTCTACACAATTTTTTCTCTGTTTGTATGTGTGTGTGCTTGTGTGCATGTGGTGTGTCATCATGCTGGCAACACATAGTGCTGATAGTCTAGATTTTTGACTTGTCATTTAGACATGTTAATGACATTCAAACAAAGGCTATATCCCCTAACATAACGATACACAGGCATGTTTTACTGAATTTTCCCTTCTACTTCATGCATTATCTTATCTTTAGATAAGTTTGCCCATGATATAGGCAAACTTATGATTAAAATATTGATGAATATTATGAAAATATGATTAAAATATTTTGAAGTGCATATGGAGTTTCTGATCTCAAAACTGATTTCATAAAAATAGTATATTGATACCTATAGGAAAATATATTAGAAAGTAGTAGTCCTGTATCTATTTAAATTTGTATTCATATGTATTTCAGGTCCTATCAGTGACAAAAGCTCAAGTAGGCCAGACATAGTTTTGTTCCTGCTCCCAGATCCCAAATGTGTGTCTATAATTTGTACAGGATCTTTAAGGTAGATTGGATGGGAATCCTATTTCATGACATTTATATCTCCTGTTACACAGTGAAGTACCACAAAACGTATAACAGCTAATAGATAGGATTGTATGAAGGTGAACTTGACAGTGAAGTAAGTTGCATTTCATTTTGAAACAGTCATTTTAGCATGGAATTTATAGGTGGAAGGGATTATTAAATTCAATGCCCTGCTCCAGATTAAGGAATTAACATCCAAGAAGTTAAATGATTTCCTTGGTGACATAGTAAATCCATTGAAAAGGCTAGATTTGAAGCCAGTTTCTCTGAATGGCATCGATTCTCTGCATACTGTGCTGTATCATTTTATTGAAGTGTTTTTTGTTAGTCTTTTATTTTCTGTTAGAGTTTCTGGAACATATTAAGCACTTAATAAATGCTTCTTGATTTCACTCATAAGTCCTTGAAATTTATATCCTCCAGGTAAAATAAGAAAGAGAAGGCTTTTATGGTATAATTCTCAGTCAGTTTTGATATATCAAAATTAGGAGCATGATCAAGATTTTCTCTTTCAATTTCATGGTTATGAAAGTAAAAATAGCATAATAAAGAGTAAAGAGAATTGTACTTGTGGTCAGAATATCTGAGTTTAGGAATCAACTATACCATTTTCTATTTGTAGAAACTTGGATAAGTCACTTAACCTCTATAAGGGCCCATCTCCCTTATCTGTAAAATGGAGATTTTAGTATATCCTCTGATTTTTATATCCTAGAATATCTTGAATGAAAAGAGATTTAGTGATCTTGAAATGATTTGACTAAGGGCTCATAGTACATTAGTGGCCAAACTCTGGGATTAAATCCAGTTCTTTTGAATCCCAACCTAATCCATCTTTTTTATCCCACTGCCTCTCATACTTCTACGGCGATGCTCTGAGAGGCAAATGAGATAATTTATATCAGAATGCTTTGCTATATGAATCTATGATTTAAATTCATATTAATTTGATTTAAACTTGATTAGATTTAGTTTACCTTCATATTAATTTATTTTAATAATTAAGATGACTTAAATCTCAGTAACTTAGACCTCTTTAGCCCAAAATTTATGGTAAATGAAGGGTCTTGGGCCAAATTATTTCTCTGTCCTTTTTATTTTGAGGAAAAGATTTTTTAATAATTATCTGTATATTATAAAGAAGCTATTGTTTCTGATTAAATGTATCGTTTATATTAAAATGAATGATGCTGGGCTCTCCCAAATGCTGAATTAATTTGCTTAGCAAACTTTTTTCTTAAAGAAAACTCAAAGGTACATTTTAGCTCAATCCAGGCTAAGCCAAGAACTATAGAAATTCCAAATAGAAGAAGTTAATTTCTGGCTATATGTATTTATATGTCCTCATGTTATACAGGTGCTGACCTCTACAATGCATACTCTGATTTCAATTCACACCAGACCACTTGAATTTGAGTATGCACTACAAAGTAATATCAATGTCTTTAGGATACTTGCATATCCTGACTGATTAACTTGATAGCCAATAAAAACTAGTATTTTTTTTTACTCAATTTTGTTTTTAGACCAATGGAGTAATTTTCTTGATTACTCCCTATTTATGTTAAATGGGTAACTATGAATTAGAGAAAAATATCTAGGATTTTGGGTGGGCCCCTTATGGAAGAAGACCCTGGGCAGCATGGATGGGTTTTCTGAGGACCCACGTTAGAAAGAGGACCCACGATCATGGAGGTCACAGATTGTTGGAAGTATACCTCTTACTATATATACAGACACATTTGCCTCCACATTCCAACATAAAAGAATGGCCTCTCCTACTTATGAAGGGTCAGTAAAGTCTTGAGTTATCGCTATTTCTGTCCAGTGGCCATGATGCTTTCTTCAGTTTCCAGGTAAGTGGTAGCCCTGATAGAAACTCTTCAACCTATTGTACCCCAGAACTCATGACTTATAAAGATCTTAGTGTGAGAGGAAGACTCTCACCTGTTACAGTGCCATCAGTTTCATTGTGACCCTGCCTTTAGGCTCTCAGCTATGAGACCACCTTATAATGGTGTCTTTTTTTTATTTGAATCCCTAAGACACTCATTTTACCTTGTGAGAGAATGATCACTACTTGGTGTTAACACTATGCTAAAAGAAACAGTAATTGTTTCCATTCAAAATGACTGATAACTGGATTTAGACCTACAAGGGACTTCAAGATTTCATCCCTTCCAACCTTCCTATTTTAAGTAAGAGAAACTGATACCCATAGAGTTAAATGATACTTGCCAAAGTGACACTTATATGACACATAGGTAGTAAATATTAGAGACAGATTTTAAATTCAGGTCGTCTGATTTGTGTGCCCTGTTCACTACACTATATGTCCTTCCAGTACATTAATAAGAAAAATAAAAGTAAATATTTGAATCTCTCACTTCTAACAAAAGATGGAAAATAAAAGTCTAGTTATAATAACTATTAATATTTTTTGCCTAAAATAATAACGAAAGCCTAAAATTTAATAAACAAGTTATAATAATCCAGTTGTGTTTCAAAGTAATGAGAAAACATAACCACAATCACTAAACTCCAGTGACTTTTTGTTACCTCCAGGAGCAAATATAAACCCTGTTTGATTTTTAAAGCCTGTTAGAACTTGGCCTCTTTCTACTTCGCCAGTCTTATACCTCACTGTTCTCTTTATACTTTGTGATCCAGAGACCCTGGCCTCCTTTGTTTTTCACACAAAACACTCCACCTACTGACTCCAGGCATATTAAGTGACTGTCCCCCATTCTGAGCATTAACCCTCCTCCTCTCTGCCTCCTGGATTCCTTCAAGTCCCAGCTGAAGTATCACCTTTTGCAAGAAGCCTTTCCCAGTCCTCCATAATCTTAATGCCTCCCCTCAGATATTATTCCCAATTTATCTTTTATATAAATATTTTTTTTGCATGTGTTTTCTTGCTATTTAGAGGATGAGCTCCTGGAGAGCAGAGTTTTGGTCCATTCTGTCCTTTCTTTGTATCCTCAAGCTTAACATATTGCCTGACATACAATTAACCCTTAATAAATGCTTATTGACTTTATTATACCCTGTGGGAAAACACAGTATAAGCAAAGTCCAGTTCAGCATAGCTTTGAGGGAGCAATTATTTGTATTATAAAGTCATTCCTTTCAATTCACTTCTTGTATTTAAAATATGCTATTATCAATACCTTTGCCTTGTACACAATCCTTAAGGAACACAGATATTGCATAAAGCCTGCTACTCCTATGTAGCTATGACTATAGTTTTTTTTTTAAGTTATGATTACAATCACATTTTCTGGATGTGTAAAACACAGATATGTAAAACTGTCTATAGGAGGAATCCATATCTCACACAATAGGTGACCTGAGTTGAGCTATTATTTATAAAGGACAGACAGCAAAATATTCTGAAATGGCTTTGTTGGTTTTTTCCTCTATGATAAGTTTTTGTTTTGTGATGATGAGTGAGGTTTTTCTTTTCTCCTTTTTCTTTCTTTCTTTTCCTTTCTTTTATTTTTATTTTTGGCATGAGCGGGTAACAAATGTTAATATTTGAAAGGAAAGGAAGCCAGAAAGCAAGAACCTTTGTGCACTGTGACAAGTAGCTAAATACACACGGAAGTCATGAGCAACTTGGACTTTAATGTCTGCATGTGGAGAAAGTCTCAGTGTTAAGTCTAGGAAAAGCACACATCTCAGGGCCATGAAGCAACTCTTCCTGTTGAGTATTCAGCACAACCTGTAGCCCTCCATCCCTTCCCACCCTCATCTTCATATGAACAGGGCAGGAACAGATGAAAGAATATTGAAAATAAAAATATGAGTGGAAAAAAAAAAGAAAAGCTTGCAAAACTAGAAGTATTTGAAAAAAGTATTATCTCCATTGCAGTAGTTTTATATTTTTAAATAATTTTAATAAGCGATTAGTCTATCCTTCTTATATCTGTCACAAGTCATCAGGTTAAATGGCCAAAACATCTTCCAAAACACTTTAATATCATTTTATATTTATATGAATTCTTTAAAAATCATATTCAGGTAAAACATTCCTCTTGCTATCTGTACTTTTTCTCTTCTGTGAATGTCAAATTAGTCTCTAAGCAAAATTAATGAATCTCTAATGGAAAACTAGATTATCTCTCCCCACCCCTAATCTGTGATTTCATCAATTTAGGGAATTAATTCCTCTGAAGAAACATCTACCAATGCAAATTTGGAATTATCATGACATTTATAGTTTCCTGGAAGCCCTGAAAGGCAAGTGACTTCTCCAAGGTCAAACAGTCCAAATGTGTCAGAGGCAGGACTTTCTGATTTGGATACCACACCTCTATCCACTATGTTACTCTGCCTGTCCTAGATAGGGATCATACTGGATATTGTTTTTATTACTTGTTACAGAGTGTTGATGAATGCTTTTATGAGCATTTATGAGATGTAGAAGCTCTTTGGGCAGCTAGGTGGCACATGGAATAGAGTGTCAGGCCTGGAGTCAGAAAGAGTCATCTTCTTGAGTTCAAATCTGGCCTCAGACCCTTACTAACCTGTGACCCTGGGAAAGTTCACTTAACCCTGTTTGCCTTAGTTTCCTCATCCATAAAACAAGCTGGAGAAGGAAATGACAAACCATTTCAGTATCTATCTATGCCAATTAAACCCAAGCAGGGTCATGAAGAATCAGACATGACTGAACAACAACAAAAGAAGTTCCCTGCTTTTTTTTTTTAATCTATGTTTATGACTCACAAGTGCAAATAGAACTATAGCATTTTCTACTTCTTCACTCTGCATTTTTGGAGGAAAATGCCAAAATCTCAATCACAGATGCTGTTAAAGTAGAGACAGTGACCATTTTCAATGCATTGCCTTGTAAAATCTCCTGTTATAAGTGGAAGAGAGGAGTGATATGTGGGAAATTCAATATGGGGTCTTACCGAGGGAAAAAAAGTGATTTTCTCACTTATTATATGAGCAAAGAAGATGTCTTTAGGTACCATGTAGCACCCAAACACTAATATAACAATGATCTGATCGCTATTTTTAGCCATTTAGAAGCCTCATGATATAGTGGGCAGCATGCTAGATTTGAAGCTGGAAGACCTGTGTTCAATTCCCAGTTCTGCAATGATCAGCAAGTCATAGCCCCTTAACTGACCCTTGAACTCCATATTGTAAAGTGCGGGGCTTAAACTAGATAAAACCTATAATTTCTTCTGTCTCTAACAAGCTATATTATGAGGAAGCAAGTAAAAAAAAACATACATGAGCAAAATTTCAATCATATAATGATCTCGTCAAATTATTTTAGAACTGCTTACACTAACAACATTTTCTAAAATCTGTAATTTTCTTATGATAGACAATTATGATAAAAATATGCCATGAGACTTTACCCTAAGATTTATTTTTCTTGCATTCAGTCTATGTATACAGGCAGGTTGCAAAACTGTTTTATGAACTGGCCACTGTAAATGGAAACACAAACATTTAAATAATTCTTCATTTAAGACTTGTCTGTCCTGCATTCAGTCTATTTCTATATAAGAGACATAAATTATTTTATTACCAACAAGACCACTGCATGCAGACCCATTCTTAGTAATAGAATCTGAATGGGTATATACCCCCTATTTTCTGACCCATTGTTTCAACCTATATAAATATTCATAGCATTGCATTTTATTATCTCTTTCTGACATAAACTATTCAGCAACTCTCACGCAAGTCCAATTATGGCTTTTTTTTTTTCCTAAAGAGAACAGGAGAAGAACACTGAAGGCTTAGATTATTGAAACAACAGGACCTGAAGCAAGGCAGAACAGGTTTAGAGGCTCTTGAGAAAACACTGACAACCTAAATCTTATCTGTCCTAGGTTCTCCAAACTATTTTAGCATTGGATTTTCTCTGGGCTAATCTGTGTCTCTTTTTTCCCTGGCTCCCCATCTTTCTCATTAAACTTCCTTACCCTGAAGAATCTCTGCAGAAAAGTTATCGAACTAGTTGCTGCTGGGAGCATTCTTGCCAAAGGAGATAATTAATTTCAACAATTTCATTTAAAAACTGTGCAATTGTGTGTGTGTGTGTGTGCACGCAGTGTGTGTGTGTCTATATGTGTGTTGGTAAAAGGATTAGCAGAAGAGGGCTGGTGATAGAAGATCTCAGTGAAGTTAGATGTTAGGCAGTCTTGCCTCCTGTCTAATTAGCCTAAGTCCAAAACTGTTGTATCATGACGTTATTATGACATAGTTGAACCCTTGAGTACCTTTCTAAGGATAGGATGAAATTCCATTAAGATAGGATTACTTAAATGAACTTCAATCAAAAAAAAAATTAATATGGCACTTGGAATCCTCGCATAGCAGAAACAGAAGGGAAAATGGTCTTTTTGTTCTTCATTCAAGACACTCCATTTCCTTTCCTTGTGCCTTTATACAGACTGTGCCACATGCCTGAAATACGTTCCCCTTTACCTCCTCCGAGTCCTCTTTTTTCTTTAAACTAGAACTCAAGCACTATCTTCTGAAAGAAACCTTCCTGATCCCAACTTCTAGCACCCTTTCTCCCAAACTATCTTGTATATGACTACTTTGTATATGTATGCATATATGATTTATATAAAATACAAAGTTAACCACACATGTGTCTAACTTTATATTGTCTATGTGTGTACATAAATGTGATATGTACTTATTTGCACTTATATTCTCAACTTCTAGGCAAAGCGCTGTGCACGGAGCTGGAGCTTAGTAAACACTTGTTCATTGATCAATTACATCTACACAAAGCAAAATTGAAAGTTCAAGTACCCATTGAATTACTTTCATTTTTGTTGATTGTTAAAATGGATGGCAAGGCCCAAGTGCATCCCCTGGTGCCTAAATCCTCCAGTTTGGTTGCTGTAATCGGATGTAACAAATTGGATAATTGTCAAATCGGTTCACTTTGTATTATGTAATTAAAGACCCAGAGCCTTGTCTGTCAACCTGTTGCTTTATTCTATTCTAATCCCTGTCTTCAGAAGTTACTACATCCTAGAAGATCCTAAACAGATGGGTATCTGTCATTCTGTCATATGGTTTGTATCAATTACTATTTGTACAAATGGCCCAGATTGTCTAGCAATGCCTATTGTTTCCTAATGAGCACATTTGTTAACACATGTCAGTAGATTGGTACAAACTAGATTAAAATTAAGTGACTGTGGTAAATACACTGATTTGTTTAAACCCAAGCTTAAAGTATATTTGTTAGAGGTTTCAACCTGAAACTAATTTAACCTCATCTGAAACCTGTACTTCATTTCTTAGAATCCTCAAATATCCTTAATTTGAATCAAAATATTGAGCAGAATTTATCCACATCTTCCATGAGAATGTTCCAAGAAAGGACTTTCTCTGCACTCTTTAAATTTAAGAATTTCCTTCTATGTCTAGCATAACCACAGAATAGAAAATGTGGTCTGTGGGTCTGGATTGCTTCCATAGTTTGCTCACTGGATCTATCTTTTCATAAGACTGTCTAGGTCAAAGATTTTGACAAAATGAATCCTTGAACTGTTTTACAAGTATTGTGTCAAAACAATTACCAAACTGGTCCTTCTATGCTTCCTTCTGGACAAATCAACTGTAGTTAGTTTAAAAAAGGTGGTGTAATAATGCCTGACTGAAAATTATAGAATGTTTCAGTGGTTTTACTACCTCTGATATCAATGACATTACAGCTAGCTTCAGAAACAGTAAGATGACTCACATTCTATATTTTCAACAATTTATTAATCTTTTTATTATTATAACTTTTCGTGATTTCACTGCATGTAATTCTGAGAGTGATTGCACTCTCCACTGACACAGATAGGCTGCTAGTCTTTAGAGTGGAATCTTAAAGAATTAGCTAGAGAGGCACTAGGTAGTGCAGTGGATAGAGCACTAGTTCTGGAGTCAGGAGGACCTAAACCTAGTCTCAGATACTTATTGGCTCCGTGACCCTTGGCAAGTCACTTAACCCCAATTGCCTACACTGGAACAAAAAATGGGCTAAATAATTAGGTTATGACTATTCAGTGTCAGAGACAAGATTTGAACAATATTCTTCCTGACTCTATGACTGGCTCTCTATTAATATTGTCATGCTCCTTCTTCTAACATCATATTGGATTGCTTTTCATATAATTTCAGGCTGGACTTTGCTCTAAAAAAATTACAGGTTTAGAAGAAACTCCTTTACAATTTAAGTTGTTGAAAAGTAGAATGGACTGCCCTTTAACTTAGTGAGCCTACCCTCACTGGAGATCTTTAGAAATGACAAGGACATTTAGCAGGTATGTTGTACAGAGAATTTCCATTCAGGTATGGACTAGGTGGGCGCTGAGATCCTGTATAACTCTGGGTCTTTGGAATATTGAGAAGTTTGACATAATAGAATTTTGCAATAATAAGAGGGGTGATGTGAATTTACAGAAGAAAAATTTTGAAGAGAATTGTTGGATGGTAGAGCGCAGGTTGTAATTCTGTGAATACACAAATTAAATTAAAAGTGGAGTAATTTGGATGACGTTTAAACCACTGTAAAAATTTCATTTTTGCCTTGATCACACAACCATTTTACTTTTACTTCAATTTAACTTAGATTGTGGAATGTAGTGAAAATCCCATCAGGGTTTATGGAGTATCGAGTTGGAAGTGTCTTCAGACTATTTACTTTTTCAATACTTTCTCTACTCTTTTAATACACAGTTACTTCAATAGATTTGGGGTCTTATCAATGGTGCATATATAGATCAGAATCTATCTGTTTTGTCATTTGGTCCTGTACAATTCATTGTCATGATCTTCCATAGATCTTCCTCGGAAGAGATGTCCAATGATCTAGAACCCTTTTAGATTGTCTCTTTCTCCATCTGTATATGCATATATGCAGACAGACAGACAGACAGACAGACACATGATAGATATAGATAACATCTATATACAGTTTGTATTCTATTATCCATCTGAGTAGCCTACCTCCCATTTCTGATAAAATATTTCTTGCCCTTATGCTACTTGCAAAAATGATAACAATAATTAGCATTTATAGAGTGCTTAAAAAGGTTTTAATCTTGCTTATATGCCATCACAAGAAATATACTAATATTTGCTTGTACCAAAAATAACCCTTGAAGTCATCTGAAACCTGAATTTCTTAGAGATCATGATGCTCTGAGATTCATCACATGATACACTGCTGGCAGAACATTTATGTTGAAAAGAAGGGTCTTTACTTACAGGAGCTAATTGGGATTATTTTTTTTTAAACTGCTTTACTTCCCCTAAGCAACTGGCTTCCTATTAAATTAGGCCTAAATCATTGTCCATCTATAGTATTAGTTATTTATTCCAACCTTTCACTTATGAGCTAAGATGCAGAGATATTAAATGATTTGGCCAAAATCACACAGGTAATCAGTGAAAGAATTAAGATTTGAAATCAGGTCTCATAACTCGAGATGTATTTCATGGTCTCAGCCAGTTTTTTGGGAATCTACAAACCTACTTAGAAAGCACAAAAATAGAATTGCTTAAACATTATTTTTCAGTGTCTAACTAGAGTCAACCAAAAACAATCTACTTATTCGTAAGGTTGTTTTTTTTTAAAAGGGCCACATAGATTATTATTAAATAATCAACAAAAGCTGCTCAATATAAAATTCTATTTCTTTTACACTATCATTCTACTAGTGAAGAAGAACACTGTATAAAATTGAATACTGGACAAGGGGATATAAGTAGCTTCTAGCCTATTGACAGGAATGACACATGCACCAGAACTGGTGTGTAAGGAATATTATTCGAGGAACTATATGTAATTGGAAAAAAAAAGGTTAGCTGGTTATGTATTTAGGGTGAAGGAAGATAAGCAGCCTGAATGCTACGTTGCTACTTGTGAAATGTTAGAATGTGTCAAAAATGCATATGATAAATGAGATATCCTTTATAAAGATTTATATGGGAAAATATGGACAAAAAAAAATCACAAAAAATGAGAAGCCCAGGATGGTGTGTAATCTGCATTATAGAAGAAAACCAACTGATTTATTGAAATTAAATATCAAGGATGGAACTAAGGCAGGAAACAAACAACATGCAAAAAAGAGACACTTTATTGTAAGAATAGTATCAGGAATATTAAAAGCTCTGAATAAGCTTATGTGTGTGATGAATAAAAAGTACTTCTAAAATTATTCTTGGTTCAACAGGAAAATCAAAGAAGAGAGGAGTCCAAAGCTCAAGGTAGGTGAGATAAGGATAATGGATGATGATAAAAAGGAAGAAATATTCAATCCTCATTTTAGTTCTGCTTTTCTTCCAAGAAGAATGAATTTTGGACTGGCAAGGATATGATTACAGTAAGTTGATATCAATGACGAGTGAAGAGATGATGAGAGTTACCTATCTACCCAGGGTATGTTCTATTTGACTACATCCTAAGATACTCAAAAAGCTGGCAAGTATGATCTCTAAGATATATCTGTAATTTCTGAAAGATCAAGAATAATGAAAGATAGGAAGATGGCCAGGTGCTGTACCAATTTCCAAAAATAGGAAAAGGCTGGACTCTGTAAACCATAGGCCAGTGAGCTTGACTTCTTTCCCTAGGAAAATTCTACAACACATGATTAAAGGGACAGTTTTTGAAAATTTAGAAAAAGAAGCAGATATCATTAAAGTCAGCAAGGCTTAATCCATAACAGGTGATGTCACTAACTTCATTTCCTCTTTTGACAGGCTAAGTAGTCTGGTAGGTTTAGCATATCTAGACTTCAGTGAAGCATTTAGTGGAATCTTTCATGCTGTACTTGTGGAAAAGGTAGAGAACTGTAGGATGCTTAGATTTGGAAGTAACTGAAAGACCGGAATTTAAAAGCAGTCATTGAGTTGATGGCAGTTTAAAAGGAGGTATCTCTTATCGGCTGCCCCAGGGACCTATCCTTGACCCTCTGCTGCTTATTTGTTTTGGTTGTTTCATCAGTTACTTGGAGGAAGGTCGTAAAAAAAAGGAATGTATGTCAAATGTACAAATGGCACAAGGCTCAGAATGACAGCTAAAAATGCATGTTATATGACAATGTCAGAATCTAGATAAATGGTAATGAGGACAGAGTGATGGTCTAAATTTAAGATCATAAAAATAGACATAGTTGTAAAATTCAACATGGGTTTAAAAATCAAATTTATAACTATTAGATGGAGTGGTATGTCTGGATAATGGTCTTTTTAAAAGAAATCGATTTGGTTGCCTTATAAGTCAGCAATGTGATACAGAAGAAAAACGCATTTATCCTCTTGACTGTGCTAAGAAGAAATATCCAAGACGAAGAGTTAATACTCTGTCTTGGTTAGATCATATTATGAGGATTGTGTTCAGTGCTGGGCACATTTCAGGATGAAGGCATTTTCTATAAATCAAGGTAGACTACGTTCTCTGTATAATCAAAATAGTAGACTAGACAAAAGAGCATTGGAAAGCTCTGGGGGCATTCATAGTCTATCATTTTAACAATGATTTCTACAAAACAACTGATACAAAGAAAATCAGACAGGAAATGTGTGTGTGTGTGTGTGTGTGTGTGTGTGTGTGTGTATGTATGTATGTATATATTAAAAGGAAGCAGGATTATTCAAAGAAGGATATAGAGGGATAAAGTGTTTCTCAGGGTCACATAATAGGCATCTGAGATAGAATTTGAACCCAGGTCTTCAAAACCCCAAGTCCAGTGCTACATCATGCTGCCTTATTATGATTATATGTTAAAGCAATGTCAATTTGGCTAAAAATACATGGCTTTTAAAACAGAATTTAAAAAGTAATCCTGAAAAGGAGTTCTTTCCCTTTTAGTACATGGCAAACACTGAGGTTATTTCTGTTTCTCTTCCTTCCTATTGTTTTAGCCCAGTTTTTATCCTTCCTCTCTAGCTTTTATGTTTTCTTTTAATTGACTGTAATATAGAATTCAAGTTTAATTTTTAAAAAATTACTGTAGTATTTCTTGAACAAAATTCACTAATGGTGCAATAATGAATCATTCCATTTATTGAATGAAGTAACTTTTCCTAATTTTAAAGGTGTTTGAATGGCACACACAATTCTCCCTTGGAGGGGATGGGTTAGTAGCATTTAATAGTAAAACTATTCCCTAATATTTGGTCTAGAGACATATAAAAATTACATATTTCTTATGTTTGCCATGGAGTCAAATGGTGTAGCAAGGAACCAAATTGTTTTATAGAAAATCTCATAGTTTTAGATAGAGATACTATTTATCACCTTTGATAATAAATGTTTTGATAGATATGATAAGAAGAAGGTTGCAAAAAGCAATTTGTACATTTGGAAAATCAATTATTGTATATGACTTACAATTTCTTATAGACAAGCAAAGGACTAAATGATTCCAATTGCATGAATTCCTTTTTTTTTTTTTTACCTATTACAGTTATTAGAACAAAAGGACACATTTGTTTCTCTGTGCCATTAAAAAAAATATTTTTCACAGAAACAGAATTCTGTGAAATTCAGAAAATCCTATTGAAACAAAGAAAATAGCCCTGTCCTTGGAATGAGAAAGTCAAGATCCTATTTGAGTTTCCTGAGAAGGCACTTGATTTGGAGTCAAAGACCCAGGGTTAAAATCTTGGCTCTAGTAATTCATTGCCTGTGTAAGTGGCAGATCACTAAATTTTTCACAGCCTAAGTGTTCTCACTTACAAAACGAAGGCAATGTGTTAGATAAATTCTGAGGTTCCTTCCAACTCTAAATCTATAATTTTTAGGTCTTATAATTTCTCTGGATCTCAATTTTCTCAGCAGTAAAAATAATAGGGTTAAATAAGATAATTTTCAAAGTCCCTTGTAATTCTATCATTCTCTGGTCAATGACTATACTGGTGATAATATAATATTAAGCGTGTGAGTGTGTGTGTGTGTGTGTGTGTGTGTGTGTGTGTGTGTTTGTATACATTCCACATAACTAATGCTTAATTAATGCCTTGTGAATCAATAAATGAATGTGTGCATATGCATGCTTGTATGAAAGGATCAGCATGGTCCTGTGGTCTTTTAAAAGGGCCTATTAGATAAAACCTGCAGGAGGAGCTGCCAAAATCACCATGGAAAGATTCTTATTATTTTAATGCAGTAAACAGAATGAGCAATTGAACCATCAGCAGAGACAATGTAATTAGTTCACAACCTTTATTATTCTGCTATTTAGGGGCCAAGATCCATATTCCTCATGTTGGCAAGACTCCCATTGGCTTCACGGCCTTTTGCCTGTGTAGCTGGAGCAGAGCACTGGGCCCCAAGGGATATGTATAATGTTTTCCATAACATATTCAGGGAAAACTTAGAACAGAAGAGGAGATGCATTTGTTTTAAAACGTGATGTTCTCTTGGTTTGAGATTTTTAAAAAGTGCCCCTCTCCAAATTAGTAAATTGAAAAAAAAACCAATGTGGGGAGGATGGTGGAAGGGGAGAGGTTTGCTATTATTCATCTGTTTACAAGTTCATATGCTAGCTGTTTGGGAAAGTCAACAAATAAGGAGAAGTTTTGGAAGAAACAAGTAAACAAATTCTAGCCACCAGAAAATTCTACTCTTACAAATGGCTTTCCATTTGTTTAACCAAATGTACCCACTGGTTAGTGATTATGATAACTCACACTTCTATATTTTTGTGTGTGGGGGGGGGATTTAAAAGTACTTTTGTTACAATAAAGTAGTGTGCACTTAATTTTCCCCAACTTATTTATATGAGTACACTTAACTCGTAGAGGTGACTTGTGCACAGTCACAGAATTAGTTGGTGTTACAGGCAGAATCTTGGTCCTTATCTCCTTATGACTGTACCCATTGTTCTTATACTCACAAAATCACAGTGACATTCACCATCAACTATGACCGAGGGAAAAATTGCATATTTTAAAGATTTTTTAAAAAGTAACATATTATATGAAGTATTAAATCTAACAAATTTCAGAAAGGGAGCTATATGTCAGGTGGTAGCAGAAAAAGTATTCTAGTTTTGAAATGAATATTCCTAAATGTATATTTAAATATATTGAAACAAGGTTTTTTTTTTCCTCTGTTCCAGAAGGCTGTTTTGAAAACATTAAACTCATTCATTATTTTTTTACAAAGCTAATTATTTACTAAGTTAGTTCCTCATGTAACCTATTTCCAAAGGCTCTCTCCTACTGAGATTAACTGTCTCTTTAATGAGGGGAAAAAACTAAAAGGGTTACAGTTGTAATTTATTCTAAAAATTATTTCTCCCTCTACTGTCATGGATGGTGTATGAGTTTAATTTTAATCTATGGAGACCTATGAGATAAATTATATTGAATACAGAGGGGAAAAAATGAGAGAATTCTTTGTAGTTAGACCTATCATAGCTTATTTTATGAAGAAACATAAAGAGAATTTTAAGATGAATAGGTCTGGAGAGAGAGTTAAGAATAATGCCTGAAGAGGTGCTAAAGAGACAATTTTCTTATTATGGCTCAATAGAAGCTGGAGAAAACAGAAATATGTCGGACATACTATCTTCATAAATTTATTGTAACCTCCTTTTTCTTGTGAAGAGGAAGAAGGGTATTCCCCTGATGAAGCTTTAGTTATCCTGAGTGAACTAAACTCTGTGGAACTATTCTCAGAAGTAAAAATAGATGTCAACTGTAGTTACTATCAAGGTTTGAGGTTACCCTCATGGTGATCTTTTTCAAGGATAAAATATTTTAAATTATCTTCTCTTCTTATTTTTATTTTATTGTTAATAAATTACATATCTAGCAACTTTGACATTTTTTACTCCTAATAGATTAAGGTTTTTAATATATGAAGATATCTAACTTACTACTACTGGGAAAAGAGATTTCTCCAGTTCATTAAAAATTACATTAGTTGAAATGGGGTGCATAAGTTTAGTTGACTAAATGAGAGATATATTGAGATATTCATTGTGTTCATTAATGAGAAATATATAAATATATCTTTAGATTACCCCAGGGTTCAGAATGATAAAATGAAATATGAGAGTAAAGTCGAATGCTGGAAATAAGAGTGAGCAACTTCAGACCCTCTGTAGCCCTTTTATATATGGGAGGGGGGGGTTCATCCTGCCTATCTTTATTATACTAATGTAAAATTATAACTTACCATAGAAGGCGTGAGCTAATTATATTGTTTGTGGTATTTATTCAGTTTACTGCATTCATTAAGGCAATAAAAATATTTTATAGGATCATAAAAAACATCCAAACCTAAATAACTTTTTTTTTTCTTTTTCACAAGGCAATCAGAGTTAAATGACTTGCCCTGGGTCACACAGCTAGTAAGTGTCAAGTGTCTGAGACTAGATTTGAACTCAGGTCCTTCTAATTCCAGAGGGGTTCTCTATCCACTACACCACCTCATTGCCCCCTAAGTAACTCTTTTGTTTGGTCACGTCTGACTCTTTGTGACCTCATTTAGGGGTTTCTTGGCAAAGATACTCGAGTGGTTTGCCATTTCCTTCTCCAGATCATTTTACAGAGGAGGAACTGAGGCAAACAGGGTTAGTGACTTCCCTCAGTTCCTCAAGTGTCTGAGGCCAGATTTCGACTCACAAATATGAGTCTTTCTGACACTAGATCTGGCGCTATATCAACTATGTTGCCTAGCTCCCTGAAATAACTCTAGAGATAGATCAGTTTATCCTTTGTACCCAACGTAAGAGACAATATCTCAAAGAGGAAGCATATAGTTTGTGATTAAATATATGACAAAGATCTCACTAAAGCATTCCATTTACATTTTAGAGAGTTCTCATTATAAAATCTTACTTGTACTAAGCCAAAATCTCCCTCCCTGTAAATTCTACCCACTTGCACTAATTTTTCACTCTAGAGGAAATCAAGAAAATCCTAGTTACCCTCTTAAAGTACTTAAAAATAACTTATATTTACTCTGTCTTCTCTTCTCTAGGCTAAACAATCCATGTTCCTTCAACTGCTACTCATAAAACGCTGTGTGGACACTGACATCCTGATGACCCTTTTCTGAATGTACAACAGTTTATTGATGTTGCTTTCATATTGTGTAGTCCAAAAGTGAACACAATACTGTAAATGTGTTCTCGTCAATGAGAAGTGTAAGAAAAGCACTCTCTCTCTTGGTCTGAGTTTTCATTCTTTCTTTTATTTTTTCTCGTCTACCATATAAAACTTTTGAGTCACTGACCTTGAAGTGTACTCAAATAATGATTATTGTGAATTGCTGTTAAACTAAAGAGCAGGACATTCCTATTCTTTTTTTTTTTTTAGTTTGTGCTCATCATTTTATTTATTTATTTTTTGCTTTTTTTTTGGAGGGCAATTGGGGTTAACTGACTTGTCCAAGTCCACACGACTAGGTTTTTGTGTTAAGTGTCTGACGCTGGATTTGCACTCTGGTCCTCCTGACTCCAGGGCCAGTGCTCTATTCACTGTACCACCTAGCTGCCCCATGTGCTCATCATTTTAGATTGTTAAATATAGGGCAGGATAGAGTGTCAGGCCTGAAGTCAGGAAAACTCACCTTCCTAAGCTCAAATCTAACACCAGACATAGCTTTGTGACTCTTCGTGACCCTAAGCAAGTCACTTAACCTCTATTTTCCTCAATTTCCTCATTTGTAAAATGAACTAAATAAGGAAATGGCAAGCTACTCCAGCATCTTTGCCAAGAAAATACCAAATAGGGCAACAGAGAGTTGGACATGGCTGAAAAATGATGGAACAAAAAAAAATATTTTGTATTATGATGCTTTCATTTTAATAATTAATTATCCTTTTCAGCATTTAATCATTTACAAATGTGATAGACATGCTTTTTTTGTTTCCATTCAAGTTGCTGGTAAACATGGCATGGAGGACTAGACTAAGTACAGAATCCTGTGCTATAATGAGAAAGCTCCTGCAAGGTTGACATTAATGCACTAACCAATATATTCTTTTAAGAGGACTTTTCAAATATACCACATGGGATTATCTCATTTGCAAGACATTGTATTTGTTTGTTTAAGAAACACAATATCTTACCTGTTACCTTTTTAAAGAAAATATTCATTTTTTCCCCTATTTTTGGTTACAAAGAGCAACTTAAGCTATTTTACAGCATGGCTGAATGAGTTGATTTAAAGTCCTAAAGTTCTTTCATGCTACGTAGTGTTCGTAATTGATTTTTCCCTCTTGAAACCCTTTGTTATTTTTTCTAAAAGTATTTAAATAAGACAATTTTTAAAATGTAGTGGCTCTTAAAGGAGTTCAAATTATATCATACAAAGTAGTATATGATTTGAGAACCACTACAGGAATTCTAAGGAAATTCATTTTGACATATTTAGCTCTCTTGCTCTTCCAAAAGGAAGAGACTGATATTTTCAAATGTAAATTCACTTTTATTAGAATAAAGCAACATAAACTAGAGGTTTTATACAATTACATGACATCAAAATACCTAAAGGTATAGAAAGAATTCAATTTTCTTTAGTGTTTTGAATTCCCATGTTTGTTTCCAACCCATGAACATTTTGGAAAATTTAGTAAGTCCTATTGCATCCTGTATTTAGTAAGCAAAAATAAAAATATCACAAGGAACCTGCCTGAAGATTTTGTTTAGGAAATTATTTTAGAGGAATTCAGAATATGGGCCATTTTCCATTGCTTTTTAAATAGATAATCAAGACAGTGGGGATTGTCATTAAAAAATTTATAAACAAAAATGACTGTTAGCTCAGTTTATTTAGAGGAAAAAAAGTTTATGAGCAAATAGAATAGTATTTGTGGTGAACAGGAGACAAAATTATAGTAAATCCATAACAGATAAAATTTGCAGTACTTCATAGGTGTTAGGCACTGTGCCGAGTGCTTTACAATTATTATTTCATCCTCACAATAGTCCTGGAAGGTAGATACTATCATCATCTACATCATGAGAAAACTGAGGCAAACGGAGGTTAAGTGATTTCTGCAGGGTTACAAAACTACTACGTGTCTGAGACCTGATTTGAACTTGAGTCTTCCTGACTTCTGGCATGGTACTGCTCTATCCACTGTACCACCTAGCTCTCCAACTGTATGTACTACATGTAAATATAATAGAATCCATTTATCTTATGTAATAAGACTATTAAGCTAATCTGATCCAAATATTGGGAAAGAATTAACATTTTCCAGTATTCTGCAATAAGTACAAATTGATATTCAATAACTTCCAAATCAGGCTGTATCAGCCTGTGTGCTATGCTGATAGTGAAACGAATTAGTTATAAAAAAAACTCCTGTTTTCATCTTACTTCTGTTTGCTGCCCTACCAGTGTCATGCTTATATGTATTTCTGATGACTCCTTGTTTTATGAGGCAATAGTGATCACAATTTCCTACTGTCCTTTTCTATAGGGTTTTTCAAACAAGCGTTATATATGTGTTTCTGGATGTGGGATAAAATCTATCCTTGAATTTGTGTGGAGAGCTCCAGTTAAGGAAATTCCTCCATTCATGCAGACCAACATCTTCTCTTAGTTTTCTGGGTCACTAAGAGATTATGCAAGTTTTCCCAGAGGTCATATGATCAGTATTTGGAAGACTTAGGACTTAAAACCAGGTCTTACTAACTGTGAGGCTACCTCTCTTTCACAGAATTTCCTCTCATTTTAGGATTTTTGAATTAATTGTAATGGCAAATGATTTAAGACTGGTTATTTTTTTCATTTTTATGTGTAATTGGGGTGTATGGCCTTGTTTATGTCTATTACCTTTTTGTTGTTATGAAGTTGATTAAACAGATCAAGTTGTAATGATTTTAATTATATGTTGTATATTTTAATCATTTTTATGTGCTCTATTTTTCTATAAATTTTTACATTTGCTTTAGGTTATGTGTCTATAAAAAGTTGATTCAGAAATAATTCCCACATTAGAAATGAGTAGTTTACTTTCTTTTAAAATATGATCAGTTTCAGTTTTTGTGATATAACTTGGTGCTTGCCATGTTCCTACCCTCCCCAATTTTTAAAACAAGGTATTCATAAGATATTGGCATGAAGCTTTTATGTATTCTGAAAAAAGACAAAAACAAAAACTTTGCCCTCTCTAATTCTTTATTCCTGAATCATATTTTCCAACATATTTTTTCATGTGTACTTTGTAAAAATGTAGGTAGATGCTATCCGGACCAAAGCATCAAACTTTTGATGTGATAATTAAAATATGTAGCTTAGCCCAATTCCCTCCTTCCCTCTTATGTCCTACATCAGTCCATAATTATCAGAGCCAAAAGCATAGTTGATCAGCTGATCAAAGCCTCAGTAAACATGTTGTAGACCATAGATCGTAGGATTCTTTGGCTTATAGCTGCAAAATACCTCAGAGGTTATCTATTCCATTGACCACATTGTAGAGGTAAAGAGACTTTCCCCATGACATTCTATTAGTAAGTCAGACTCCAAGTACATTATTTTTCCATTGCACCATGCTACCTCCTAGATAGTGTCATGCATTTAATTTCTTAGCTTAGGACTTCTCTGTTTATAAACTGTTCAATTCATAGACTTAATGGAATTTTTTAGCTGGAAGGGACTTAGAAATCAACTAGCCTAAGCCTCACATTTTATAGATGGGAAGCTCAGTGCCAGAGAGTGGAATTGTATTCCTGAAGGTTACATTTGTGACTTGGCAGGAAGAACTAGAAAATCAATCTCTTGGCTCACCAGATAATTTGCTGAAGATGTTAAAAGATTAAGAATAGAAAAGCCAAGAAAAGGGAGTAGAAGGAAGAAAGGCAGAATATACCAGATAAAATGGAAAAAAAAAAAACCAACCCAGAGATTCCTAAGCTGCTCATGACCTTTGCCTTGACTTTTTGCCCTCCAGACCCCTGGTACACAATTATCCGATATATTGATGTGCCCTAATGATGTGTAGGCCTTGCTGCTGTAACACTTAGGATCTCTGGGCCATTCTACCTGACCTGATGTTGAACTTTCTTTTATGTATTGTCTAACCCAATTAGTATATGACCTCTTTGAGAGTAAGAACCATTTCAATTTTTCTATTTGTCTCCATAGTGCTTGGCACATAGTAAGCATTTAATAAATGTTTTTTTTTTTAAGTCATACATTACTTAAAACTGTTAGTAACAGTAAGTCTGTCTATACAATGGAAATGCTGTATATGGTCAGAAAGGTCAGCAAGTATAAAATGTGATACATTGCTGCTGTTGCTCTCCATGAATCTTGTTATTTAGGTAATGCTCTGTCCAGGAATATTACATTTTTTTCTTTTGGAGGGGGGAAGGCAGGGTAATTGGGGTTAAGGGACTTGCCCAAGGTCACACAGCTAGTAAGTGTTAAGTGTCTGAGGCTGGATTTGAACTCAGGTCCTCCTAACTCCAGGGCCAGTGCTCTATTCATTATGCCACCTAGCCACCCCCCAGGTATATTCTAACTAAGAAAAAATTATGGTTGAAAAATCTAAGTGGCCTAGCAAAGTATAGTTCTAACCACACAATAATCCTCCCTCCCTCAAAAAAACACCAAAACAAAAAACCTAAACTAAAATAGCTAAATGTGCAGACAAAACAGAATCTACCTAGGGTGTTTCTGATGACAAAAATGAAATTTATTTAAAAGGCTGCCCCTCATCACACTTGGTCTCTTGAGAAATTTTATCAGTATCACCCATGAGATATTCTCAACTTCAAATGTTATATAAACATTATTTGCTTCTCTTTTGACAACCTCTAAGTATCTATGCTTTTTTAATTTTTTCACACATGCATAGCACAATATATTTCAACAAAGAATGACCACAATGCCCTTCAGTGTACACACAGGATTCACCTTTACTTACTTGAAATAAAAGAATATTCCAAGAGAGATCAGCAATGATGCAATAGATAATCCATGTCCAATGATAGTAAGATAAAACAAATTCAATGCTGTCTGTAATTTTTGGGAAAAAAAATTAAAAAGTAGAAAGAAATTGTAGTTCAAATTAAAATGTTCTGGATAAGATACAATGCTTTAAGTATATATTATGTTCATGCAAATTCTAATTTAATTGATTCAATTAACAAAAAATGCAAAATATTATACCTTATTGTCTCTGGATTCTTATGAATGCTGTGAATCTCAGAGAAGCAAATACATATTTCTGCTACATGGTAACATATTGACATTTTTTTATAACTGCAGTAACCATAAACCTCTAGAAAATTGTAGAGGTTTGTATTATGCTCTATTTATCAATATTTACCAAAAAATCACATTCCTTTTTCCACATAATGAATTTTTCGTATCAAAAGCTTCATGTTAGGTGCCAAAACATTTCATACACTAAACATATACAATTCCATTGACCTAATGTCAAGAGACAATCAAGAATTTTCTGTAAGAGCTTTCTCCCATTATGTTCCAATTCAGTACCAAAAGTATTTATACATTGCCCTCTCTGTACAAAGCACTGAACTAGGTGTCAGAGAAACAAAGGCAAAATGATACCAGTTACTGATCTCAAGGAGCTTGCATTCTACTAGGATATGATGGGTATATAGATGAGTATATACATGGCAATTTAAGGAGGAGGAAAAGGGGAAAAGCTTCTAGTAAAGGGCAGCTTGTGAACTGAACCTTAAAGGGCATGAAAGATTGTAAGAAGCAGAGATGAAGAGCAAGAGCATTCTAAACAAAGGAGCAGCAAGTACAATGCTTTTTTGCCCTTTTCTTTTTGCATTGAACGTGACCATAGATATAGCTCACTGACAATCAATCATAGTTCCACCTGTTTAATAAACAGGCTTTATGAATCTAAACAAAAATTCACTTCAACATCAATTTGCAAACATCACCTCATATTCACAAAAATCACAGAATTTATGAGCTGGAAGGGACCTCAGCGGCCTTCTAGTCTAAGTCATCTGTGAAAGGGATCCTCATGATAACATAGCCGAGAAGTGGCCATTCAAGCTCTGTTTGAAGACTTCCAGGATAGAGAACCCCACAACCTCTTCAGCAAGTTTATTCTATTTTTGGACAACTGTAATAGTTTGGAAGTTTACGCCAACAGGGAACCCAAATTTACCTCTTTGCAACTTCCTCTAAAACTCTTGTCTTTGCTCTCTGGGACCAATAGACTAAAAACTGTGAGAGAGTAAGAACCCAGTCTTTATTTAATCTCTTTTCTTGCAAGCTAGCAGTGCAGTTCTCTGCACACGATAGGCACGTGTGTGTGTGTGTGTGTGTGTGTGTGTGTGTGTGTTCCGAAGTTAATCATGGTCATTGATTCTAATGGATCCCAAAACATGTTGTTGTTGTTTTTTTTTATCTGCATAAAATATATATTTCATTTCTTGAGAAACACCATCTCCTTACTTGAAAATTCAATAATCCTTTCTTATTGTCATTCTATATTCCCAGCACCACCACCACCACCACACACACCTTTTGAAAGAAACAAAAAAAAATGACAACGAAGATATGCTCTACTCATGAAAATAATTGTTCTTAACATCATACATGGGAACATGAAAATGAAGAACCAACATGTTGCTACACTTGCAGCCATACTGAATAGTAATGTATCTATGTGTTACATACCTGTACTTTCAAGTGGGTATGGATATTACATCGAGTATAATTTGTCCAGGTCCTGTTACTCTCTGGGTGTTTAAACCAGTTTCCATTAGGGTCACATATTTTTGTAACTTTTTCTGTGAATGCAACAAATGAAAGACACAATGAAGCAGTCTTTTTAAAGACATAGTATAGAAAATGTATATAGGAGATTTATCAATTATATACTTTTCTATGTATATGCATGCAAAATGTACATATATAGAGATAGCATTAGAGAGAGATGATAAATATTTTATTTTATTTTATTTTATTTATTTATTTTTACCAGAAGGGTCAAAATCCTGAAAATAGTCAGGACAGTGTTGCATTGATTCAGTCCCTGCAGCAACATCATTCCAACACAGCCAGCCATCCCAAGTCCTGTTACAGTAAGGTCCTAAGGAATTAAGTAGACAGATGGTGAGCATAGGATCATAGAACTGAAGCTACATAGAATCTCAAGTGCATCTAGTCCAAACAAGCTCAGGGGAATAAAATGACTTGCCCAAAGTCCCAAGAGAGTAAGAATAGCTAGTAGAATTTATACACAAGTTCTCTGACTCAAGAGCCAGTATCTTTTCTGTGGTTCTACACATGATTCATAATACAAACTCTCATGATGTCAGGCACCAATTCTTTAATTAATGCTGATGCTGAAGTACACTGAAGACCAGAAATAGAAAATAAATATAGCCATCTTAAAATGATCCTCACTTTGTCTGTATTTCAATAGGCTTTGACCCTGTTGTTCCTAAAGCTTATATATACATATAATATTGTACAATATAGTATAGTATAATATGATATAATAAATAAAATTTTATAAATATAATATAACATAACATAATAATATAACATTAGCATAGCATAACATAACATATATTTATATAAGAAATAAGATATTATGAAATGTAAAATTTTAATTTATGCTTTAAAATGCTAAAACCCAATAATTTTTCTCAGGGTTTAGGTGCTTTACTGGTTGGCATCAAAAAACGTATATGTATATGTTAATACTGTCCTTCTGTGATACTTCTATGGTTTTAATATAATCACAATTATTCAACTCCATCATATAAAATATACAGATATGTATATTTTGTATACACACACACATATATATATGTATACACACACACACACACACCCCGGATGGTTGCATGAGTGTGCCTTCATTCAGTAGCAGAAACCTGACCTTGGATAGATTTAGGACAGTTGTTCAAAGGATTTGTAACCAGGAAGGACTGGGAAGGGTTTAGTATAGAAATTGTTCCTAATCTCAGATTTATCTTCTCAAGATTACCTTGTTTATTTAGTAAAACTTTTGCTCTTCGTACTACCTTTAATACATTCAGTTATTGACTTATACTAACTTATGATTTTTGAACTAAAATTGTACTTAGGCAACTATAAATACATCTGCTTTTACTAACTGGGCTTAGAGAGGTAACATGTTTTTCTTAACCAAATCAATATGTTGCATTCCATTTTTCATCCTGTCTCATGTAAAGTTGCATTACCATAAGTAAATTATAGTGTTGGACAAGAAATTTTTATTTGGACTTGTTTCCTCAGCTCTAAATGAGGTTGAAGTAGATGATCTCTAAAGTTTCTTCCAGTTTGAAATCTATGAAACTACAATGTTCACATTGATATATTATGATGTTAATAATATGATTAAAATTATGTAACTAAAATTGATATAATTATTTTATTGTAAAAACATGAGTCAACAAAAATAACTGATTGGTAAATATTCATATTCATAATAGCGTTTGTAGACAATGAGGAAGAGAAAAATTCCATAAATTGGATTACAACTATATTAGCAATGTATTTATTTTATGAAATAATTCCTTCTAGTTAACGTTAAAAGTTCTTTTGAAAACTAGCCAATACAAAAACAAAGTTATGGCTTTTGTTTACTTCCAAATGAGAGAGTTTGCCTCTTATGGTTGATTGAATCCTTTAATTAAATCACCTTGTCCAATTTAAAATAAATGACAAGCTACTGTGCCCTGATATCTTTGTCAGGTGAAGGGAAAAAAAAATTAACTGAAGGATGAGCTAAATGTGTACAAGATCTAGATAACAACAATTAATCATAGGCTGTAGATAATGTGATTTTTTTTCCCCTAAAACTATTTAAACTTCCTTGAAAGGCATTGGATGAACTGGGGGTAATGTTGTCCATAGGGTGTTTTCAGCTTGCTTGAAAAACCTTGGTCATATGCTATGGGTCATTTATAAAATAGTAGGCCCTTTTGGTACCCAAGGATTTAAAAGGTATGGTGAAAACCATACATACAGCCATGATCCTGAGAAGAAATTAGTTGTGGAGGAAGGGCAGGAGAAGAGACCTTGACTCAGTCTCTGCCTTGATCTCTGTCTCCTGAACCCATTATACCCCACTCCCCTTGCCCCCATCTTTGCCAGAAGGGGATTTTGTAAACTTAAAATGAAAAAAAAAGATTTGGGACTTTTTCATCACCATACTAGCTATATCCCCCAAATAAAAGGGTTTTGAGCGAGAGTATGCACCAAGAGTCAAGGATATAGACTTGGTGAGAAAGGGCAGATTCAAACTCTAAAAGGAGAGAAAAGTCAAACCATGCCTAAGGGGAATATCTTGAGCACTCCATTAAAAGAAATTCCAGTACCTATGAGTTACCCATTGTTACACTGAGTCTCTAAGTGGGAGTTCATTTTCTTCTGGATTCTATGTGTATTGGTAGGACTGCATATCAAAGAAATTTGGGTGGGCTTTTTCTTTTTTCAACCAGTTGTCACTGCACAACCTCAGTAAATAGTTCTCTCTAAAGACTAATTAAATTTGGCTAATTGATATACTTAATGATGGGGTGAAGGAGCAAAAGATAAACTATTAGAAGCTATTAGAGATAAAGTGTTAGAAATACACCACCACCACCCCAGTCCCTCAGGGGAACTCTTAGAGGAAAAGTAGCAACTTAACAACTAAGAATTCAGATGGTCAGTGATGTTGGGGGACCAAATTTCGCAGTGTGCTGAAATGTGAGGTACCATTTTCCAAAACATTTTCCAGGAGGTAGAGGAGGGTCTAAGAGCAAATACAGCACCAAATTTTAAGCAAATTACTTTTCCAATTGATGAGATAAAAGGTTTATATTTTAGGTTTAAGTCCAAGAATAAATAGCTATTGATTTTTTTTTTTAAGAAAATTGTGTAGTCCCATTAACAGTCTAGCTTTCTATGAAAATCAGGAGAAATCCCGGTGGCTGAAAGCCATAATAATTTTAAAGAATAGCCCTGTCAGTATTAACTAATTTTCTTATCACAGTTTTTTCCTCTGGGAAAATTGGATTTATATGTTATATATTGTAGGAGGCAATTACAGCATAGCACAGAAAAATTCTGTGTGGCAACCAAAAGTCTAGTGTAGTGAAACCTAACTCTATTCTTTATTGGGTGTATGTATGAACTTGGACATGGCATTTCGCATCTTTGAAGCTCAATTTTACTGCTCTATAAAGTTAAGCATCTGACTAGATGATTTTTAAGGTTCTTTCTATCTCTAAAACATGTGATCTTATTTCAGAAAGCAGTTCTGATATATGGTTATTGACCATCTCATTGTCATACTGTCTTTCTATGAAAATATACCATGAAAAGGATGTAGCTAGGGGTCTGCTGGAACCAGCTCACCCAGGCTTCTCAACAGCTTATTCTTAAATTTTCAGTGAGAAAACATACCCCAGAAATCAGCAAACACTGAAAATCAGGGCTTAATTCATTTTTGTTGTTGTTCTTGTTGTTGATTGTCGAGATTTAATCAAGTCATGGAGAAGTCATTGGAGAGCCTACATTTGCCAGCATATGCCTAGAGGTACGTGGCATATTTTCTGTTTTTCACAATTTTTTTTAAATGGTGAGGTGCATAGGCAGGGTTGTCCTGAGATCCATTCAAATTAAGAGTTCCAGAAGAAACTTTATGGGGGACTGACAAAAGGGCAAAAAGGGTAAAAAGACATGGATAGACCATAGTGCACTCCATTGGAGGGAAGACCCCTGTAAGTGAAATAAATTACCTACTGAAATAATGAGATAATATATTAGCAACAGACAATCTTTATAACTAAATAAACTTGCATATGTACCAAGGAAATTGAAAATAGACGAACGTTTCTTTTTCATGATCTTAAAATATTAATGCTTTTCTACAAGGTAACTTCTCATTGTAAAATTAAAATGTTTACCTTCTGTCCTATGAATAGGTTCTTGCATGATTTTTTGGTAGCATTCATACTGGGCTGTCATAATCTTATTTCGAGTAACACCCAACTGAGTCGGTTCTCCAGAAAAATTCTGTCCTCCTTCTGGTTCAGCCATGATCAAAGGCTAAAAATCAAAGAAGAAACTCCATACATAATTTCTACTGTAGACCTTTATTAATATAGGATGTTTTCATTATATTTGCACTGGTACTATTACATATCTTTGCCCTGAACATATTTCTGTTTTGTTCTGTCAACCTGACCTTTGATTTCATTGTCAGAGAGGACTTCTGGAGGGGAACTACTAGGTAGTACAGTAGAGAGAACCCTGCACCTACAGTCAGAATGAACTGAGTTCAAATTTGATCTCAATCACTAGCTGTGTGACCCTGGACTTAACCTTTTTCTACTTATTTTACTAATCAGCAAAATGGAGATAATAAAAGTATCTAGCTACCAAGATTATTGTGAGGATAAAATGAAATCGTATCTCTAAAGCATTATGTGAACCTTAAATGTTATTATTGATTATTATTATTATTTGCATTACATTGTACATTATATTACATAGTAACATTTACAGTTCATAGTCTTACATCACTGCCTGGGGTGTGGGGGTACTGGTAGATTAAATTGTTTGCCCAAGGTCACTAGTAAATATCAGAGGCAGCTTTTTTGGTTAATTTTTCTGTCTTTGAAGACCTGTCTTCCATCCTATCTATTCTGCTATACTGTCTCTCACTATATATTCATCCATATCAACACTTTAACCATTTCATTAGTTTAGACATTCCCTCTAACGATTCTGGTAAACCTTTCAGATATGAGATTTTGTTCTTTGAGAGTTATAGGGGCTGAAAAATAAAATGATCACTCTAGGGTCAGTTTAGTGATGATCCCTACACTGAGGGTGATCCTCAGATGAGAGATGTAATAACTCTTTTGAAGCATTTCCAGCCTGGAGGGGTCTGTTAGAGCTTATATTTATGTTATGCCAGAGCATAATATTTGTGAACCCAGGGTAACCTTCATACCTCAAAAAGGCAAAGAACTTTTACTGGGGGAATTGATAGAAATATTTATGCAGGTAAGTATGGGGACTTGACCTGTGATTTCATCAGCATTTAGGTCAGACCTGTATAATCTGCACAAGGATTTCCTCTACATACAAAAATGTTTTTCTCCCCTGAAAATAAGTGGCCTGCAGGCCACAAGTTGTACAGGCCTAACTGAGATGCCCAACCTATTGAGCTTGTACATCAATATGCACAGCTTAGCCTGTTTCTTTGGGGCCAGAAGTGCAGACGGAAAAGGAAGGGTTGCCTTAGAAACACTATAGCTTAAGTCCATTGCTAATATTCAGGGAGATAATATTTTTCTCTATTATGTACTTTTCTAATGATACAAATCAAATAAGAGGTTGGACACTGATTTGCTTGCAGGAGGAATAGCAGTGAATACATTAAGATAATAAAGCTACTGTGAATTTAAACAAAACAAAAACCATAGAAAATATACTTTTAAAACAGATATCCTTTGACTCTGGACTACTTGTCAGTCAAGAGATGGCAATCTAATGTGAACATGAGGTCAAGAATGAGAGGAGAAAATTGAATAGAATGGCCTATCTTAACAGGCCAGGTCCACAAATCATTGTGAAAACTCTTATTTGATGCTATAGCCTGGCTCTATGTGGTAAAAAAAACAAAGACAAAGGTTGTTAAGATAATATGCAGTTATTTAATTTTTTGTAAATTCTAACAAGTTGTTATATAATGTTTCTGAGGTGAAAGTGTCCATTTTTAGTTTTTTGGGTTTTTTTGTTTCCAATGCTTTCCACAGAAGCTAGCACAGTGCTAAAGAGATAATATGGTTTCAATCAATTATTCGTGCACTGAAACAAACTTACACAAAACATCCAGAAATACAACAGTGCTTCTGCAGCACTATTCGTTTCTTTTACTAGCACCATGAAAATGAACACAAATATGCAATTGAATTATGTAAATGTTACCTGAAAAATAGTCAAGAGAATTAGAATCCACCTTTGTTCCATCATTAAAATTGACTAAAAAATGTCATGTAAAATGAGATCCTTCTGTAAACAAAGAAATTAAAAGCATGATGTCAATATTCATAAAATTTTAAATGTTCAATTTATATAACATATATGTATGTGTGTATACACACACACACACACACACACACACATACACTTCAGTACCTATGCACAAAAACGTGCATTTTACTTTGAAGGATAGTAAAAGCACAATTGTAGATATAAATTAATAATTATATTTATATGTTCAAAGAACGAAAGCATTTATTTCAAGAAACAAATGATCAACACTAAACATAATTAATTGAGGACATACCATCTTGTTCCGTAATAGTCTTCTGTGCCCTCTATTTGTCTTAAAGGGCAGAAAATATTTTTGGCTTCTTTAATTTCTCCATATTATATTTTTCTCTTTTATAATAACGTGCTTATCATTAAACTTCTTTAATTTGAAAATTAAATACTTTATTTAAGTCGAACTATCAGAATAAGTCTTTTGCATGCACTCAACACAAACATTTTGTTAAACATTCTACATGAAGTTTTTTCCCCCATCTTTCCATGGGAGATATTGAATTTAACTTATTGATGCCTCAGTAGTTTGGGTAAATAAATTACTTGAATTTTTTTCCCCACGAGCTAGTGTTTACTCATCACCTAACTTGACTTATATAGGAATTATCCAAGGCTTGCATAACCAGGAAACGAACCATGAACTTCTTCTTTCTTATCCATTTCATGTCACTCACATGCCTTTTACCACTACCTCTTGCACTCCTGTCTCACAATGATGATGCTAGAATACAACCTTTCTCCTTACCAAAATTAGCCCCTGTACTTGCAAAAGGGGTCTCTATTCCATTCTGTTTCCTCCAATAGATTGCTCCCTCTAGAATCCCCACTCTATCATTTATTTTCAATATCTCCCTGTCTATTAGCTCTTCTTCAATGTGTACAAACATTCCAGTGTCTCCCCCTAACTTTAATAAATCTGCCCTTGATTTTTCTATCCTTGGTAATTATCTTTTATCCCTTCGGTGCTTTGTGGTTAAACTCTTTGAAAAGATCATCTATAATAGATACCTCTTCTTTCTCTCTTCTCACTCTCTTCTTAAACTTTTACAATCTGACTTCCAACCTCATCATTCCACTGAAACTTCTCTTCTCTCTTAATTGCCAAATCCAATAACCTTTTTTCAAGCTTCATTCTTTTTGACCTCTCTGTAGCCAATGACACTACTGATCACCCTTTCCTCCTTGATACTACTACTCTCTTCTGATTATCTCCCTACTTATCAGACCACTTTCCATCTTCATCCTTCATCCATTATCTTCTTCCAAACTATGCCCTCTAATCATAAGTGTTCCACAGGTTTCTGTTCTGGGTCCTCTTTTCTTCCCAATACTACTTCACTCAGTGATCTCATCGACTCGGTGGACTTAATTAGTATCTCTATGCTGAGGATTCTCAAATCTATCTGTCTTGGCATAACCCCTCTGTTGACCTCCAAAATCATATCTCTAACTGCATTTCAGACATCACAGACTAGTGCAGTAGATGTCCAGTAGACATCTTAAACTCAAAGTGTTTGACACTGGACTCATTATCCTTTTGTCCAAACATGCCCCTCCTCCTAACTCCCCCAATTATTGTCAAGGGTGTCACCATCCTGCCACTCCCTCAGGCTCACAACCTAGGTGTCATTCTTGACTCCTCACTATCTCTCACCCTCCATATCCAAATTGTTGCCAAGACCTATCAATTTCACCTTTGTAAGATCTCTCAAATATACTTTCCTTCACTCTTCTGACATTGAATCCTCCCTGGTACATGTCCCCATCAGCTCATGCATGGCACTATTCCAATAGTCTGCTGGTGGATCTGCCTGCCTCGAGTTTCCCTACTCCAATACATCCTCCAGCCACCAAATGGATTTTCAGAAAGCACAAGTCCAATTGCTTCCCCCAAAACATTCAACAAACTCCAGAAGCTCCCTATTTTCTCAGAAATCCTCTCTTTGGTGTTCTACACCCTTCATAACTGAGTCCTCCTACACCTTTCTAGTCTTTTTACACATTATTTCTGGCCACATAGCCTTTGGTCTAATGACCCTGGTCTCCTTGTTATCCCTGAAGAAGACTTTCTATCCATTGGTTCCAGATGTTTTCTCTTGCTGTCCCTTCTCGTCTCCATCAAATATCATCTTCTAAAAGAAACCTTCCCTAGCCCCACTAATTCGAATGCCTTGCCTCTTTTTTTGATTTCTTATTTATCTTGTATACAGCTTGTTCTTACATATTTGTTTGGTTTTTGCCTCCCACATTGGATTGTGAACTTTTCAAAGGAAGGCACTGTCTTTTGCCTCTTGTATCCCCAGTACTTAGCACAGTGCCTGGCACATAGTAACCATTTCATAAATGTTTTTTGACTGACAATGTAATAATATATTTTGTTTTAGTATTTTTATGAGTCATGGATTTTTTTTACCTGTATTTACATAAGATCAAGTAGAAGAAAAATGTACATTATTAGGATAATTACAGTTAAAAGAGCAACTAAATGAATTAATCCTTACTACATATCATTAGGACAGATTATCTTAGACAACTGGGATCACATTTGGGAAATTGCTTTCAAGTGGTTTGATCTGTTTCCAGGATAAAACCTCCATTAATAACAAAAACAAAATTATTCTCCTAGAGTTTTTAAATCAGAAAATAATTTGATCTCAGAAGAATTATGATTATGAGTGATTCAAAGCAATGGAAATATGCTTGGGCATATATATACTCTAGAACTTAATACTAAGGGTGAGAAGGGTAAGAATATACATTCATATATTGCTTACTTTTTGCAGGTATTGTGCTAAGCACTTTCCAAAAATTATCTTACTAATTCTCAAACCAAACCTGTAAAGTATGTACTGTTATTAAACAGATTTTGCAGTTGAGAAAACTGAGGCAAACAGAGGTTGAGCAACTTGCCCAGGGTTACACACATATTAAGTGTCAGGGGTCAGATTTGAATTTGGGTCTGATTGACTCTAGGCCCAACATTCTACCGCTGTGCCATTGGGCTGCCTCATAAAATACATTATTAAGTGCATAGACAAGTGGAAAAGGAGTTGTGTCTGTCATGTAGTGAGAGTGAAGGAGAGAAAATGGACATCATTGCTACAAAGGCTTTTCTCACAAAAGTTGGAAGGAACTGTAGGAAGACTTCCCATGTGTTGCGTAAATCCTGGTAATGTTAGTGGGAGTTGAAGATCTTCCCTGCCCACACTTTTTGTTACTTTGTAATGAGGCAGTGGGTCATGAGGGTTGTTATGCCCTCTGACCCTAAAAAAGCTTATATACTCTGAGGTTATCCTTTTGCTTTGAGGCTCATTCGTTGGAAGAGTGTTCCTGTGATTTGGCCAGATGGGACTCTGGGTAGCCATTAAGGAGAGCCTGGCTTTGTAAAGCCCAGATGTTGATGGTTTTCTGTCTGCTAACTCTGTGTGTATGTAATGGTCAGACAATTAGATCTGTTGGTTGATCTGTGATGTGTTATTTGGTCAGATGACGAAAAGCTCCGTCTCTTGTCTTTATGCTATTATTTCTGCTTGTAATTTCTGTTTGTATTTTCTCCAAAGTTTAGGGTGCTGACTTTTCCCCCTGAAAAAGTAAATGATATATATTTTTGATTAAAGTACGATTGTTGATCTCCTTTGAGTTGCTTTCCTTTAGAAAAGCAGATCAAGGAACCTGTGCTAGCAGCCGCCCTGGGTATGCTGGGGTGCTTATTGTTACAATCCTGTATGGAGAATTTGGAAAAATGACATCTGCCCCTAGATGTCTCACACTAGAAGTACTATCGGCTCCTACAAAGTTCTTTTTCCTGTCTTCTCCTTTCCCCTACTTTCTTCTCCTCCCCCCTTCCATTTCTTAGCACAGTGCCTAGTACTTAGTCAATACTTGTTTAAATTTCAGGAGATTAAAATAAAAATTAGATAAAAATTTTCAGGGGATTAGGAAACCTAAATAGTCTGAGTTTTCTACATTGAGTATCACAGTCAAAGAGATCATGGATCCTTCTATCAGTATTTGCCATTTATTCTTCTTTATATTTAGCATATGTATACACTGAATTCAAATGAACATTTATTAAATGCAAATTATTTTCAAGTTGCTCTGATAAATATTGAGGATACAAAACAAAACAAAAATCACTGATTTGTAAGAGCTTAGATCCTATAGGGAAGATTCAGCATTTGCAGATAAGTAAATACATGATAAACTGAGGAAGAAGTGAGTATTAATAAGCAGAGCCACTAGGGAAGGTTTTGCCCAGGACAGGGGTGAGGAACCTGCAGCCTCAAGACCACGTGTGACCCTCTAGATCCTCAAGTGCAATCCTTTGACTGAATCCAAACTTCATAGAACAAATCCCCTTTATAAGATTTGCTCTGTAAAACTTGGGCTCAGGCAAAAGGTTGTACCCAAGGATCTAGAAGCCATGTATGACTCACACGGGTTGTAGATCCCCCACCCTTGGCCTGGAAAATGACACCTCAATTGAGCCAGTCTATAAGTGCAATGAGAAATGTTCTCTGGAAAAAGAATATCTGCTAAAGATAAATCTTAGTCATTGGGCTTTGAAAATCAAGTCAATTCTTATCATGCAACCTGTTATTAGTGTCGCTATGGGAATAGTGTTAGTAGAACATGTAGTTAAGAGTGTCCAAATTGTTTTTCCACATTTATACTTCATATAATTTTCATCTCTTTTTGTAATGGCAGCACAGTGTTAATGATGAAGAGAAACAATGTCACCGACCCACTGGAGGTCCTTGTCTTCTAATGCAGATAATCGTCCAAATTAGGAATCTTTTTTTTTCTTTCTTTCTTTCTCTTCTACCAGCGATATTTATTTTGGTACTCTTAATATAGATTGAACTAACCTAAAGGAGTCAGGAAACATTGTATTAAAATGTAAAAATAATATAACAAAATTCAAACCCATACTTTTACAGGAGAACATAGTAAAACAACATTTTTACAACAGAGTATTTTAATAAGCTGATATTACTTTAGATTAAATTTTACTCTGAAATGATTTAGTTTGTCTATACTTACAGTTGTCTCCAGGCTCAAATCATATTTCTCCTCAGGGTCTTCTTGCAGATGTCTTGAAGATTTATTTTTAACCAATAGTCATGACCTAAAATGAGATAATATTTGTAAAATGTTACGGAAATTTTAAAGTACTAATAAAGGTTAGCTTTCATAATTATTTTACTATTATCATCAAAATATTAATTTATTATGGTAAATATTGCTATGTTCTTTTATTCTATCAGTCTTGTTTTCATGAAAAGCTTATAGCCAGAACAAAATGGAAATATATGATCATTGGTAATAGCTGTTGAACTTTCAAAACTTCCTTCTAATTTTCATTTTTTCAATGTAGCCTCAATATCAGTAACTCTTGTCATAGTACTAACATCTGATTTCTATACAGTAGTAGATGCAATCTCAGAAAATTTTAATTTTGTAGCATGAGATTCATGGACAAGAATTCATCTCAAAGAATCTAACAAAGCATGATTCCTATTGCAACTCCTGAGCTGGTCACTACCCTCAATCCTTAAACTTAAACTCTAACCTCCCTCCTCCCCACCCCCCAAATCTTCAGAATCATTGATTCCTACCATTCATAATTATGATGGCAGATAGAAGGTAAGCTAGGAAGAATGATTTTTTTAGTCAGAAAACCTGTGTTCCTACTTCTGGTTCTGCCATTTATTATATGTAAACTTGGGGAAATCATTTGGGCTCTTATATTATTAATGTATTATTAATGGGATAGGAAGATTTTTCTTTCCAATTAATAGGCCTATGTGACTTCCATTGAGCCTGTGTCACATGGAAGCCTGAGTCATATGATCCTGAGTCACATGGAGACTGTAGTGGGAGGAGCTTGCTGAATGGGTGAAGCAGGAAGTTGGAGAGGGAGGTGGATCTGAGAGAGGAGGAAGAAAGAGGCAGAGCAGCTAGCTGGGATGAGAGAGGGGCATTTTGCCTAAGGGAGCTTGTTTGTGGGGAGGCTTGATGGAGGGAAGGGTTTCAGATGGTGATTCTTCCTGCATTGGTAATGTGTACCAACTTTTTTATTACCGTGGTGGATTTGGCTATCTGGTGTATGAATAAATATCTTGGTTTTGTATTTGAAGAAGAGGATCTATTATATCTTGGGATTCAAACCTGGAAATACGCCGTCCTATTCATAGCAGTTGCTGTCGTTATCACACTGGAGATATAGCTCTCTAGGTCTCAGTTTCCCATCTTCATTATGAATGTGTTGGATTAAATTGTTCTTTCATCACATACTCAGTATCATCAACTCCCAATCATATATGGGGCATTAGAGGCTATTAAGTCTAATTTGTTCCTTGAGAAGAATCCCCTTTAACATATCTCTAATCAATGTTCATCCAGTCTCTGCCTGAAGGCCTCAAGGAAGATGGTGAGGCCAAAAGAAAGCTGAATTTTGAGTCAGGGGACCTGAATTTTAATCCTGGTTCTGTAATTTACTACTCATCACTTAAACTCTGCAGGGCTGTTTCCTTCTTTGCAAAAACGAGAGGTTTCACTTTATAGCTGCTGGGATCCCTTTAAACTTGAAATCCATGATCTTATCATCTAGTGAGAAAGAACTCACCACTTCCCAGGGCACGTGAGATTATATGTAGGTAGCTCTAGATATACATGCTCTATGGAAACCATCCTAGCCTTTTGAATTGCCAGTGTTTCCTTGACCAACTTGTCTGACTGACTGACACTCATAGCCTTTAGCAATAGACTTGGCTTCTGGCTATAATATCTGGTCTGTAAACATTTTAAATTGTTTTCTGCATAGATTTATTTTCTTCACTAAGCCTTTACTTTTACCCCAATCAGACTTTCCTGATGAGCTATAGCTATAGTTATTAATAGTGATGGGTATGAGACATTTTAACTTCCATTACATATTTTGAAAATAATTCAGAAGTTTATATTTTACAATTCAATTCAGTTAGCATTTGTTGAACTTCTATAATTTACAGGGTATAAGAGGAGATTCAGAAAAATGACACAGAAGCTTAGATTCTAAGACAGAATCTGACATATAAACACAAATATAATGCAAGATATGATGCTATGAAATATTTGAGGAGGGAGATATTAATTCTGATGGGAATAATTAGAGCCAAGGAAGTAGAAACTCTTTTTGAGGAAATCAGGGTAAGTCATCATTGAGGAGATGATGTTTGAAGATCTCAGCAGATAAATAGGATTTTAGTTGGTTTATTGTAGAGGATAGTGAAGTTTCTTTATCTAAGTCACGCCAGCATCTTCCCAAAACCCCTAACCCCTCTTGAAGGACCTTAAAATACCATGTTGCCTTCAAATTTTATTCGAGGCACTTGATATAGCTTAAGTTAGAATTACATCCTGAACCTGTTCAAATTTATCTACTTTTAAAAAGACATCAGTGTCTAGAGTACAATATGATTCATGTCTATTGCTCACATTTACCCTTTTAATATTTGCAAAAGAAAAATAAGGTTTACTGTAAATTTTCATTTATCCAAAATGACTGGGAAGTATGAGTATACTGAGTACGATGAGTTGAACGTCATTATTCTTAACATGTTTCCAAGACATATAATAAAATAAAATATTTAGCATGAGAACTGGATAAAATTTAACTTTCTCTGATGATTCAGATGCTATTTCAAGACCATGAATTCTTAAGTATAAATATCATTTATGACTAACAATCAATCAGTAGCTCTATTACAATTGACATATATGCTATAAAACAGCAGAGATTATCATTATGCATAGGACTCCAAAATCTACATATCCAGCCTTCACATATCTCTTGAAATCAAACCCTGCATCTCTTATTGACTGATGGGCCTTAGGCATATCAAAAGAAACATTTTCAAAAAGAACTCTTTATTATCCACCCCTACCCCCTGTTCCCCAAATCTAGCACTTCTCTCAAATTCCCAATTCCTATACAGGGCAGTGCTATTCTTCTTCACAGGTTGTCATGTCATCATTTCCCTTATGTCATGGTCCTCTTTGAAAACAAAAGACAAACATAATCTGTGAGTAGACCAAGCTGTCTGAATGGGGACCCAGCTAGTTGTTGAGTAACTCGACTTGTCCTCATCCTTTATCTCTTCTTCTCCTCTCCAAAGGAAGGTAAAATTTGATGGCCAGAAGCTGCTCACTTAACTTAGGGTTTACTGGCTACATTCCTTCCTTGATTCCTTGATTCCTCGGTTCCTTGGTTCCTTCCTTGCTTCCTTCCTTCCTTCTTTCTTTCCTTCCTTCCTTCTTTCCTGTCATTGCACAACAGGTAGAGAGGCATGGGACAGCTGGGTGGCATAGCAGATAAGAGTGTGGGCCTAGAGTCAGGAAGAACTGAGTTCAAATTCACTCTCAGATAATAGTTTTTTGACCTTGGGGTCAGGTCACTTGCCTCAGTTTCCTCATCTGTAAAATGAGTTGGAGAAGGAAATGACAAACCACTCCAGTATTGTATAAGTATCACCTACAGTCTAAGGAGAGGGACAGAAGATACATTATGGCCCTGACTCTGGTCTCAAATAAGAAATTCAGGAAAAATCTCTGAAAGAAACCTTAGATATTGTTTATGTCTAAAGTCAACCCCAGAAGTGATTAATAGAATTCCTTTAATTTAAGATACTAAATGTAAAAAAGTAGATATCAGATTTAGGATAGCTATTTTATTTACTTCACCAAAAAAGAAATGTTTAAGACACCAAAGATTCAAAAGTATGTAGTGACAAATATTAAAATGTGACACAGTAACCCAACACTTCTTATCCTCCTTAAACCCAGTTCACTCTGAAGCTCATAGGTGGGTCCCTGTCCAAGCTCCCTTAATAGCTGTATTTTGGGCCCTCCTGGCTTGGAGTGAATGTCAATGGTAACTATTTCTCTTTGAAACAGCAACCCTTCACAACTTGATTTTTTTGTTTCTTTTTTCTAATTAAAGAGGCCATCCCTTGACTCACTTCTTAAAGAGGCCTATTCACTGAATGGGTGTTACCTCATTCTGAGTGAGCACCTGAAAAGGCCTTAGCCTAAAAGGCCTAGACTAGTCTCCCATTGCATCCTGGGTCATCTCCAGTCATCCTGATGAATATGTGGTCACTGGATTCAGATGTCTCTGGAGTAGAAAGTGATACTGGTGACCTTACACAGCCCTCACTCAAATCACAGTCAACTCCAAGTCATGTCATCATTTCCCTGATGCCATGGTCCTCTTCAAAAACAAAGGACAAACACACAATTCTTATACTCCATCCAGGTTCATGACCTAGAAGTTATCATTCACATTTCATTCTCATCCCTGTTTCTTACTCCCTGCTAAATCTTGTGGATTCTAATTTTTCTACATCTCATGTGTTAATCCCATTCTCTTCATTCATACCCTCATCATTTCCAGCCTGAACAAATTACTTCAAAGGTGTCCTAACTGATTTGCCTACCTTTCTCCAATTCTTTTTTCCATGTTGATTCCAAAATGTGATTCCTGAAGTACAAATCTGATCATGTCATTTCCTTGTTCATAAAGTTTTGCTAGTTTTCCATTGCTATTTGGATAAAATACAAAACTTCCAAATTTGGCATTTAAAACTTTTCACAACCTAACTCCAGTCTATCTTAAACTTTTTGTTTTGTTTTAATGTTTTATTTGTTTTTATCAGCCAGGATCTACCTTCTCTCTTTCCCATCCCACCCTTCTCTAATTGAGAACACAATTAAAAACATTTCAAACATGTAGAATCAAACAAAGCAAATTTCCACATTGGCTATATATAAAAAAGAAGTTTTATTTCATTCTGCATTCTGAGTCCTTTACCTCTCTATCAGCTTCATGATTTTTTATTTTTCAATTTTGAAATTTCAATTTGTAATTTTTTAATATTTAGAAAAAGAGCAACAGAAAAAAAACCTATAAACCTCTTTAGACAACAAATAGTTCTTCAAAACAATGTTATGAAGAGTTCTACATTTGTGACTTTGAAACATGAGGATTAAATTTCCCTTCATATGCACATGGGCTTAATTTAAAATAAATTTTTAAATGGTTTATAAAACATATTTGGGGATTTCCTGTGAATCATAATATATTACAACTGACAGATATTAGAGATTATCTAATCCATCCTTTTCATTTTTTTAATAAGGAAAGAGACCAAGGAGTTGAACTGACTTGCCCAAGTTTGTAAAATGCATTACTGGCCAGGATTTAAAGGCCATTTTAAATTATTTGTTCAGAAAATGATCTCTTACTATTCTAATTTGCCTAATTAGCTAAAAGTCATGTCTAGTATCTAAAAATCCATGGAAATTAGCAGCATAAAGCAGGGTTAATATATGGAATGTGGGCCTGGGGATGGGCCCATGCATTGGCTCTTCAATGAGCCACATGTGCTCTGGTATGTTGCTGAAGTTGTCAGTTGTCCTTTGTTGATTGTTGACCTGACAAGTTCAAGTTCAAGTGGTGGTTGGTTGGTCTACATTGTAGCTGATGAGAAGTGGGAAGCAGGGAGTTACTGTGTTAAATAGGATAAGAGATTGAGCCAGGAAGAGACACATTTGCTGGGTTATTAGGAACAAGGAGAGGTGGTTTATGCTTCTGCTTGAGTAAGGCACTTTATTGGGAGACAGCCAATGCCAAGTCTACCTTTGACTTTCAATAAGGATAAGAAGAAAGAGATTTCTCCTCATCCCTCCCATTTCTGTCCTGGCAGCAATAGCACAGAAAGAACATGTGCTTATTATCTTCCCCATTAGATGATAAGCTCCTTGAGGTACGAGAGTGTCTTTGCCCCTTTTTGTATCCCCAGCACTTAGCACAGTAATTGGTACAAGGAGTGTTTACTGATGGATTAGCAAGGTAAGAATGCTTGAGACTGGACTTAACAGCCCTGGCCTCTGCTTCTGTTTTGTGTTTCTTTTCCTGACCATGAGTTGCTGAATAGCAATCTTGAAGGATGGATTTTCCAGCCTGCACATCGTTCTCATGAGTTTGGAATGTCAGGAGTTCACAATGGCTAATCAAGAGATCAGAACTACTACAAGGAGGATTGTGTAGTAGAATGACTCAAATCAAAGCTGCATCCAGTGTTCCAGGAGTTCTGTTCTTGAGAGTTTCTTGTGAAATGCCTGCTCAGTCAGCCCATCAAAGTTGCCTTTTCTCCCAAGAGAAGATAAGAAGTGTTGGGTTACTGTGTCACATTTTAATATTTGTCACTGCATACTTTTGAATCTTCGGTGTCTTAAACATTTCTTTTTTGGTGAAGTAAATAAATAGCTATCCTAAATCTGATATCTACTTTTTTACATTTAGTATCTTAAATTAAAGGAATTCTATTAATCACTTCTGGGGTTGACTTTAGACATAAGCAATATCTAAGGTTTCTTTCAGAGATTTTTCCTGGATTTCTTATTTGAGACCAGAGTCAGGGCCATAATGTATCTTCTGTCCCTCTCCTTAGACTGTAGGTGACACTTATACAATACTGGAGTGGTTTGTCATTTCCTTCTCCAACTCATTTTACAGATGAGGAAACTGAAGCAAGCAGGGTTAAGTGACTTGCCCAAAGTCAAACAGCTATTATCTGAGAGTGAATTTGAACTCAGTTCTTCCTGACTCTAGGCCCACATTCTTATCTACTATGTCACCTAGCTGTCGCATGCTTCTCTATCTGTTCTGCAATGACTGGAAGAAAGGCTGCTAAGCAAGGTGTTTTACCTTTACATTCTCTGGGTTATGCACTACTAACAAAGACAGAGCTGTAATATGTTGAAAGCAGAGTTGGCAAACACATACATAGAAATTCTCCCACCCATTCAATGATTGTCAATACTGTTCCTGGCATGTGTTCTGCTCGGTCTGCTTTTGATGTTGGACTTCATAAAACTCTTCCACTGGCAGCCATGGGAGGTTAATGGCAGGCATGAAATAATTTTCCTTTTTTGTCTAGGAATTCTCTGACCCAAAGGAGTTATAAGGGAGGGACTACATTGTGATTCATTATTTGTTCTCTGACCAAAGAGGTTATATGGGAGAAGGCAGCATTAAGGTACATTATTTGTTCTCAGCATATCAGAACTGAGGGGAAATTACTTCAAAATATTGCCGGTGGAGAAATAGTAATTTTCATTCCTATCTGCTTCTCAAGCTCCTGGTTTCCTGTTTCATTGCCTTCTAACATGCACCATCTAATTGCATCATTTTGCACTTTGTTCCTTCCATTTTTAGTTTGTTCCACCTTTTTGCATGAATTTATTTGCTATCCCTTGACAATTCTTTAAATATTCCATTATTAATTCTTTCAAATCTGATTAATTATTTATTATCTATTCACAGCAGGGTTTCAGAGAGTACTTTGTTAAATTCAGAAGCTGCAATTGGATCTTGGGATAAAATTTAGGCAATAATTAGACAGACTGAAGTCAAAGCATTGATGCTAACCAATTGTTGTCATCAGTTGAATTGGCTTAACCAAGAAACTGACATATTAATAAGGTAAAATCTTCCTTTGCTCCCTGAAGTGAAATCTTTTGAGTCACATCAGTAGTTGTAATACTTCTTGTCATTTTATCTTGCTTCACGTCAGCCTCAGGAATCATATAAACATTATTCTATTTGAGGGAACAAAACTATAATAAAGTAGCAGTTTTTTTTTTAATTCCTGTCTTAGTAAGGTTGCAGTTAAGCTTTATTTGAAATAAAAATAGAGCATGATTAAAACTTGTTCTGAAATTTCTCTTTATTCTTAGAATGGAACTCCAGGATCAAAGAATAATGCGCTATTTTGATTAAATAAAAAGGATGAAAAACGGATAATATTCTTATGTTTTTAAATGTCATTGTAACTTTGAAACCATTATAATAATATGGAATTCAGGCATCCATAAACCATGGTAGCATTTGACCTGTTCTCCCATTGTCCTTAGTCAAGATAGAACTTTAATATATGAAGAAAATGCTATAGCACACAAATTCAGAGAGATATAATCACTGCTTTAATCTACATTAAAATTAAAATCCTCTGTAGTTACATAAACACCCAAATTTTGACCATCACACATATTAAAATGCATACTTGTCACTCACTAACCTGATTCTTCATTCCCAAAGCTTACGATTTCTTAAAATCTTGATTATTGATTTTTAACCAGACCACATACTCAGGAATTACCAAATGTACCTGGACCCCACATGTAGGAAATTTTTGTTGTTATGATCATTTTGTTTTCCTTCTCTCACAGTAAATTGTCCTTTTACAGATCCTAAGGCTTTGATGATCATTAGTCCAGCCAACTTTTTCCTGATTTTCATAGATGATTAGTGGTTTCCAGTCCTCACAAAGATTTTTTCCCCCTGTTGGGTCTACCCTTCCTTTTCCTGAGCACAGAAGACATTTCCTTTTTTTAATGACCCAGTTAACTACTATTTTATTTCTGCTCCAGTTCCCATGTTTTACCTTAGCCCATAAATCAATTCCTTAGAAATCTAGATCCTTAGAGCTGAAGGAATTTTATAAGATGTAAAACAATAAATTGTGTATCATATTGAGGAAAAATTCACATTTAGGAATATTTATTTTATATTGCTTTTATTTTATATTGTTATATCAAAATTTACTTTGCCTGCATCAAAATTCTCATTTTATGAAAATGATAAATTTTAATTGTGTCCTTTACTCACTTAAACAGTTGCCTATTTTCCCTCTGTTATATAGAGCCCAAAGAAAGGTAAAAAAAAAAAAAAGATCAACACTTTGAATGGTGAAAGTATCCCTAGTCTTATTTACTTTTTAGGCTTTGAAAGAATTTTGAAGGGAATGGATTTTTTCTTTGATCTTCCCCATTCTAAAAAGAGCAAGTTAAGAAAAAGTTCTTCATTTCAGTATATTCTGACTGAACACTAATACTTTCACACCCTTCATTCGTTTGTTCCTTCTTTCCTTCCTTCCTCTGTCTCTCTCCCTCCTTCCCCTTCCTCCTCCCCTTTTAGTCTCTACTATGTACTAGTTGTTGTTGTTCACTCATGACCTACTCTGTGACCCCATTTGGGATTTTCTTGGCAAAGATACTGGAGTAGTTCGCCATTTCCTTCTCCAGATCATTTTACAGATGAAGAAACTGACAAACATGGTTAAGTGGCTTGCTCAGGGCATAAATATTATTCCATTTGATTCTTATAGCAGTTCTAGGAGGTAGGTTCTTTTATTGTTCCATTTTATAGCTGAGGAAACCAAGGCAGGGGTTAAGTGACTTGCCAGTGTCACATAGCTACTAAGTATGTCTAAGGCTGAATTTCACCTTAGGTTATCATGACTTCAGGACCAGTGATCTATCCACTCTTCTCCCTAGCTGCCTCTGGAGACACTAACACAGGCCATGGGAGGAGAACGTGGAACTAGAAACCAGGTATGTGAATCTAGATGGAGGTTTCTTGTCTCTTAAGAAAAGGCATTAGTACTACACAAGTCTGAAAGGGGTTCTCCTTGAAGAACTGTCAGCTTATTACAGTCCCAGTAACTAAAAACTACAGGAGGAAGAAGGTCTTGGCTCAGTATCCTTTTCAGTGGCAGGGAGCCTGTGGCTTCAAGTGCAGCTCTTTGACTGAATCCAAGCTTCACAGAGCAAATCCCCTCAATAATAGGATTTCTTTTTTCCCTGTAAAACTTGAACTCAGCCAAAAGGCCACACCCAAGGACCTAGAAAGTCACATGTGGCCTCAAGGCTGCAGGTTCCCTACTCTAGTTACTATCTTTTCCTTAATTCTTTTTCCACACATTGGTTCCAATTCTTTATTTGTTGTTTTTGTTTACTTATTTTCTTATATTATTATTATTATAACAACATGAATCAGCTTTAAGGTCTATATATTTTTTGTATATATTTAAGACAATACCAAGAGGAAAGATAACTAATTCAACAAAATCTTTCTGAGAGAGCAAAGGTAAATCGAATGAAATACTGCACAATAGTTTAAAAGTCATTCTTACTAAACAACACAATGAAATCTTCAATATTTAAATTGAAAACTTATGTTATTTGAATTAAATATTAAGCTCCATATGGTTTATTATAGACATTTGCATAATACTAAATAGAAACTATTGGCAGAACAGATTGTAGAATGGGCTTAATTTAGGAAAGACCTGGGCTCAAGCTCTACTTCTACAATATACAGATCATGTAACTGGGGGCAAGTTGTATAACCTCTCAGCGCACCTAGACAACTCACTAAAAGCATAAGCTGCCAAAAGATTGCTGCACTGCCTTGGTACAGGTTTCCTCTCCTGGAGTCCTATACATCACAGATGTCAAACACATGACCCATAACACCCCCAGTACAGCCTGAATAAGGTTAATATGTAATTGGGAAATAGTGAACAAAATAAGTTAAAACACAATAAAATGTAGGTAAGATTAAACTTTAAAACTAAGTCAATATGAAACCAATGAGGGATCTTTATATATGGATTAGTTGAGTTTGACACCAGTGATCAACACTAAAGACGTCACAGGTGTATGGTTGTGGAGAGCATACCTTTAGGGATCCAAACTATTACCATGTGGGTGATATACCTTTTTCGATTCACATAGGACCTGTCTTATATAGATAAGCATGCATCCTGTCTTTTGACTTACACAATCACCACTAAAAGAAAAGGGTCTTGATGGTGGGAAAGTACTTCATGTAACTAGTCTATATATTCCCTTTTCTGGTTTTTTTCCCCTCAGTGGAGAGAAACATCTACTTCATAATTTATACACTATACATTATCAGTGTTTTTGATCTAAACCTTTCCTTTTATTAGTTATTTAACCTTTCTATTATCTTTGAAGGAGCCTTCTAATAACACTCCTTCATGTTCTTCACACACCCACTTAGTGTTAGAACCCAGTTTCTAGGGATGGTCTGACTCATGCTGCATACAATGGATGGGTTATCTCATGGTTTGTGAGATAATTCTCCCTCAGTTTTGCATCTGAGGATTGGTCTAGCTTTTTAGAAGTATAGAGTTGCATTGCAGAATCACTAGTGAGGAGTTAGCAAATATAACTACCCGAGCATCTTCTGCCAGGTTTGTACAATCATTCCATTCTTACCTGACCACATTATATTTCTAAACCAATTATTCCATTTACTAATGAAATTTCAAATGCTTATCCTATCTTGTAAGCAGTTTGCTATACATATCTCCAGCCTAGTGCCATAGATTCACCATATTCCATCAATTGAATAACGAGTGATCAATGTGGTCTAGTATAACAACTAAGGATGCAGATAACTTATGTCTTTAAGGATAGTCATAGAGATTTTTAATAGAATTGTTTTGTATGAGCTTCATAGCAACCTCTTATATGCTGGTACAAGTATTACCATCCACATTTTTCATATGAGAAAATTTAGACTAAGAAAGTAAGAATGATTCATAATGGCACAACCTCTACTAACTAGCAGAGCCAGAACTTGGCCTCAGATCTTTCTACAAGTTCTCTGTGCTATCCAGCATCTATTGAATTGAACTGAATCAAAATTCATAATTACCTTCTGAGAGGGAATTTGGTGGGATCCTTCTGTTATAAAAATAAAATACCCATTCTTCTGAAATCAAGTGTCAAAATGGTCTAATCCAATTAAATATATAACTCCCTAAACTCTATAACTTGACAAATTGACTAAAATCAGCTTTTCCAACCCTGTTCTGGAAAGAACATATCCCTGATATTCTTACGTGCTTATCTAATAAATGTTCTCAGTTGAGAAAATGAATAACTATTAAAGAGATAAAATTTCAAGATAAAAGTTTGGATTTCACTTGGCACTGTTGAGTGGTTAACCCTAGGAGCAATTTTCCCATTGTGGGCATAATTATCCAATTTCCGGTGCTGTTGGTCACTTTCCTTTTATTTGAAAGAGGCAAGTAGCCAAGCCTGGGTCCAATTAGTAAAAAGTGGGAGGGAACCTGAAAACACCCTTTGAAACTTCAGCTATTGAACTCTATCTCTTCATAGGATCTAATGTGGAAAGAATTCATTGCCCAGTGTAATGCAGAAACTAAACATAGCTCCAATTAATCTGGACTATGGATTTTAAAGCTTCCCAACACACAAAACTGGAAATAGACTTGATTGTGCAAAAGTTCATTCCCCCTACCACACAGAACTGAAAGAATGTCCAATGCCTTTGTCATTTTGCAGTATACTTTTGTTAAAATATTTTCAATGACTGGGTTACTGGATAGAGTACATTTTTGTAATTCTGTATATATGTATGTGCATGTGTGTGATAATAGAGATTTTGATTTTAACAAGATTGGGTAGTGAGAGGCCTCAGATAATTTCTAAGTAGAATAGCACAAACTAATTTAAAGAGTGTGCTATTATAAAATGCTAACATGCTGATGTGATATAATGGAAGGGACGTTGCATTTAAAAGTCAAGTTTCTAGTTGTAAGGCTGCCACTGATGTGCTTTGTAACATTAAGCAAGTTATTAATCTGTGTCTTAACTTCATCAGCTCCAAAATGAGTGTTGGATGCACCCTTTAAATTACACAGCAGCATTAGAATGATATAATTGTTCCTATAATCCCTCTAGTGAACTCACCCCCAAGCAGTTTGCATTCTAAGCATTCTAAAGCATATTCTAAGCTTTGGACCACAAGGTCTCTGAGCAAATAGATTTTAATTCTAAAGGGTTGTAATTAATTGATTCACCTTCACCTTAGAGCAAAGCAGGAACTGCTAAATAGAATTAATAATAGAATCTAAAGAGGGCTGTAAGTTATAGCATGGCCTCCTGAGGTTAAAACTTTACAACTTGAAAGATAATCTCTGATTTCATTACTTAGTTTTTTTTTTTAATTTATGAATTCATCTCCACATCTTTGTGGTTGGTCATCTTGAGCTGACATAGCATTAAATAAATGTCATTATCTGGTAGACAGCTATATAGTGATAAGCATTATGCTGCTAGTTGGTGTAGTGGATATGACATCTACCTGTTCTTCAGGAAAACCAGGGTCTCAATTTTCCTTCTCACCTGACCCTGGGCAAGTCACTTGATCTTTCTTAGTCTCAATTTCCTAATCTTTAAAATGGGAATGATAATAACACCTATCTCAGTTGTAAAGATCAAATGAGGTAATATAAACAACATGTCAATGTTAGTCATTGTCATTATCATCATAATTGTCTTTGGATTTAACTAGGAATATGACAGATGATCCAACACCAGGTCCATATTCTAAGCCTTTTCAATTTGGTCAAAACTGTTCACTCTAAGCTGTATTCTTCAGTGCCATTTCCACAGCACAATGGGTAAGAGTAATAATTTTGTAAAGGAGATGATTATAGTAAGTTGAAAAAGAAAATTCAAAAAAAGAGATGTTTCTAGGAATTGAAGGGGGTTTTTGTTTTGTTTTGCTTTTTTACTTTGTCCATTTAAAAAAAACCTCCAAAACAACTTATACTACCAAACCCATGCTGCCTTCTAATTTCCTTAGTTCTACTAAGGGCATTACCATCCTTCTAGTCACCCAGAGTCACAACTTCAAAGTCATTCTTGACCATTACCTCCCTTGGCTCTCATAGTTAGTATGCTGACAAGTTTTAATTCCACCTTCACAACATTACTTCCATTTATCTCTTTCTTTCTGCCTAAACTGAACCTTATCACACCTCTCCAGGGCAATAGCAATAATTTGTCTCCCTGCTTCACATCTCTTTTCTCTTGAATCCATCCCTTACAGAGTTGTCAAATTAATTATTCCCTACTAAAATATCTTCAATGGAGCAATATTACCTCTAATATAGAATACAATTTTCTTAGCCTAACAGTTAAAACACTCTTCAATTGGACTCTAATCTACATTTTTATAATAATTTCCTATTATTCCCCTTTACCTATTCTACATTCCAGTCACCAGCTTCTTCCAGACTTCAAAATCCACTCTTTTTTCACCTTTGCCTCTTTAAGTCCCTAACTTTGTTCAAGGCTCAGCTCCAGTGATGCATTGATAAGAACCCTTTACTTCCCTGACTTGTTTTTCGCATGTTTTTTGTGCTCAGACACTCTCCATATTGCTTTGTATTTATTTATCTTTAGACATGTATTCCATCAGTAAAATGTAAGCCCTGTGAAGACAGAAAAACATTTTTGTATGTTTATGTTTAGTAATGTTAAGTACACTGCCTTACATGATAGGTCCTTAATGAAAATTTATTCAAATTAAATTGAATATTCATTTATCAGAAGTTAGCTAATATTTCACCTTTAAGATCTGATTGTCAAAGAAACTGTCTCATTTTGTGACCACCTTAAAATTCTACATTTCCCTTACACAGATACCATGCAATTGTCATCTGAAGCTGTAGACATAATGTACCAATTCTTGCAACTCAATGCATTGTTTCATGTTATGTATTTAAGCAGTAATCAGATTTACATTTGACTTGACTTAGCAATCAATACATTAAAGTTACCTCCAATGATGTGCTCTTCATTTTTAGGTTAAATATTATTTTGTTTCCTGTAAGAACCCAATTTCACTTTTTTGAAAAAAAAATACTTATTTAGCAGGTTTAGCAAAAACAATGCCTGGTTAGACTATTCCAAAATTTTGTTAATTCCCTAAGCAGCTCTTTACAAGATGTTTTGTTCTTTTTGGCAGAGTCTCTGTAGCATTACATTTTCCTGGGTTCTAAGAGAGAGAAGTGATAATTTATTCACAAACATGGTTGTGATTTCTGTCTCATATCTAACACTTTTAAGGTATTTTTAAGTGCCAGAAAAAGAGAAACTACTATAATGAACAAAATAAGAGAAAATAGAATGGGGGCACTTTATTCACTTTTGGAAATTCTTATTTATGATTAAAATGACACTCAGCCTATTCCCCATTATAGAGTGTTCAAGGAACAAGAAAAAACTAGCAGATTGGGAAGGAATATATGTATGTGTGGATATACACATATATATGTTTGTGTGTGTGTACACAGAAACATATATATATGTACATATATATGTTTTGTGTGTTTATGTATGCACACACATATACATACAGGTAGTGCCTTGGATTGGATATTATACAGAACGACACCTGACATTACTATTGTTCACATCTCTTCTTGACTTGTATTTATATTAGTCATTTAACACACATTTTTAAAGTTGTTCTCCCAGCATTTTAACAATTCAATAAATTAAAAAATATATCATATGGTACTGGCCATTGAGACTTATAATTCTAGCTTGTGGGATAGAAATATAGTGTATAGATATTAGTCAACTAGAGAACAATTCATAGAATTTAGAAAGGCAAGTAAATTATCAAATTGGGGCAACTTCATGAGGGAAGGTCAAAGTGTATCTTGAATGAAATATCAGATTTGAATTGGCAGAGAAGAGGGGATCAAATTGTAAGGCATGGTCAGTATTCAATCTAAGCTGTAGGGATGAGTATAAGAGATAATATGTAACTATTCTGGTAGTATAGAGTGTTGCATTTGGAGAGTAATGTGAGACAAAGTTGGATCACTATCCTGAGGAAGTAAGCATGCTATCCGTTGATGCACATTGTGAACTATTTTAATTTTGCACATGCCAAATAGGATTTATTTTTAATTATTTACTCCAGTGACTAAGTCTAGCCTATGGTTTAAAAATAGATTTTTCCAGTGCAAAAAAAAAATGTCAGGAAGAAGTTTCTGGCTGCTTTTTGCAGTGCTTAAGTGAGAACTGCACCTTGAGGACAACACGTTCCCTGTGAAAAAAAGATGGCATATCCATTTTAGTGGTTCTAACCTTTACAGAGTGCTATTATCAACTCAATTGTATGTTTTTTCCTGTTTCAAAAACATGTTCCCAAATGACTTCTAAAATAGCTTTCTTTCCTGTTAAATCTTTATGCCAAGCACCATTTTTTCCTAATTCTAAACTTTGGCTAGACCAAGATTTCTTTAAGAAGGAATGCACTGTCATGTTTGACATAGTTTTTAACAGCAATTAATAATACATTTGCCTGACGTGATGTTTCACCCCTTATCTCTTAAGGTAATGTGTGTTCTTTGAACTACAGACTTACATGAAAAGAGAAGAATGGCGGGGTAACTGCCTTTTAAAGAGTCACAGGTTTCAAATAAAGTCCTCTCGTTTTAAAAATTGTATTTATCACAAAAAGTTTTTGACTTACTGAAGACAGTGATGACCTATCTTGAAAAGGAAACATAGTACTCAGGACTATTTTGGTACAGTCTAAACATCTACTAGAGGAAAAATAGAACTTCCACATTTTAATGTTTCCCTAAGTAGGTAGCAAGTCAGTTTCTAGTGGTAAACAAAAACTGCAGTACATTGTCCTTTAGGATAGTTGTAACTTTCAGCCTACTTCCATGTATTATTGTACTCCCTTCTCGAAGAACAGTCATAATTGTTCATTCTCTATCGCCGATGAGAAACATGACTTTGGTCCAAAGTTTTTTTCCTCCCCTTTTTTCCTAGAAGTAATAAAAATGGCCATCACTGAAAGAAGATGATGAAGTAAAAACTGAAGGAATAGATCCTTTGTGGTTGTACTGTGGCTACTAAACCACATGTGACCTTCCAGGGCAGGGGTAAGAGAGATTCTTTAGATAATAACAATCTGCCTGCTGCCTCCGAGGGTACCTAAAAGAAGAAAGGGCATTCATCCACATCCAGAAAAAGAAATATGGAGTCTGAATGCAGATCAAAGTATACTATTTGCTCTCTTTTTTTGGTCTTGTTTTATTTTTTCTTTCTTGTGGTTTCTCCCTTTCATTCTAATTCTCCTACACAACATGATTAATGTGATAATATGTTTAATAAGAATGCTTATGTAGAGCCTGTATCAGATTGCACGCCATCTTATGGAGAGGGGCAGAAGAGGGAGGCAGAGAAAATTTAAAGCTTATGGAAGTGAATGCTGAAACTAAAAGTAAATTAATTAATAAAAAATAATTTCTTCCAGAGGGGAAAAAAAGAGAAAGGACATTAAGAAAAAAATAAAGAAACAGAAATAAAGAGCTTTCTATTCTGCTTTAAAATTGTTCTCCTATGTTCTTGATATCACTGATGTTCATAGAAACAGCTGAGGAAATGAACACGGCCATCTAGAAGTGCCACCTTCAGCAACAACCTTTAGAAAAAGAATCCAACGGGAAGTCTCCAAGTGCTTTTAGTGAATGAATGGATAAATATGTCAACAGGTAGAGACAATAACTAAAGTTCTTCACAGTCAAAAGCTATTTACCTAGATGTCAGGCTAGACCATAAGCCCCTAGAGGTCTAAAGTTCAATACATATCACCAAACTTAAGCTGGTCATTATTTAAAAGTTACAGAATAACAGTAATAAAGATTTTAAGCTTCCAATGTACTGGGTTCTAAAATTCACCCATTCTTTATCTGTCAAAAGTTTCTTGTGATTTTTTTTTCCTATAAAAATGTTACTAATGGCCACACTTCAGATTGGAAGATGAATTTTTAAAAGTTAGTGCTTAATAATAAATGCCAGCTGAATTGAATAAAATTGCATTTCACCAAACATTAATATTTGCATATATGCAAATAAGAACTAGCAATAGAATATTGATAAAATATGTCTTAACCATTAAAAATTAACAATAAAGTATTACAATTTCAGTGTTTTTCTAATTTTTATTATATTCTGTCTTCTCACTATATGTTCTAGAGTTGAAAGTTGCATTTTCCCCCCCTGGAATCAACATTAAAATATAATGGAGAAGTTGATATAAATTCATTCAGAATTCATGAGAGTTTACTTTAGGTGGAATATCTGCAGTTTTTTTTTCTCCCTAGTGTCTTCTTTGCATGCTGTAAATTGTATCAAACCTTGTGATCACCTCAGTTATTTTTTATTCAAATTTCTCTAATAGATGCTTTTTACTCAGTAATGATAAAAACATAGGATTTTACTGAGAAAAAGTATATGAGAACATGTCACTTCTAGAGGAGTTTTTTTAAGAAAAGTAATATTATTTCTGATTCACTGAGAAGTCTCAGTAGAATGCCAGGAATTCCCTGAATCATACCTTCCTACCTCTTGTTCTCCCCCATCCCCAAATAAAGCAAATTTGGAGAACACTAAGATTTTAGAATCCTTAGTGCGTTTATATAGCAGGTACACATTCACATATGTGTATATGGTTATCATGTATATACAGATATATGTATTTTACACATGCATACATATATATGACCTGATTCTATAGTAAGCCAGTATGCATTATTATTTACATAAACCTTTGAAGAATACAGAATTCCTTTGCAAGCGCACCAAAATCAAATTACCAAATGGTGTTAATAAGGCCTTAAATTCCCTTCTATGAATTAGGATTTTATATCCAAACTGTCAGGAGTCTCTTTTACTGATATCATAAAAACAAGCACATTTTTCTTAGACATGAACAAAAGGTGACTAAATGATGAAAGGTATTTTAAATAAGTAAATATGAGAGAAAAGGTTGACATGAAAAAGTGTCAACTTCATTTCCTAAATCAGATTTGCATTTGCTTTTCAGGTTGCAAATCTTAGTTTAAAGTTTTCCTCATTTGTACTTCCTAAATTGAGATACACAAATATCAAAATATCAACATTGCACACTGGGAAAAGATTTTTAAATACTAAGTTAAGTGAACCAAGAATTATCTAAAATATGGCAATATGTTCTTATAATGACACAGATGCCTAAACATCTACATAGAAATAGATATTTGGCTGTTAACAAACTTTGATTGTCTGAATGATTTGACCAAAAATTTTCTACAGCCAAATTTTTTACCCTAATACGAACTATTTAGGATTTAAACTACATTAAACAAATATGGGATTGTGACTTCCCAGTGAATGTGCTTTGCAAAGTCAGCAAATATTTCCTTTTTCAGCCAAAGTATCCCCAGCTCTGAACAGTAGTTGTGTATTGGATAGTTGTGTAATGGATATTTGATGAATTGAAGTAAAAATGTATGGTTTATGAGTGATTCTGTTTTTGAAGGAAACAAGAAACTCTGGTTATCTTAAGATAAAACCTAAAAGGGGTCATCAGTTAGTACAATGGGTAGAGCACCCTGGAGTCAGGAGGAAATGAGTTCAAATTTGACCTCAGACACTTACTAGCTGTATGACCTTAGACAGAATTACCTCCAAATATACATAATACACACACATACATACACTTGTATACTTGCACATATGTGTATATGTATGTATGTATGTATGTATATGTGTACTAAAAAGGAAGATCAAAGATCTCACTCTATAGTCAAAAGAGCATTTACATAATGATAAAAACTACTACACCTCACAAAAATGCTTCTCATTTGTAGGTTAACATGGTAATCACAAGTAGTAGTCTACCAACATATATTCATTGAGCATCTACTGTGCTAAATGCTGTGGAAGAAAAATGTGATCTCTGCTTTCAAGGAGTCTATAATCATTTTTGGGTAACCAGACTGACCCAGCATAGAACTGAGGGCTAAACTGTCTGGTAGAAAAGAAGCAGGTGGATCTTGAAAGATTCTGTACTCTGAATTGGTACCCACAGGTTCTTCAAAAACCTAGAGAGAGAAGTTCAGAGTATTTGATTGGTCCTCTTTGGAGGAATTATAGGAGGCCATGGACAAGAATTCCATTATCCAAGTAGAAGAAGACACAGGTGAGTAGCAATCTCTACCACTATGTGATTCCCCACACCCAAGAGATCATATATACTTTGAAATATCATTGAATTGAAATGTAGATTATGAAGGTTCAGCAAAAAGTATATTAACTTATCCATTTACTAAGCAAATATAAGTATCTTCTATATCCAAGGCAGTATCTTAGGCCCTGGAGATTAAACAAAGAAAGATGAAAAATGGTAAAGTCCCTGCCCTCAAGAAGTTTATAATCTAAAAGTAGGTTAGAGGGTATACAAATAATTATAAGTTGGACTGAGATAAACTATCTCTTTCTTATCTTTAAGATCTTATGAAAGATGGAGCTGTCAAGAAAGGCATAATGGGGGAGGTGGCATCTGGGCTGATCACTGGAGAATGAAGATGTCTCTGTGGAAAAGGAGGGAAGGTCTTATGGGGAATCAAAATAATCTAAATAAACTCATGGAAATGTTTGATGCTTAAAATTTTTTAAGGTTTCACTGGAAGGACAATGTGTTAATATTCATTACAATAAAAATACCACTTTTTTGTAGGGCAATTAAGGGAAGGGAAAGTTGGGTTGTTGTGAACCTGTGATTTCATCAGTATAGAGAACTCCCTATGTGGAAACTGCCTCTCATGATGCAAATTGCTACCTTGGCTCTAATTTATAATCTTAGAGCGCTAGCTGAAACACTGGTAGGCTAAGTGATTGTCCCTAGTGATACAGCTAGTGTGTATCTGACCTCACTGTTGTATGCCTGTAAACCTGGACAGTACACCAGCACCATGCCAGGAAACTGAATCGCTTCCATTTGAATTGTGTTAGGAAGATTATGAAGATCACCTGGCAGGATAAGGTACCAGTCACTAAGGTCCTTACTTGAACTAAACTGCCTAGCATTCAAACTCTGCTTCAGAGAGCACAACTCTGATGGGCTGGCCATGTTGTTTGAATGCAAAATGTAAGCTTGCCAAAAAGACTGTTTTATGGAGAACTCACACAAGGCAAGTATTCACATGGTGGTCAGAAGAAGCAATACAAGGGCATTCTCTAGGTGCCTCTCAAGAACTTTGGAAGTGATTGTGTGACATAGGAGACAGTGACACAGGACCACTCAGCATGGCATCCCCACATCAGAGAAGGCTGTGCTCTATGAGCAAAGCAGAATTGAAACAGCTCAAAGGAAATGCAGGGTACGCAGATTAAGAGTATCCACACCGAGTGTTCATATGGACTATTTGTGCCCGACCTGTGGTATAACATTCCAGGCTCCTGTTGGTCTGATCAGGCACAATCAGATTCATTGAAACTTGACTCTAGCATAGTGATATCATTTTGGTCCTCTTTGAGAAGGAAGGACAACAACCAACCAAGACAGGATTTGAACCCAGGTATTATCAACTCCAAGGATAGCCTCCTATCCACTATGCCATCACTTAGATTATAATGTATAACTCAGAGCAGTACACATATGGCTTTGAACATTCAGGATTAAGTTTTTTCCTGTGTCATTGTAAAGAGGATACTGACCCTGCTATGGGAATAGTTCCCAATTTCAACATTATTTGTACATGGACCCATTCTCTACCTTCTCCCCCTAGGTGAGAAGGCCTCTGGCTTTCACTCAAGGGTCATGATGATGCCCCTGCTTACAACTGCTCTAAAAGATTGCTCAGAACTCAAATATCATGTGCCCTAATGCATTGTTGGGACCTGTTCCTAGGGTTGTTTATCTGTGTGGTTAGGTAGAATAACTACACTAATTTTTAATATGGAAGATTACTAATTGTTTTTCACCCAGCAGGAGGGATGGAAAGTACTACATTTAAATTGGGAGCATTGCAAAGCAAATATTTGACTATCTGCAAAGATTGTAATATCAAATAAATAGTCTCATATTCAACCCATGGAAGAAAGCTACCTTTTTCCCATAAGCTTTATTAAAATCTAATGCTTAGGGTATAACAATGGGATTGTTTTATTGCATTATATCTGTACTTATGCCCAGAAGCCTAATTAAAACTCCTTTATGTCTAAGCATACTTTTCCACTTCCTCTACATGACTCCACTCAGTCTCATACCTGAGCACAGAATCATCTTTGAATGATAAAACAACAAAGAAGTGTTACCTTTTGAAGTTATAGTAGCATACCATTGGAAGTCTCCTTTTACTTATTTGCTACTTAAGTGGTAAGCAAACTCACAAAAACTTCATAATCTTTTTGTTTTCCTCAGAATTGGAAAGAGATGCTGGAAGTTAGCGTACCCTGATTTCCCAGTAAGAGAATGAAAACTCGATTCAATATGTATCAACTTCAGAGATTGGCTAGGCAGAGGCCTTATTTTTTTGGAAACGATAAATAGCAATGTACAAAATAAAACAGAAGGAAAAGGCTGTATAATTATGCTTTTGGAATCAGCAAAACCTACAGTGGAAAATGTTTTATACAATTAAAAAGATATGAAAATGTTCCCATTTAAGTTAAAAGAATGCATTTACCATAACTCCATGTATCAAAAAGGTAAGGAAGTTGGAGGAAATTTCTAACCACTCATTTGGTAGTAAACATGAGATTTGCGGTTAGTGCAACAATTGACCTATCTTTTACAATAAGGTCTTTGTTTTCAACCTTCCTTTCCTTACTTTTAGAATCATATGTCTTCTATTAAAAAGTCCAAGTTTTTGTCTATACAAGGGCAAGAAGCCAACTTAGAGAGGTGCAGACTAATGCAAATACATATAGTGGGTGGTTTCTAAATTTTCAAGCTTAGCAAGACTGGACAAATATTTTAATGAAATGCATTTTTGGACTACTTTCTGTCATGCACAGGTAAATGATGAGCTGAAATACTTCATTAGTGGCTAAACAATCAAGACACCTTTGTCTGCTAATCACAAGATCCTATTTTCCTGTGTTCTTGTCTTTGTCTCTGCCTGGGAATCAGCAAGCAATTTAGTAAGTCTAAAAATTGAGAACTCTACACTGTCTTAAGACAGCTTGAAACTAAGAGAAAATTTTAGGCTGCTCATTTTTATTGCTCTGGTCAAGTGTTTAGCAAAAACACTTGAGCCTAAGTAAATGTTTGCTTTTTGATGTGAGTTTAAGCGTTATGATATAGTATAGTGGTTGTCAACCTTCCTAATGCAGGGACCCTTTAATACTAGTATGTGGGCATATCTGCATGTGGGCGGGCCCGCCTGGAGATGAATAGAGGAGTGGTGTCTCCAGTCCTAAGGCCATTGGAGATGTGTTTTCAGATGGTCTTAGGCGACCCCTGTGACCCTTATGAAAGGGTCGTTTGACCCCCAAAGGGGTCACGAACCACAGGTTGAGAACCACTGATATAGTGGAAAGGAACACTGGATTAATATTCAGATCTTTGCTTTTGCCACAAGTTAGTTATGTGACTGTATCAAGTCTCAGCCTCTCTGGGTCTAAATTCTGCTCCAATCTCCTAGACCTATAATGAACAAGCACTTGTTAACAGCTATGTAGTAGGCACTCTGTAATTAGATTAGGATTTTTTGCAGTTCATCAAAAACAACATTCCACCTATGAGCTCTGCATTTTCACTGACTGTCCCAAATGCCTGGAATGCTTTCCTCTTCATCTCTGCCTCCTAGATTCCCTACCTTCCTTCAGCCTAAGTTTAAATTGCACCTTCTGCAAGAATCCTTTCAATATCTTTCTTAACGCTTGCCCCTTCCCTTTGAGATTTTCTCCAATTTATCCTGTATACATCTTGTTTGAACACAGTTATTTCAGTGTTGTCTCTCCCATCAGATAGGTATACAAAATAGATATGAGATAATTGGGTAGGGTGGGATGGGAAAATCATCATGCCAAAGGTAACACAGGTTGAGCCTTAACAAAAACCAAATGATTGAATAAGACACTTTATTATCTGATAGAATCTGTGATCTCATCCATTTAATATTTCTTTCCAATAATGCAGGTTGCAACCTATCCATGCCTCCTCATCCTCTGCCATAGGGAATTCATAAAACATGTGGGAGACCTTTCTTACTTTCTCCACATTCAATGAAGATGTTAGTGCAGAACTCTGTCCATTCTTCTTTCCCACCTTGAGACCATCCCAACTTTTCCTTCTGCCAAACAACTCCTGGATAATACCTTTTACAAACCCTAAAGTGATATATGAGTGTTAGCTATTTCTAGTTATCTGGACTATTAATAAGGAAAGCAGTAATTTTAAGAGACAAGGTTATGGAAGGACTGCAGTTCTGGCCTACGTACAGATAGTGTGAAGACAAGATGGGACACGGAATGCCATGAATGAGGAATATTTGCCAATTTGGCTATGCCATAATGTGTGTTAACAAGAGTAATCTATAAAAGTGAAAAGGTACCCTTAAACTAGGATTTGAAGGATTTTAAATAAATGACAAGCAGAAGAGCTGCTCTGAGTCGTAATAAGGAACACTGAAATTTACTCAGTACAGGCTTGTGCTTTAGGAAAATCTCTTTGGTAGTTATGTGAAGGGAGGATTGGAGAGGGGAGATATGTGAGTCAAGGAGACCAATCAGGAAGCTACTATAGTAGTCTAAGAAAGAGGTAATAAAAATCTGGAGTACAGAGGCAACTACCCAACTGGAGAGAAAGATGTTATGGAAGTAGGAATAGCAATATAGATATTTTCCTTCAAATTTAGTGATTGGGGGCTTAACAGAAAAAAAGAACTTTTGAATATTGATCAATTCCTATATAGCACATAATACACAAAATCCACTGAGAACAAAGGGTAATGTAATGAAAGAAACTCTGGATTTGGAATCTGAGGACCTCGGTTTGAGTTGATCTTTGGTAGTTATGACCTATGTAACTTAGGTGATTCACATTTAAAGGCTATGGGGCCTCAGTCTCCTAGTGTGTAAGAAGAGGAATTGTAGGAGATGACCTCCAAGGTCTTTTCCAGCTTTATATCTTTGAATTTATAATTCAATTCAATCGAACTTATTTCCACAAACATCTATTAAGTATCTAATATGTAAAAGGTCTGGAGACACAAAATCAAAAACAGATGACAGTCTTTTCCCTCAAGGAGTGAATATTCTGCTTAGGGATTGAGTCTTATCATTTCTTGCTATCCTAGTTCGAAATGCTTGAGAAAAGGTGTAATATTTTAATGACTTTGTAGCAATTTAATATGAATATCTAAACCCATTAAATGATATAAAGTAATAGGCCTGTCCTATAAACTTCCTTAATATCAATATAACAGGGAATTCCTTAGCACTTTCTAGTTAGCATTTCAGTTTATAAATTGTAAGCATTCATGTTCCAGGGCTTTATATATTCTCAAAGTTCAAAGATATTAGCCTATCAGTACATTATCACAATTTAATTTACTAGTATCTTCTTTACTTGAGAAAATATGTAATGAAGGTCCAAATTAATAAATCCAAGTACCAGTGAATTCCTGGATACATATAGACTTGCTCTGGTCATTCACATATGTACACAATAACAATGAACCTATTGTTTGTCTAAGATAACACATAGAATCCCTTTACCATAACCTTTTTCAGGATATTTCTAAGGTTGGAAAAAAAAAAACAGGTTTTTTTGGTTGTTTTAGTAAATTTGGCTTTATCCTCTTTAGTAAGATCTGCCATTCTGACTCAGTTCCATGAGATATTCCTCCATGGTAACATTCAGACATTGAGCTAAAAAACATCATTTCTATATTCTGTAAATTGAGGTAATTGTATAAGATTTTCTCAGAAGTCCTTTCCTGCTCTAAATATGTGATCTTCTGAAATATCATCCAGAAACATGACACAGAATTTGAGATTGGGAGAAAAGTCTATGAAAAGGGCATTAGAGCAATATGCTCTGACATATCTTTGTCTTTCTTTGTGCATGTGTGTGTATACACATAAAGCATATATATGCATATATAAAATATATTTTACAATGTGTGATTTTTATTAATTGAAATCTGATTTAATCTTTCATATATCTCTAATAAATTGTAGATATCTCATGACAATAACTGAATCTAATTCATACAAGCCCATAGTGCTTACCACTGTCAGCTTACCACTGACAAGTAAAGTATTAGAATCACAATGTGTGGGGTCTGACAGAAAGGATTATATTTTTACTTTCTGATTCATTGCTAGAACTGGGTCATTTTTGAGGAAATTTTGAAACAAGTTACTTTTTCTTCTAGTGCTAGATAAAATTTAGTATCCAGTTAGCTCACCAAATATTATATAATCTACATGTAAGAAAGTAAAAGAAAGGAGATTTCACAGAATCATAGAATCTCAGATTTGGAAGCAACTTCAGGTCTCCACTTAACCTGGATCCATAGAAAAGTATCCCTGTCATAAAATTCTTTACAAATTATCATTCAGCTTTTAATGACATCTAGTGAGGGGAAACACACTTGCTCCTCAGGTAACCCACTCCATTTTGTAGAGCTTTAATTATTAGAAAGTTTTCCTTGTACCAGTGCTAAATTTATCCCTTTCTAAATCCTATCCTAGTACCTCATTTACATGAACACCTTTTCAAGTACCTGAAGACAGCTACCCTGTTCTTATCAGTTGGGCGAAGGGAGAGGGAGAGAAAGAAGGAGAGGAAAAGAGAGAGGAGAAAAGAGGAAGACAAGAAGAGGGGGAGAGGGAGAGAGGGAAAGAAAGAGGGAGGGAGAGAAGGGGAGAGAGAAAGAGAGAGAGACAGAGAGAGAGACAGAGACAGAAACAGAAAGAGAGAGAGAGAAAAGGAGGGGGAGAGGAAGAAGGGGGAGGGGAGAAGAGGAGGAAAAGGGGAGAGAGAGGGAGAGAGAAAGAGAGGGGCAGGGGGAAGGGGAGACAAACAGACACAGACATAAAGAGAGGGACAAAGGGGAGAACAGGGGAGAAGGGGAGAGAAAGGGAGAGAGAGGGGGAGAGGCAAGACTCTTCTTAGTGGAGAATTATCCAGAATCGGATTCCTAAACTAAACAGCATGTAAACAAAAGTGAAGGGACTGGGGTAAAAAGGTGAGGAGGAGAAGAGCTTTCATTGAATAGAGGAACACAATCTGTCAGTGATCCTAGCTTATACATGTAGTTCTGAGACTTTGTTCCAGCTACTGTTTAACTGAGGATAAAGATGAATATAAAAATGTGTTGAAACTGGGCGAGGGTTCCTGTAGGGTGCTGCCAAGAGGAAGTCAACAAGGAGCGCATACGGCTTAATTGGGAGTCTCATTAAATTCTTGAGGCGATAACATGAGCAAACGTTTTAGGAGTACAGATTATTATGAGGCTGGTGGGACAGCTGCAGGTTGCAAAATTGCAAAACAGAAAGGAAGTAACGACTGAAAGTAGGGACAAGAAAACGCAGGTGTTTGTGTGTAGAAAGTAGATCAGAAGATAGAATAAGAAAAATGCTTTTTAATCTAACCTTTACTAATGAGCAAACTTGGGTAAGAAGATACTCTTCTCTAGATCTTTAACATATTCATATAGACCCATGATCCAATCAAGGTGGTTATCCCTTCTAGTGATGCCAATCATAACCCATTATTGCCTATGCTTTCTGATTGATATACAGTAGTATTGTGAAAATAATGAGTTAATGTTTTCAAAGCCTTTTGAAAATTCACCTTGAAAAAAAACCATGGGAGCCTGAATTGTCACTGTTATCAGTGGATCTCACAATGTTAGTTTGTCAACTGTGTCAAAAACACCCTACAAGAACTTACATGTTTCTTCTCTTATGTTGAAACACCCCTGCCCGGAATAGAGTAATCCCTGAGGCTAAAGAGAACATACTAAGACCTCCCATGTAGATGGAGCTGTATCCATTTTTTTACACTACTAAAAATAATTTTCATAGAGGAGCTTTCACTCTTCTTCACTGCAACTAACTTGATATAAAATGAAATCAATTTTGCTGGGTCAGTTAAGCAATGCATTTTTTAAACAATTTGAAACACACAGATTAATTAATGATTAGATACTAGTGAAATGTTTAACCTAAGCAGACAATTATACTACAAATAAGTTACATATAAACATAGATGTCTCCATATCATATTCTGAAATTCCTTGAGGTGCTAATCTGAAATGTCCAACTTAATTCAAAATTAGGTAGAGGAAAAGATGGAAAAGCATGTGCTTCTTAACTTTCATGACATTTGAAAGTAGAGGGACTACATAAGTTAAAGAAGACTTAAGTGTATTCTTATCATGTAAAACTATTTGTTTTCAATGAATAGGCATTTATTGAGCATCTAATGTGACTGAAAATGGATTCTGCTCTGGAGATACACATACAAAAGAGAAACTATCCAGGTCTTCAAGGAATTTATAGCCTAATGGGGAAAGGGGAGCTGGGGGGAGTAGTTAGAGAAGGCACAACTTGATCACCGATAAGTAAATACAAAGTGATGGGTGGAGGATTACTAACAACTGCCAGAATCAGGGAAAGCTTTTCAAAGGCAGTTATATTTGAACTGAGGCATGGACTTGGAGATTCCAAATGACAGAGCTGCAGAGGGAGAGCACTGCAGGCATGGGGCCGCCTTTTTCAAGGCCCAGAGGCAAAAGATAGAATGTCTTGTTAGGGTAACAACAAACAGGCCAGTTTAGTTGAAGCTTAGAATCTGTGAGGGCAAATAATGTATAATCAGCCTGGAAAGAAAAGCTACAGAGGCTAGAGCAAGATTGTGAAGTGTTTTAAATGCCAAATAGAAGAGTAAGTATTTTATCTCCAAAGTTAAAGAGATGATGTGGCATCCACGCAGGATACAGGTGTGGCAAAGGGTGATTCACAACTTCTGTTACTCCATGTCTCGGAAGGCCTTTCTCTTTTTGCAAAGTACTCATCCCACTCCTCTGCAATGTGGTAGGTTACTCGGCTGGGCTGCCTGGGTCTGCTCTTTTCTTGATTCTGTTGCTAGCTTACTTTCCTGCTGTGAGGGATCATACTCCTTGAAGCTATTTCCTCTTTTAAGAAAACGTCTCTCTGTCTCTCTGTATCAGTGTCTGTCATGTCTGCCTGTCTCTGCTCTCAGCTAAATGCATTGTCATGACAGAGAACTAGATGGTGAAGGGGAGCTGGGATGGGAGAGGAGGTGGGAGCTGAAAGAGTGAGGAGGGAGAGAGTAAATCCTTCCTTCTCTCCCTCCCTCAAGATGCAATGCCAACTCTAGATGCTTCAACTGATGAATAACTTGCTGGGATTTTCCCCCTTATTTTGAATTACATTTTGTAAAAAGCATAGATCCAAAGGGCATGACTGATTCCCTTAGCCAATATCGAGATGTTTCCTGTGTGCTCTCATTTGTCACCAAGGCTCTATCATCCTCTCAAAGAAATTTCTTCAAGGAATTATTCACACACTATTGTAGGATGATAGGAAAGTTAGTTAACACCTACTTTTCCCTTGTAATTAAATTCTGGCTTTTTCTTTCATCAGTTGAGGTAGAGAATGGAACTCCCTCCCTTAACCTGATTATAATTCTGGCCTTCTGTGACTACCTTATTAGAGGTAGGAGGGAAACTCCTTCTTTTCTATTCAGAAATGATTTTAAAGTTCATATGAATTAAAGAAAAGTTATTCTTTGTTCATGCTCATACACTTCAAGACACAAGGTTAAAACTAAATAATTTTCAGAAGAGTATATGCATACCAAGTACATACTATATATAAGTAATTTGGATCTGCTAATTCACTGTTTAACTAATTAGATTAATCAGTACAAATTTAATTATGCAGAGGAACATTTTCCCTTGAGTTTAGCTTAATCATTGTACTTAATAATTGTGTGTAGAATAAGTTTAACTAGAATGTGTATTTAAGTTGCATTTCAAATTTGAAATTTGAAGTTCTTTGGAGGAAGCAATATCAGTACCCTAAAGTAACACTACTCTCTCACACAGCAAAAAGTAGCTGATTATATCCATACGTTATTATTGGTTCTATAGGAAAGACATTTTAACACATGGATGTAGTTTATATATATATATATATATGTGTATGTATATATGTACAAATGTACATGTGTTTATAAATATGTATGTATGAATGTGAACATGTATATGTGTATATATGTATGTAGCTGAATAGGAGTATATAGCTGAATATGAGTTAGTTCTTAGTTCAAATCTCACCTCAGCCACTTCCTGCCTATGTATCCCTGGGTAAATCATTTAACCTTTCTCAGATTCAATTTTCTCATCTGTAAAATAAGGATAATAGCACCTATCTTACAAAGTTGTGGGAATCAGTGAGATGATAAATGATTTTGAAAAACTTAAAGCTCTCTATTTCTCTCTGTCCCTCTCCATGTAGCATACATACACAAAATGAATTGGAATATGCTATTTATTAGGTGGGCTAGCAATTTAATAAAAAAGCTTAAAGTTCATGAATAAGTGTCGTATATACATAAATTAAATCTGCCAACAATGTGAATTATACAGTTTGGCTTAATTACTATCTATTGTTATTATTATACTATTACTACCTATGTTATATATCTATAAATGTCCATTCTACCCTTCAGAATATAAACTCCTTGGGGGCAGGGATTATCATCCCTCCCCCCATTCTTTGTAACTCAAGCACTAGTGTAGCACATAGAAATCACTTAAAAAATGTTTGTTTTTGTTAATATTCCCATGGTTTATGACCCCACCATTCCTCAAAAATTCCATTTACCTCCACAACCCCATCCTGTTTTCTTTGACCTTTCCTATATTTTTTGAATGCTAAGTGCTTTACAAATATCACACTTGAGATGAGAAAAACAATACTAAGACATAGGTACTATAATTATTTCCATTTTACATTTGGGGGAGTTGAGACAGGCAGAGAGTAGATGACTTGCCCATGGTCAGTCAGCTAGTTAAGTGGTCTGATTTGTACTCAGACATATTTGACTTCTAGTATGGTGATAACTGGTCAAAACTTTTTCATACCAAAATTTAACCTGGTGTAGGTTATACTCCCAAATGCCCAAGTTTCAAATAAGTAACAACTAACTAATTTAGTAAACTAATTCATATTACTGAATTCTTCTTTGCTAATGTTAGTTTTTCCAGGTAGTATGTATGCCAACAGAGGCCTTCTAGATTTAGTGCCCCAGTCTAAAGGATTAGTTCAAATAGAGGGCTTTTCAGGTATCCTTGGAAATTATGGAGTATGACATTATTAGGAAAGATGAATTTTATATTGTCTCTAAAACTGTGCCACAATTACAGGGAATATGCTATATCTAAGGAAACATTTTCATTATGGATGTCCATATTCAAGTAAACTTATTTAATAAATGAAATATTATGCTCTTAAAATATTTCATAATGACAAATGACCATAAAGATTTGGAAGGACTACATCCCCAACAAAAGCAATAAACACAAAAACAAAAATTCAATTGAATTTACAATATTATTAATGGCTCATACAGGAATCAAATGACTATTTCTAATCTAAAATCATATTTATTGACTGTGCTAAAATTTACTAAAAGAAATTTAACTTTAAAACTAATTAGAGTAAAAAAAATTATAACATTCTTTGACAGAAACCTATGCTTAATCTTCAGATATTCAGGCTTTCCTTCACCAGCTGTTGTAGTATATAAACACACAGAGTAAGTTGTTTCACTCTTTATAATTTAATATTTGCTAACAAATACATTTTCTTTTTCTCATTATGTTCGAACTAAACATGTTCCTTTAAGCTCTCTCCCAGCGAACAACATCAGCAGCAATCTAGTTAATGAAGTACTTTTTCTAAATATTCTTCTTTAGAAATTTCATATCTTTAACATAATGACTGAACAATCTCAGATAATTTGCAATTGTGTTTTAACGTGAATAAAGAGTGTTGCAAATGTGAACCACTGGAGTCTCTAACATCTATGGTGCATATACTGGAATTTAAGATAAAATATGAGTTTGAATAATTTTTCTTTTAATTTTATTTTTCTCTATGGAATATTATTTAAATTCTGGGTGTCATATTTTAGAAAAGAATGATTCTAACAATGTAATGACAATATAGATTAATGAACAGATTATTGTTTTCGGAACCGAGAAGCCCTGCCTCTTACAGATGCTGACCGTGTGACCCTGGGTAAGCTGTGTAACCTCTTAGAGCTCCAGACAACTCTTTAAGAATACAAGTTGTGAAAGAGGTGCTACCCTACCCCATGGGAAGCTTCTTCACTCGGGAGTTCCTGATACCATTAAATCTGAGGTTCAGTCTCTACCCCTTATAATAAAGAAGAGAAGAGAAGAGAATAAACCTTTATATCGAACCTGCTATGTACCAGGCACTGTACTAAGCACTTTTTACAGCTGTTTCATTTGATCCTCCTAACAACTCTGTGAGGGAAGGGCTATTATTAACTCCATTCTACAGTTGAGAAATCTGAGATAGGCAGAGGTGAAATGACTTGCCCAAGCTCACACAGCTAGTAAGTGCCTGAGATAAAATTTGAACTCAGGACTTTCTGATGCCTGGCTTGGCACACTGAGCTAGATGTAGCTGCCTCTGTGAGGCACATAGTGATGCTCAATATTTGAACTGACATTTTAAAGTTTGTAAAATGTTTCACATAGAAAGGGCCTGTGATATGGCAAGTCCTCCCTGTCAGGTCTTTCAAAATGGAATTTACAGTTATTCTGACACAAAGCTAACTTTCCTAATGAAATGCAAAGGCTGTCAGTCAAAATAAAAGAATCAAATAGTTGAAAAGGAAAAAGGTAAGAATGTGGGTTTATAGGGTGGTCATTAATAATTGGCACTGAAATTTTAGTTTTAGTGATAGTAACAAACCTGCCCTTAAAATCATTTAAAAAGAAACAAAACAAAATCAGATAGTTCATTTTAAAGTGAAATAATAGAAGAAGCTTCAGACAAAGCTACTCCTTTGTAGATAGGTCAATTGCCAGATACCATTAGTACCAAGCATGGAAAAGTGAGGATGACCATTCAATCATTCAGCTTCACTGGGCCTTTTTCTTGGCCTGTGTATAAAATTTCACAAATTCAAAATTTCAGAGAGAACTAATATACATTTTTCTCTAACTTAAGCAAAGATAACCAATGAGAAAAATTTATAAATGTAGACACACTCTCTTTCTCTCTCTCTCCCTCTCTCTTTCCCTCTTTCTCTCTCTCTCTCTCTTTCCCTCTTTTCTTCTTTCCCTCTCTCTCTCTTTCTCTTTCTCTCTCTCTCTCTCTCTCTCTCTCTCTCTCTCTCTCTCTCTCTCTCTCTCTCTCCTACTTCCAAATCCAGTACTCTTTCCATTTTTTCCATGTAGTCTTGGCCAAATATCAGGGAAGGGGATATTTCCCCTCTGTTGAGTTCTAGTAGTCACTGCTTATCTTTTCATTGTATAGGAATTCCCTGTTAAAAAAAAAAAAGTCTTGTCATGACACACTATGATAATTTACTATTGTTCCATTCATCTTTATTTGTATTTCCCAAGGCCTTTTGTAGACTTCCGGATTCCTTTCCTACCCTATCTGGTAGTCTCTCAAGGACCATATCAATTTTTGACAGTCTTTCCTCTTCCTGAAGAATACAAAATAGTAACAAGGGTCCCAAGTGTGTATTTTGTTAAATCAAAACTTTCTGTGAGTTCATAGAAGACTTCAGTCATCTCCATGAATATAATCAGACAGCTGAGTCTGATTTCTTCTCATTGCTTATTCTTCAAATAATATAATTTTTCCTTAAAAAGCACACTTGTCACAATACAATTATATCACATCATTTCCCTAGTCTCCTCCCACTCTGTTCCACTTCACTATATCAGCTATAGAGTTCTTATTAATGGTCCAATTAACCCCATTTTATTCTGTCATTCTTGTTCTTCTTACATAGAGTGTGACTGGCTACTCTTTCTCTTTCTTCTCACCTATCTTTACATCCCCTACCCTGGACCAGTTTGTTTTATATATTTTTTCTCCATGTTTTTTCACATACAAACAAAAATATATGCCATTTCCTGACTCTTGTCCAAAATGATGAATTTGCACTGAACTCATTTGGAGAAATGTCTAAGACAAATTAAGAAACAAAGGGAGTGGCTTCTGTAGGAAGGACACTCATTTACTGTATTTTTACAAAGCACTTCCTGCTTGGGGTCTATGTCCTTTGTTCTCTCAGACCATGGTTGGATATAATAAAACAAAGGAAAACCAAGAGCAAATACTTGTAGCATCCAAAATGCTGATGCTGAAGATTCGCTGCCAATGAGAAACAGACCCTTATTTTATAGGGGAAATAAGACCATGACTCAACAACATTGGCAAATAGATCTGCCAACAATTAGTTAACCCAAGCAAGTCTGTGAATTCACTCTGTTTTTATTTTTTGTTTTAAGGTTGCATCTACATGAAACTGAAACATGCAGATGGGAAGTAAAAAATTAGTTGTTCTTCCAGATGTCTTATCTCCTCCCTGCCAAACATCTGGACATTTGGAAGTATCTTCTAGGTTTTGTTCTTAGCATCTAGATGGTGAGCCTCATGGAGACAAGACATTCATATGACTGACTTAATAATTCTTGTTTTTCAACATTGAGTATGATAGAAGGAATACTTGATTTGAAATCAGAGGACCTGGGTTCAAAACCTAGATCTGCCAATTAGTGCTTACTTTGTAACTTGGGAGGATATTCAACATCTTTGGGCCTCAGTACCTTCTACGTCTTTTTTTCAGAGAACACTCCTCAATGCTGAGTCCTTTTCCTTCCACCCTGCACAAAGAGATTTTTATCCAAAAGGAGAGTCTCTCCACAGCAGGAACCAACTAGCCAAAGGATTACTCATCCCAGGTGCCTGTGCAATTCTGGATATCTAAAGGAAAAAATAATAATAATTCAGGCTCTTTAAACTTAACAGCTTGAATCCGTATGACTATGACTATATATTTGAGTCACCAATTAGCTAGATGGCCCACTGGACAGTGCACTGAACTTGGAGTTAGGAAGAATTGAGTTCTAATCCTGCCTCAGACACCTATTAACTAAACAAATCACTAACTAAAATTAGCCCCCACATCTCAAGCTTGTATTAAGAATCAACTGACAAAAAGTGTCAAGTGCCTTTTCAAACCCTAAAGGGCTATGTACATGTAAGCAATTACCATCTTACTACTTCTCTCTCCAAAAGATTCACCAGGATTGCAGATCTTACTAGTGAGAATAAAGATCAAATTTATTGAAATAACCACACAATCCTTTCCTTGCTCCAGATTAAAATTCCCTTGGAAAGGTTATGGACAGGCATAGAATTTGTGTTATCCTTGTTTGATATCTAAAAATAAAATCCAAAGTGAGGTGCAGAAGTTAAGTAATGCTCACTTTCAACTAATTAAGGACTTTCCAGAAGCAAAATTAGAACTAGACAGACTAGAGAGAGAGGGAGGGAAGGAGGAGGGGGGCTGCATAATGTAGTTGAAGAAACAATAAATTTAATTGGACATTGGGTTTTATGTTCTGGTATTTCTATATAACCTCTGCAAGTATCTTAATATCTCTGGGCATAGAAGTGAGAAGGCTGGCCTAGCTGATTTCTAAAATCTCTCCCACCTCTTTTCTGTATGTATGTAAATGGCAAATGTTGATCAATAGAATGTGAAACCTAATGGGACAGTCAGATCTCCAGGGCACAGAGATACAAACTCAATCTTTCAACAATAAAAGTGGCCAAATGGTAAGTTCCAGTTCATTAGTTAGATAAGTAGGAAAACAAGGTGCTCTAATGAGGTCAAAGTCCCACATTCTATTTCTCTACAGGGTGGTTAGCTTCCTTTTGTTCTATAGCAACTAAATGTGACTGATTCCACACATCTGTCTCTCAAAACTTTCTTAGGAAGAATAATCAGTTAAGTCAATGGAGGTTCATTGCAAATTTATCCTATTCCTAGAAAAAAATTAACTCAAGTCACATAATTAAATGGGAATAAACAGCTTGATCTCTGTATATAAAGGGCAGGATATTTATTACCATTATTATCATTACTACTGCTATAGATGTCTTTTATTCATTGATCAATTTTCTTTTAATAAATCATTCGTAAAATTAGATCCTCCAAACTCTGGGGGCAAGCTATTAAGCCCATTCTCCAGAGTTGGAGAGGACCTCTAAGGACATCCAGTTTAATTCATACTCTCTACAGCCTCCCTGACAACTTGTATTCAGCCTGAATTTGAACATGTCCAGTTACAGGGAGCTTATGACTTTCCCAGATAGCACTCTCCAGAATCTCAAGAGATGGGAGGAACTCTGAGGACAGGAGGGTGCCCTCTAGTCCCAAGAAAGTATCCTCTCTACTGAACCTCATGATCATTGAGCCTTCAATCCTAGTGATAGGATGCTCATCATCTGCTCAGATTGCTAATTCCATTCCTAGATACCTTGAATTGTAAGAAAAGTGTGTCTTTCTTCCCTGCCGTCTCTCCCATATGAAAAAAGTCAAGATAACTGCCTCTCTACTGCCCAGTATTCCTAGATCTGCCCAATGGGGTCAAGCTTTTGAGAGAATATAGAGGAAAACACAGCCCTGTGCCCTTTTCTTGTACGGTGTTGCCTTTCAAATTTCATATTTAACAAATATCTGAAATTCTAAGTGAAAGGTCATCCACAATACTCATTTCAAAATATAAAACTTTGACTCTTTGAATCAGTTCACAAGTAGCCATGAAGTCTCAGATTAAGAATAACCTTTGGAGTACTCTACATTATCTAAACTTTCATTGAAGAATCAGATATTTATGGACCTTCTCTTTGACAGTCCTTTCCAAAAGCCATTGATAAATGGATGGTTTATTAATTCTTTGTGGGAAAATTAAACAGTAGCATGAAGAGGGGTGTTAACTTCCTCTTTAACTTCTAATTATGGTCACAGAAATTGTGGCAATGTTAACCATTTTAATGCTAGAAAAAAATATTAGATCCAAATGAGAAACTGTTAAGTCTTCTGGTTTTCCTTTCTAAATTAAATGATCCTTTCTTAGAAACAGTTGTAAAAACACAGTGACATACTGAGATAAAGACACTTTAAACATTTTCCAGGTTTGGTCCTAATTCTTCAAACAATAAAAGTCTATGTGTCATTGACAGTGATTTCAATTTCATGCAAATAGCCTTATGTGGCTCTTTTCTATAGAAAGTGACTACATATTTTAGGATTCTTTATAAAGGGCTAATTATCTGGCAAAAAATTTTATGAAGTACATTAAACAGCACTGGAGATATAGCTTCATAAGATTAGCAGGACTGCATTTGTACAATGCATATTTACTGACTTCATAATATCTTCATTACACTGAGCTTGGTAATGAATGAGACATAAAAGATTAAGAAATAATACTCTCTCTTGCAGTGTTTTAAGAGAAGACAAAGATCATTTATGTTTGTAGGAGAGATGAGTGTGTTACCTACAAGCATATGTGTATCATCTTCTCTTAGTCTATTAATATGGCAAGCAGGAGAAGGAGATAGGAATATCTAGGAAGGGAAAGAAACACAATGGTTAGATACAGGCCATGGAAATACCATAGCCTGTCATATTCTTGTGGTTCAAATGAAATTTCAGAGTAATTTGAATGAATGCCTTAGATGGTCAAAGGAGATGAACAGAGAGTTCTCAGAAGAAGAAATCAAAGCCATCTATAGTCACATTTTAAAAATGCTCTAAATCAATGCTGATTAGAGAAATGCAAATTAAAACAGCTCTGAGGTATCACCTCACACCAATGCCCATCAGATTGACTAATATGACAGAAAAAGAAAACTACAAATGTTAAAGTGGATATGGAAAAATTGGGACACTAATTCATTCATTCTCTGTGGAAGTTGTGACCTGATCCAACTATTTTGGAGAAAAATTTGGAATTATGCCCAGAGAGCTATAAAACTGTGCATACCCTTTGACCCAGCAATATGACAAAGATATCAAATTAAAAAGGAAATATGTACATAAATATTTATAGCAACTCTTTTTGTGGTACCAAAGAATTGGAAATTGAAGGAATATCCATCAATTGGGGGATGGCTGAACAAGTTATGGTATATTATTGTGATGGAATACTAATGTTCTTTAAGAAACACTGAGCGGGGCAGCTAGGTGGCACAGTGAATGGAACACCAGCCCTGGAGTCAGGAGGACCTGAGTTCAAATACGGCATCAGATACTTGACAGACTTAGCAGCCGGGTGACTTTGGGCAAGTCACTTAACGCCAATTGCCCTCCAAAAAGCAAAAAACAAAAAACAAAACGCTGAGCAGAATGCTTTCAGAAAAATCTGGGAAGATTTTTATGAACTGATGCAAAGTGTACTGAAGAAACCCAGGATATCATTTTACACAGTAAGAGCAATATTCTATGATGATCAACTATGAATGACTTAGCCAGCAGTGAGTAATTTGCAGCCTTAAGGCCCCCTATGGCCTTCTAGGTTCTTAACTGCAGCCTTTTAACTGAATCCAAATTTTACAGAACCAATCCCACCCCTGGACTTAAGTATTCTCAGCAATACAATGAAGCAGATAATTCTGAAGGACTTAGGATGAAAAATACCATCCATTTCCAGAAAAAAAAAAATGATGGAATCTGAATGTAGATCAAAGCTTTTTTTTAACTTTGTTTTTTTTTCTTTTTGATCTGTGTTCTGTTTTGCAACATGGCTAATATGGAAATATGTTTCACATGATTACACATGTATAATCTATATCAGAATGCCTGATTTCTCAAGGAAGGCAAGATGAAAAAGGGAAGGGGGGAATTTGGAACTCAAAAAATTATTTTAAAATGAATGTAAAAAATTATTTCTACATGTAATCAAGAAAAATAAAATAAAACAATTTTAAGAATAAAAAAGAAAGAATGCGTTAGTATCTATCAAGGGGCATTGCAGTGGAAGAATTTTAGTTTTGACTTTGGTCTACAGTGAGAAATTTGTCATTAGAAATTCATGAACCAAGTATTCTGGCTTACTCCATCTATTCATGAGAATTCATGAAATATCAGTGATTTTGTCAGTCTCAGGCAACTCCCAATGTGGGAACTCCTTCCTTTGGTATGTATTACAACCCATCTCTGACTGACTGTATAGATAAATCCTGGGGAGCTGCCTGGAATATACAGCAATTAAACTCCTTGTCCATGGTCTCAAAGCTAATAAATATCAGGAGCAAAAACTGAGTTCTAATAATGATGACTAAACAATTGAATGGCAAAGCAAATGATGGTCAGTGAATGTAGTACAATATTACTGTGTTATAAGGAATGATAAATGTGGTAAATACAAAGAAACATGTAAAATATCTAAATGAATTGATATATAGCCAAGCAAACAATATACACATGACTACAATGATGCAAACAGAAAGAACCACCACAATTTTTTTTTAAGTTAATGCTGCAGGAGCCAAGATTAAAGAAAAGAAGCAGAAACCCAACCAAATCTTCCAACATTCCTCTCCAAACAATTTTAAAATAATGTTTGAATTGAATTCTGGAACAGCTCAGCTGATGAAAGGTCAAGATAAAACTTTTTTTTCTAGCCTAACACAACTTAAGAACTCAGAAGGAGAGGTCTATGACACCAGGGTAGAGGCCGGCCCAGCGCTGACATGGCCACACAAGCTGTGGACCTTGGAGGAGGCTGCCATATCACCAGCAGTAGAAGAAGAATTGGATAATTGGTCAGAAAGAGTTTACAGGGCACCCTGAGCTGACACTGAGAGAAGGACCTGTTGCTGTTTGGTGGCTTCATTGCCCATGTAAAGTTTAATGTCACAGTCAAGGGTGGAGAATAGTGCTTGTAGTCAGTCATAGGGGAGCAGGGGCACAATTCCAGTGCCCAAAAGGCACTTGTAGCTACAAAGGAATAGAGTTCTTTCCTACTTAAATATCAGAACACAGATGAGAAGAACAATGACCACACCTCCTCCTGGACCACACCACCTTGGAAACATTAAAACAAACAAACAAACAAACACAAAAACAACTTACAAACTCTGAGAACTAGCTCTCAAAAAGCATCATTAAAAAATCTGAAGCTTGGGACAGTGCTGCTTCACCCCTAGATGAGCAGAAGTCAACTTTAACATAAAGTTCAAAGTCAAGAAATAGGCTGCAAAAGTGAGCAAACTGAAAAAAAAAAAGCACTTTACCATAAAAAGCTATTATGAGAGGAAGGAAAAACAAGAAACAAATTCAGAAATCAAACATGTGAAAATAACAAACAAAACCCTAGAGAAAAAAATAGATACAATCCTAACAAGAATTTCTTGAAGTGTTAAAGAAAGAGATGAGAGTGGTAGAAGAAACTTGGAAAAAAGAAATGAGAGTGATACAAAAGAATTATGAAAAGAGAATCAGCAGCTTTGTAAAACAGGCACAAAAATACTGAAGAAAATAGCATTTTTAACAAACAGAACTGTCAAAATGGTAATAGAGGCTTGAAAATTCACTGAAGAAAAGAACTCCTTACAAAGTAGAATTGACCAAATGGGGAAAAAAGTTTACAAACACTCTCTGTCTCTCTCTCTCTCTTTATCTCTCTCTCTCTCTCTCTCTCTCTCTCTCTCTCTCTCTCTCTCTCTCACACACACACACACACACACACACACACACACACACACACACTTCTTAGAATTGGGCAATTGGAGGCTAATGACTCCATGAAATAGCCAATAAAACAAAGCTAAAAGAATGGGGGAAAAGAAAAGTATGAAATATATCATTGTAAAAACAACTGACCTGGAAAATAAATTAAGGATAGATAAATTAAGAAATGTTGCAATACCTGAAAACCATAATCAAAGAAAGATCCTGGATCTAGACATTATTTTTCAAGAAGTTACAAAGGAAAACTTCCCTGATATCTTAGAAACAGAGGGTAAAATTGAACTTGAAAGCATTTGCTCGTTAATTCCAGACAGAGATCCCAAAATGAAAACTTCCAGGAATATTATAGCCAAATTCCATAGCTCCATGTCAAGGAGAAAATATTATAAGCAGCCAGAAAGAAACCATTCAAAATACATGGAACCACAGTTAGGGGTCATACAAGACTTAGCAATTTCCACACTAAGGGAATGGAGGACTTGGGATATGACATTCTGAAGGCAAAGGTTACAGATTATAACCACAAATAACCTATCCAACAAAACCAAATATAATCTTTCAGGGGGCAAAGGTAATTTAATGAAATAGAGAACTTCCATGCACATATGATGAAAAGACCACCGCTGAAGAGAAAACATGACATTCAAGTCCAAGATTCTAGAGAATTATAATAAGGTAAATATGAAAGAGAAATCATAAGTGACTTAATAGGGTTAAACTGTTTACCTTCCTATATGGAAGATGATATAGGTAATTCCTAAGAACTTTATCATTATTAGGACTGTAAGACTATACATAGACAGAAGGCAATGCTATGAGTTGACTATGATAGGATGATCTCAAGGAAAATTAAGGGGTGAGGAAGAGGAATGCACTTGGAGAATGAAAAAGGGGAAAGAATGGGGAACACTATTTCTTGTAAAGGAGATGCACAAGGAAGAGTGTGTACAGTGGAGGGGAAAATGGAAGGTATTGGTGGGCCATGCTTTTGCCTCAGTGTTATCTGAATCAGGTGAAAAGAGGAAGAATAGACACACATAAACACACACACACACACACACTCAACTAGGTACAGAAACCTATCTTAATAGGTAAATAGGAGAGGAAAGTGATAAGAGAAAGGGGTGGAGTGATAAATGGGAAGGTGCATAAAAAGAAGCAATGTTCAGAAGTGAAATAGACTTTTGAGGAGGGATAAGGTAAAATGGGAGGAAGAAACAGAAGAAAATGGGATGATGGGAAATCTACAGTTAGTCATCATCATTATAAATGGAATAATACCATGCATAAAACCAAAGCAGCAGAATGGATTAGAAAACAATAACCAATAATGTGTTGCTCAGAAGAAGCACACCTGAAAAAAAGACACACTGAGTTAAAATAGAGGGCTGGAACAGAATCTATTATACTTCAGCTGAGGTTTAAAAAAAAAAGGCAGGGATAGCAACCATTACCTTAGACAAAGAAAAAAAAAGAAAAAAGAAAATATCTAATTAAAAGAAATAATCAGAGAAACTATGTCTTGCTAAAGGATACCACAGACAATGAAGTAATATAAAAAAAAAACCACATTTACAGTAGGTTTCTGTTATGGGAATGGGAATCTGAAGAACTTTCCAGTCTCTTGGCCCCTTGATAGGCATAAGTGAATCTGAGAACCTTCCCTGATTTGAAAATATACTTTGCCCCCTGATAGGCTAAATGTGGTCACATGGAGCCTGTGGCGGGAAGCTTGTTTTTCCCACACCTTGTTACTTTGTGATTGGGCAGTGGGTCAAGAGAGTTGTGACATTCTCTGATCCAGGAGAAGGCTATATATACCCTGATGTGAGATTTTGCTTTGGGGCTCACTTTGGGAAGAGTTGTGTGATTTGTCCAGATGAGAGTCTGGGCAGCCAATGACACCCCCCCCCCCAACCCCAACTCCCAGCTTTGAAAACCTGGATGTTGGTACTTTCCTCTCTGGGAACTAACTAGGTATGGATGTAATGGTCAGACAGCTGGAAGCCCTGTCTACTGAATTGTGTTATTTTCTGTTGTATTCTCTGAAGTTCAGGCTGTTGGCTTTTTCCCCTGAACTAGGTAAATGATCTATGTTTGATTAATTAAAGTAAGTTATTAACCCATTTTGAGCTTCTTTCTTTTAGAAAAGCAGATCTAAGAACCTGTGCTAGCAGCCATCCTGGGTATGCTAGGGTGCTTGCTGCTACAGTTTCTCTGACAAAAGTCTCATTTATCAAATATATCGGGAACTAATGATTGATAAATGTTCAAAATACATGACCAGTTGTTTTCAGAAGAAGAAATCAATGTTATCTCTAATCATATGGAAAAAAAAACCACACCTCTAAGTCACTCTTGATTAGAGAAATAAAAATCAAAACAAACCTGAGGCACCATCTTACACCTATCAGGTATAATCTAACATGAAAGAAATGGAAAATAATAAATGCTGGGCATGAAGAAAGAAGGGATGTAGAAAAATAAGGACACTAATGCACTACTGGTGGAGTTGTGAACTAATCCAACTATTCTGGAAAACAACTTGGAACTATAGTCCAAAGGGCTATAAAACTGTTCTTACCCTTTGACCCAGCAATATTACTATGAGGTCTGTACTCCAAAGAGATAAAAAAAAAAAAAACAAAACACAATGAAAAGGATCTATATTATAAAAATATTTATAGCTGCTCTTTTTGTTGCAGCATAGAATTCAAAGTCAAAGGTATACTTATTAATTGGAGAATGACTGAAGAAGTGGTAATCTACTTGGTTATGATGGAATATTATTATGCTATAAGAAATGATGAGGGGGGGGAGGTGACTAGGTGGTACAGTGAATAGAGCACCAACCCTGGAGTCAGGAGGACCTGAATTCAAATCTGGCCTCAGGCACTTAACACAAAACTAGCCATGTGACCTTGGACAACTCCAATGGCTCTACCTTCCCCCCTCAAAAAAAAAGCAAAAAAAATAAAGAAAGAAAGAAATGATGAGGGGAATGTTTCAGAAAACCTGGAAAGACTTACATGAATTGATGCAAAGTGGAAGGAGCAGAACCAGTACAACACTGAACACAGTAACAACAATGTCTTAAGGCTGATCCACTGTGAAAGACTTAACCATTCCTAAGAACACAATTGTCCCGTAGAATTCCAAGGGACATATGAGGGAAAAAAAAAAAAACTAGACACTTCCAGAGTGAGAACTGAAGAATTTCGAGTCCAAATTGAAGTATCACTTCCCCACTTAAATTCCTGAAAGACATCCCAAAATAAAAACTCCCAGGAATATTATAGCCAAATTCCATAGCTCCCATGTCAAGGAGAAAATATCGCAAAGCAGCCAGAAAGAAAAGCATTCACAAAACATGGAATCACAGTCAGGGATCATACAAGACTTAGCAATTTCCACACTAAAAGAATGGAGGGCTTGGGATATGATGTTCTGAAGGCAAAGTTACAGGATTACAACCACAAATAACTTATTTTTCTTGCTTTTTTTTCAACATGTCTAATATGGAAATGTATTTTGGATTTCACATATATAATTGATATATTGCTTGACTTCTCAATGAGTGGGGAAGGGGTTAAATAAAGGAAGTGAATTTGGAATCGAAATTAGGGAAAAGTGTCAAAAGTATTTTAAAAGAACAAAGAAGTGAATCCTGCAAAATTATATTAAAAAGCATGGTTGAAATGAAGAGATACGAAAAGACACTCCACCCCACCCCTTTACAGAGGTGGGAGATTCACGGAAGTTATACATAGCACATATTTTCAGGCTTTTTAGATGTATTGGTCAGTTAGTCTGGCTTTTCTCTTCTTTTTTCCTTTTATTTTTTTGTCTTTAAAAATATGAGTTATTATATAGAATGGCTTTCTGGGAGGAAATAGGTAGTGGGGTTAATTGTAGTGATATAAAAGAAAATAACACTAAAATGATTTTTTAAAAACCAAGGGTAGGATTTTCATCCAGGTTTTTTTTTTTTTAGCTTTAGGAAATACAGGAGAGATACAGACTAGGAATTAGGAAGATTCGAATTCAAACGCTGCCTTAGACCCTAACTGTGTTGTTTTGGGTAAGTCAAATAATTCTCAGTATCTTCATCTATAGAATAGGGACACTAATTTTATCCATCTCCCAGGATTGTTGAAAGGATCAAATTCAATAATTTGTGTAAAATACTGTGCATACTTAAAGCACTTTATAAATTCTAGTTTATTGTTAATCATCAACCACACTGCCTTTGTTCTTTAATCTCTAACCTGGTATTAATGACACTTTTTTTTTTTTGGTAGGAAACTCCTATCTATACTCCATCAATGATAGGTTTGTAGCAAAAGATTCCCCAACCTTTAAACCAATCCATAGAATTCTGAGCTTCAACCTCCCATAACCTATTGCCTATTAGACTTTGTCTACCTAATGTCCTTTACTTAACGCATCTTAAATTCATTTTCAAAAGAGACCTCCTTATCTTTCCCTCTATCCCCAAGCCTATCCATTATGTATTCTTCTTAACTTTCCATTTCTGTTGAGTCTCCCTATAACTTGTCAATGAAAGCTAGAACATCAGAATCCTCATGACCTTTTTATTCTCTCTTATGCCTATTTCCAATTTCCAGCTCAACAATTTTACCCTTCATCTAATTTCACATCCATTCCCTTATCTCTCTCATGTGGCTATCACTCCAGTTTGGGGCCTAATGTCCTATCATCATCACCTCTGAACTATTACAATAGCTCTTAAATGGTATTTATGACTCATCTATTCCTTCTCCAAACCATCCTCCATAATGCTAATAAATTGATATGGTCCTGACCATGTAAATCTACTCCTCTGTTAAAAAAAAACACAATGGCTCCCAATTACTTCTAGTCTAGAGTATAAAAGTTCTTTGTATTCAGTCTTTTAAAATATGTCTCCAGACAACTTTTCCATGTTTATTACATATTGTTTTCCTTCCTGCTTGCTATATGCTGGCCGGTGAGACTCTAACTCCCATCTCTATTCCTTTGCACGTTTCTGGAACATACTCTTTCTTAATCTGTCTCTTAGGATCCTATTAAATCCTATTAATGTTCCTAAGCACTCTCATTTTGTTGTCCTCTTACTCCTGTAAATATTGGTATTTATTTGGACACCTAATAATAAGTTAATAATATTTACAGGGGTATTATGGAAATTAAAGAATCATTCCTAATACTCAGGTATCTTGCAATGAAAGATATTATCCTGAAAATCCCTTTAATGAAGAGATGGAATGACAGGGAGAAGGGATAGAAGTACTTATTAATACCTACACTGTGCCAGTCACTGTGCTAAAAGCTTTCTATAACTATTATCTCATTTGAACGTCATTAAGTTCTATCATTATTCCCATCTTTCGGTTGAGGAAACTGAGACAAACAGAAGTGATTTGCCATGGTCACACAACCAGTATATGTCTGAGGCAAGATTTGAACACAGGTCCTACTGACTACAGGTTCACTGCTTTATCTTCTTCACCACAAGCTGCCTCATAATGATAAAATGCATTACTTATTTTATATTTCTTCCACAAATGAAAAGCATGGCTTCAAAGCACTATATATTAGGTAGTTTACTGATGGCTCTTCAGTCATTTGATTCAGCTAGAGTTTTGTTTTAAACCTATGTGGGTACTGTATCTCTTTTGAAACAAAAGTTAAACAAATCTATGTCTAAGTTTGAACCATTTCAAATACTTTATAAAGCCTTAATTTTGACCCAGCTTATTGTATAACACATCAGGAGTGCCAAAAAATATTCTAGACATTTCATGCAACAGTCAAACTTGCCAGAGACTCTACTCACTGTCTTCATTATCTTTGGAAAGTATTGAAGTAGATGGAATATTAAGATCTTTAGGATTCTCAAATGAATGACGATGACAAGGAAACCAATAAAGAAAAATATATACTATGAATCAAAGGAGTAAAAGAGAATGCTAGCTCTGGTCCTCTACAGGAAAGGATAGAAATCTGGCAATTGTTATTTTATCGTGACATTATTATGAGGCAACTGTGGTTTAGTGGAAAAAGCACTGAATTTGAATTTAGGAGCTAGGTTTGAAACTTAGCTCTGCCACTTAGAAACTGTTTACTGTTGAAAAAGTCACTGAACTTTTCAATGCTTCAGTTTTCTTATCTTCATATGGTCATAGTATAGATGTACTGTATCGCAACTTATAGGGGAGAGGAAAGAAGGTAATTTACAGAAAGCACTATGCAATTAGCAACCCTTATGATTATTATGAACTGAGATAATGCAGAGTAGATTATATTCCCAACAGAACTTATCACGCCCATAGGTTTTAGGTTTTTTTCTTTCTTCTTCTTTCACATCTGCCAAGCATGTGATGACATTGATAAAACACAAAACAGACAGAAGCTGGAAGGAGTGGTCTGTTCAAAGCTACAGTATTCCAAAGTTGGAAAGAAGGTCGTATAGCTTAGTTGTTCCATAGACCTTTAGGCCTGGCTGTGCCTCAATTGTCCAAACTGCTTGTTTTTCACCATTTTGTTTAAGATATGCAAGAAAAGAGATTTTATAACCCACTCTAACATTCAATCACATTTTGTAGTCAATGAGCTTTCATGCTGGAATTTAAGACCATTTTCTTTTCTGCTGTCCTTTTTCAATGAAAAGCACAGATAAATAGCTAATATCTTCCTTCCTACACACATATTTGTGTTTATATATATATATATGTATGTATGTATATACATGTTTGTATATTTATGTATATCCATATATGTGTCTAAATATAGATATATCTCTCACACACATGCCAGATGAATTGGGAGCCCTATGAGATCAAACTCGTGAGAAGTTTCCAACTAATTTCTCCCCACACTGCCACTGTAGTTCCTAAGGACCATTAAAAATATTTAAAAATAAAATGGGGCCTTACAGATCTTTATTCCAACTCCATCATTTTATATGTGAGGCAAATGAGTTTCAGTAGTTAGTCACGGAACTAAGACCCAGACTGAGGGATTCTGTCTGCGGACTATAACATCCCCACTGAATCTTAAATGAAACAAGATTATACTCTTGTGAAATTGCATCTGATGCCATCTGATACTCATATGAGCAGGATGGAAACAACTCTAGTTTCCAGGGATAAGTAAACACTTGGAATTTTCAAGCCTTGTTCCAAGGAAAATGGATTCTAAGAAATGGAAAGCTCATATAAAATACAATGTGCAAAGGTTTCTGAGCCCAGAAAATACATAGCAGAGGAATAATAAAGTTTCCAAAGGAGGTCAAAGGTTCTGGCCTTAGTCTGCCTGGAAGTATGGTCCAGGGAAATAAATAATTACAAACAACCTAAGAATAAAGGAGTTATTGAGCTATGTTACACTATTTGAAAGCTATCTTCTCATTAAATAAATTAGAATTTAAAAATTGCATATAGTATGTGGGCTATGGTTCACTATCTATCTTTGCCCCACTCTCTAGTGAGACACTACATATCTGTGCTTCATTTATTTTTAAATGCAATCCAACCTTTTAAAATAGTAAAAACATATACTAAGGCTACAGCCAACTATGATCATCTCATGTGTCTATTTTTTTCCCCTTCAGGATGTTATATACTTCACAGATGATACTGAGACTTCTTGTCATTTTCTTCCTTTCTCTCTTCTCTTTCTTCCAGATCTTTGAGTCCACCAATGTAGGGAACTCCCAGTATGGAAAATCTAAATACCTTCTCTGAAAACTGGCAATATTGTTAGAATTTATCAGGTCCAAGAGAGTTTTCTAGGGGTAAATTCTAAGTGTTAAATGAGTTGTCCAATGACACACAGCTAGTATGCTCCTGAGGAAGAACTTGAACCCAGCTCTTTTTATAACTTCAAGATTATCCCTCAGTGTACTACTTCACACTATCTAGGATTGTTGTTTAAAATCTGAATAGGTGCCAATATTATGTTACATTCCAAAAGAAGCACTAATCCTACCAGAAACTTTCTGTTAATAAATACCATTGCAACCAAAACTGTTGGCAGAGAGACCTAATTATATGCATTTTAGTTTATCAGTCAACTTTCCCCCTTTCCTTGATGCCCAGGTTTATAAGTAAAATGTATTTATATGTTTGGATTTCTTTTAGCACCTCAGTAGACAAGTTGAGATGACTGTGTGTTTTATTATGGAGAAGTAGCAAGGAATATATTAGAAATAAGCAATCAACTCTATTGTTTTCTAAGTAAAATAGAAATGAATCTTTGAGAGGATCACTTATTAAATGTCTTCTTCCTAGGTTGATGACTAGCTTTATAAACTTGAAAACCCTCAATCCAATTTGATCACCAAGAATAGTCCTCTGCACAAAACAAACAGGAATATGAAAGCTAAGTTAAGAAAGCCTACTGAATAATCCAAAATTATTTTATAGCAGTTCTACTTGAAACATAGTTACCACTTTACAAATGTTCAACTTTATTCCTTTCAAGGGACTTTGGAGCTTTTTCAAAAACCATTGTGATGTTTTTATTTTTTTAAACAGGTTATCCATTACACTATCTATAAAATTCCTGCATTTCCATTATTCCACAAGAAATGAAAGTTACTCATTGTTTGGGAATAGTTTTGAGTCAATTTGCTTCTCTAATGATAGATATAAATCTTGAAAGTAGATCCATTATGATGGAGAGGAGAGGCATTGTGACAGCAAGGAAAGGACCTCAAATCTGTGATGAAAAGACCTTGGATCAAATCCACTTCCTACCATTTGCTACTTGTGAGACTTTAGACAGGGTATTTTACCTCCTTCACCTCAATTTCCCTCCTGTAAGATGGAAAGGTTGACATTTAAGGAAACTTCTAGCTATAAATTTATGCCCCTATTAGAGGCTAAATAGTATTAGGGAGACCATCAGCCTTATCATTCCTTCTCAAAAACCCAAGAAGACACGAACACAACTCAACAATTTTTGGGGGGGTGTTTTTGTTTTGGGTTGTGTTTGAGTTTTTTTTGATTGTACAGGCTAGCTCAGATCAGTTCTGAGTGATTATAACATGAAATTTACCTAGCATTTTAAGATTCAAAAAACATATTACATGTATTATCTCACTTGGCCCTCACTAGGAGGTATGTGCTATAACTATCCCCATTTTGCAAATTAGGAAACAGAAGATATAATGATAATAATGAATTATAGTTTTATTTAAGTATAATCTATTCTATATATTAGTTATTATGATGAAATATATAATGGTTTAATGATTCTTATATATGGTATGTAACAAATATTACATATTATGATTGATAAAATTGTTATTAACAATAAAAAGTCAGCATTTACATAGCACTTTTAGCTTTGCAAAGTGGTACAAACATGCCATCTTATTTAATCCTCATGGTCCTATGAAGTAGATGCTATTATTATCTCCATTTTACAGATGAGGAAATTGAGACCAAGATAAGTTGAGTGACTTCCCCAGGATGACACAGCTAGTAAAGTTTCTGTGGTAAGAGCTGAACTCTTTCCTTCCTTACTCCAACTCAAATCAATACTCTCATATCCTGTGCTACAAAGAGGTTAAACATGATCACACAACTTGTCTGAACAAGATTTGAACCCAGAAATCCATTCAACCAAATCAAGCTGTTTTGCCATCTTCCTTTGATCACTTTCCAACTTGGAGAGTGGGGAAAAAGAGACCAGTGGAGAATTTGTGCAAAGAGAAGTGAACAGTTCATTTGAGAAGCTGGGGGTTCAGAAATCAGAGGCAGTGTCGGAAACAAAAACAATATCAACCAGAATCCCAATAAGACTAAGAAAGAGTCTACCAGGTGAAGTTTGGAATCAGAGGGTTTAAGCAATATGATATAAGCATATTACCAGCAAAAAAAAAAAGGTTTAAACAAGATGAAAAGATGGTGTCCACTTTTTCACACATGCCAGTGTTACAGGTGCACTGGAGTTTTAAGACCCACTGTGCATGGTCAAGTCTTCTTTCCCAGATTCTCTTTGGCCCCCTTTTTGCATGTTCCTAATATGGCCCCGATTCACATGAAGTTCTGCAATATCTATACAGAGGTAGGCAGTTCCTCCAATAGTCACTGCTAGAAATTTCGGGAAGTCAATGATTAAAAGCAAATTTATTATGTTACTCCATTTTGCTTCCTAATTTAAAGAAACACAAATAGTTTTCAGAAACTACCTTATGGAAGAACAGGAGCAGGAGAATTGTACCCTGTTAGAGGGAAGAATAAAAGCATTACTCAGTTTTGTAAACTTTAGTCCATGAAATTTTCAGACAGGTGAGAGATCTGTCTAGCTGGCTAGATAGCGATACAGAAATGGATATTGATAGCATATTAAACTATCATATCATTGACTTTATCAATGGTTATCTCATTGAAAGATTGATATTGATAAGTATATTTTTATATAATTATTTTACTTTGTGATATTATGTATTTAATTATTTAAAATGTTATTCTGAGAAGGGCCCATTAGGTTTTTATCATATTGCCAGAGGGTTCCATGACATAAACTATTATCCCTAGATAATAGTTTAAGAGTTGGAGATAATCAGAGAGGCCTCATCCACCTCAAAATATTCTCCTTGCAACTGGGGAAACTGTGGCCCAGGGAATTTAAACTAATTACCCAAAGTTACACACGCTTACTGTTTTAAGTAAAAAGTCCAGGCTTGGGATACAAGTCCTCTGACTTTGAATACAGTGAGTACTATATCTCATAATGGAGTTAATATAAGGAATTAAGTAGAAGTCAATAGTGGGATACTGGAAAGTACTAGAGTTATTTTCCCCTTTTTAATAACAGATTGATCTTCTACATTAGTGAAGAATTAGTTTTTGTTATTCCCTTATTCTTTTCTCTAAAAAAAAATTATCTGTTCACTAACACTTTGAAATCATGGTTCTTATCCATTGATTATATTGAGCAATAGTACACAGAGATTGAAAACACTGTTAGGGGTTTATGAAATCAGGTGAGATAACAGTATAATTTAAAAATGTAGGATCATAAAGTTAGAAGAGACCACGAGATAAATCTATGAGGCAGCTAGGTGGTGTAGTGGTAAGAGCACTGAGCCTGGAGTCAGGAAGACCTGAGTTTAAATCTGACTTCAGATGATTATTAGCCATGTGGCTGTGGGCAAGTCACTCAACATTTGGCAGCTCAATTTTCTTCATCTGTAGAATGGGGATAATAATAGCTTCCCAGGGTTGTTGTGAGAGCCAAATGAGAAGATATTTGTAAAGCACTTATCACATTGCCTAATGCATAATAGGCACCTAATAAATGCTTACTTCCTTTCTGACACAACCTTCTCATTTTGCATAAGAACAAGTTGAGGGTCAAAGAGGTTCAGTGACTTGCTCAAGGATTCAAATCTTGTTCCTCCAATTCCAATCCAACAATCTTTTTACTTGACCATACTCTCTCACTTTATAAATTTCAGTTATCTCTTTTTTTTTCTCATTTGTAATGGTGTTCAAATAGAATATAACTGGATTAAATGACTATCCTATTTATTATAATATTATATACACTATTAAAGAAGTTGATAAATTACCATCATGATAAAAATTATTATTATTTTTAATTTTGGAGAGAGGTAGGCAGGGTAATTGGAGTTAAGTGACTTGCCCAAGGTCACACAACTAGTAAGTGTGTCAAGTGTCTGAGGCGACATTTGAATTCAAGTCCTCCTGATTCCAGGGCCAGTGCTCTATTGACTGTGCCATCTAGCTGCCCCGTCAAATTATTATTATTAACGTATGTGTAATCTTCAGAAGTTTCAAAGTATATATATCCAGGGACATCAGTTTCCATTATTGGTGGAAAAGTTGAAAATCTTTCCTCTTATTTGTTTAATTTAAACTTTGTTGAAGACAAAAAATAAAAATACAATTAGTTATGGCCAAGACAATAATCTTAGAATGGGTTTGTGTTTAGGTTAAGAATTGTGCAAAAAAATAAAAACAAAACAAACACAAAAATACCTTTTTTCCCCCTGAAACTAAATTCAAATACCTATTAAATTTCTTTTTTAAACCTTGGAAAATTGTCTTAAGCAGTGGCATTTCATCAGGGTATGAAATTAATTATGTTGAATATTAGAAAAAATCAGGTTGTGAACAAGTAAATGTTTGATTAAGAGTTTAAAATAGTTCTCCAGCACTATATTGCTTAACACACTGATTGCTCTTGGCATTCACTTAATGAGGAGCGTTTGACATTTTTAAAATATGTTTTAAAGGGAGAATCTTAATGGCATAAAGGTTTGTAAGCTGCTTGAGAGTATATGAAGATCTCCAGCACCTTGCACAGTGCTTTAAGTGTACTGTATTGCATATAACAAATGTGTAATAAACGCTTCTTGTTTGATTATATATCTATCTATACAGAGCTCTTCTTCCCTCTTAAATAATGTTTTATGCCTTTTAATCTTATATATTCTATGCATACATTAACATACCATGGGTTTAGCTTATAGTCAATTTCTCTAGGAAGTAAAATGTAAATGATATAGAGCCAAAAAGAGTCTCTTTAGGAGCTTACAGTGAAACCAAAAGAATGAGCTAATATTTTTTAAGCGGCACTGCCTGAAGCCATTGGCCAACAAAACATAAACCAACCACACTAGAAGCAAACCCTGAAACCACATAAGAGAAATGGATTTGAGTTAGAACAGTATGGTTGCTGTAACAGATAAATTTGGGAGAAACAACTTACATTAAACTTAGAGAAGGAAATCAGAATCTTGAAGAACAAAAAAGAAGAGATGAAACATGAGCGAAGTAAATCACAATTGGATATAAGTGAACCTGATGTTTATTTCTAAAAGACAGTAGATTGCCACAATATCAAAGAGAAAATTCTGGAAAAGTAAAAATGAACTGTATTTTTCTTCATTGTTATGATGCATTTTTTTTTCCAAACTAGAAACACAGGGAAATGTATCAATAAACATTATTAAGTATACTATAGCACAGTGGAAAAAACTAACTTTAGAACAAGAGGTTCTGTGTTAGAATTCTAACTCTGCTACTTATTCCCTATATGACTATGAACAAGAATCTTCCTATCTCCCTACTTGTGTCTTCATTAATAAAATCAATGAGCTTAGTTGGATAACAAATGGATGAAACAAAAATTATTAAACCCTATAGGCCAAGCCAGGTACCAAATGATCAGGATATTATTTGTAAATAGAAAAGGTCAAATATCACTGCTTTCATGGAGTTTATGTTCTAATTGGGGCTGATAACACATAAGAAAAAGTTTAACTACAGGGGAGATCCAAAAGCCTGGAATTTCTAAAGGTTTAAAGGTTGAGAGTTCTACAAATCCTTAAATTTGCATCAGTAGGTCAGATGATGGTAGAGGGAGTGTGCAAGGAGGATATGGAGGCAAGGTAAATGGTAAGTCTTGGAGGATGTAAGCAATCAGTGACAGGGCAGAAGATAAGGCCTAATGGTCCTACATCTCACCAGCAGGAAAAAGAGGTGATTTTCATCTCATTTAAGCCTTGTGGGTAATTCAAAGACTGGATGGGTCTTGAGCTTCCCAGGGTTGGGACATCAAGCAAAGAAAAAGGAAGGGAGGGCATCCCTAATGGTAGCATTCTAGCTCTAAACCCTATGTTCCCATTATGTGTAAACAACTTCTTGAAAAAGAAAAACACAATGACCCAACCTTATCAATTTTAGAGATGTAGGAGACATTTCAGAACTGTGGTTGATATTCAGGATAGTGTAATAATTATCAAAAAGATAAATATGGATTCATTTTCACAATTATCACATCTTCATGTAACTAAGAAACAAATTTCTTCAATTCAGAGTTAAAATATGTAGTAGGAAAGGAAATAGTTGGTCCTCCTTTAATACTATAGACATATACTTCATAATAAATATCAAAGCATTCAAAAATGTCATAAATCTAGCAACAAATTGGATATATCAGATTTTTAAGGATAAGTTTAATTAATTTCCCATAGAGATCCATCCTGCCCTACTGGAAAGTCAGAGCAGGGAGTGGGAATGACATAGGAGAGACTAGATTGGGGGAGAGGTTATACAATGGGATGGTTGTTTTCAGGCAGTGGGTAGGGGAAAGATGGGGAGAAAATCTGTAACTCAAAATTTTGTGGAAATGAATGATGTAAACTAAAATAAATAAAAGTTTTAATTTTAAAAAAAAGAAAGAAAAAAAACTAATTCCCCATATCAATTTGCTGCTGGGCCAGAACCCTTAAAAATTCTGAAAATCTACTATAATTGAGAGTGAGGATGAGGTGGGCTTTTAAGTGGGCTGATCTAACTTGAAACTCGGCTTTGTTTTACTGGAGTGTTGGTGAGGATCACAATTTTATAGCATTTCATAGCCAAGTCATCAAAGAATAATTGTAAAAATTAAATAAAATATCATTGTTGGTGGGCTTTCATATAGGTCAAAAAAATGGACAAATTATTAATTATGCACCAAACAAACAAAATGAATATTTGAATTCTGTGTAACTCAGAATTTTTATTAGAAATACCTAATATGTTTATCTCAGATGGCTGTGTGTGCCATACTCTAGACTGTTACAGACATTTGATGTGCATGCATCTCCATGCCCTTGGTAAGATGAAGAGACCAATAAAGATTAATGAGCTAAGTGACACAGTAGAGTACTGTTTTTGGAATCAGGAAGACTGGAGTTCAAAACCTGCAAAAAATACTAGCTACATGACCCAGTTCAAGTCAATATACTTCTTTCAGATTTAGTTGTCCTATTTGTAAACCAAGGATGATAATAATACCTACTCACAGGATTGTCATGAGGATCAAGCATTATACCACATACAAAATTTGCCAACCTTAAAATAATAAACAAATGCTATATGTTGTTGTTGCTATAAATCATTGCTAGCACCTTTAAATATTCCACTCTTGGTTCTGATTCCAAGTCTCCAGATGTTGTTACTATGCCTTCCCTGTGTGTTCACATTGGAATTTCCCTTAGCACCTGTAGCATTCTCACCCTGGAAGAAACCCCTGTCCCCGGAACTCCCATTGGTGAGTTCTTCCTGGGGCCTTCATTTTGGGGAGGGGCTGAGGCCAGTTGTTCTTCATTCCTCTCCTAGTTCTGCTTCTGACTCTCTTGACTTCTACCATGGTAACTTCCCCTCAGTTTTTCAGTTTCCTTTAAGGCATTCCTCTCCCATTAGGATGTAAGCTTCTTGAGGGCACAGACTGTCTTTCTTTTTATGTATTTGTATCTTTAGAGCCTTGGTACTTAAAACAGTGTTTTTCACATGGTGTTTAATAAATGCTTGATGAATAACTTGTTGACTAGATACCTGAGGTCAGACATTGCCAAGAATGACTGATGTCTCTATGCTACAACACCCAGAGAAGACACTGCAATGAAGCATGCTAAATCATATGGAACCACTATGCCTTAGTTTCTACTGCAATGAAGAGAAACTATAACAAACTAGGAGTAAGATATGCAAAGCTATGTGGTATTATGTGGAATTTTTTTTTAGGCTGTCATGCTGAATGGAATTTTTGATCCTCAGATTCTCAGTGGAAGGTTTGAACTAGTTGGGAAAGAGGGTTACATCCAGATCTTTGTAAATTAATACTGTCAAATGTTTGTGCTCTTGGTTTCAAACTCTCTTGATTCCTAAAATACAAGGGTTTGTGACTTCTTTTATTTCCTCAAAAGTTACAAAACTTTGAAATATAGCTTTTTTAATGCCTTAAAATTGAAAAGCAGAAAACATCTTTAGAACGATGAAGTATCATTTCCGATTTTGCTCAGCCAGCAGCCTGAATATAAATGTAAATGATACATGAATGTAAAATAATTTACAGTCAAGCCAGTTCCTAGGATTTTAAATGTAACTAATTCTGTTAGTAATGATAATATAGAACAAGAGAATGGAAAAGATGACATGTGCATTGTTATCTATAGGTGATTAAGAATTATGTCCTGTGATTTTAGGCCTGCAGCCTCTGATAATAAGGAATGATAATCATAACATAATTTTTAAAGGGTAGCAATTCCTACTTCCTATGTAGAAATGATTGCCCAGATATTAATTATTTTCTTTCTAAAGAGCGATGAAAGTTCTTTGTATTAAAATTGCATCTTGTTTTCCAAACTTCAATTCTTTGAAGAAAAAAAAGCTTCGGCAAAGGTTGTCTTGGGGAACAACTGTTTTCAAATCATGGAATGTATGTGGAGGATATTTGAAGGATCATGCTATGTATGCACACTGAGTCTATTTCAGGGCAGTAAATATTTTTCCCCTATATATGACGATATACCTGTATTTAGAAAAGAGCGAATGTAAATATCTTAGTACAACCTTTTTCTAAGCATTGAAACAGTGACAGGAAGTACAAATTCATCTCACTCGGTACTAATCCAAATGAACCCAGCGCAGGGCAACGCAAGTATAATCCTCACTGTCCTGTTCAGACTACATCCGAAGTATTATTTTCAGACTTGTCTTTCTATTTTAGAAGACATATTTATATGGTAGAGATCATCCAGACAAGAGCTAATAAAGTGATGTTTGAGATCTTGCCCAATGAGAATCAGTTGAAACAACCTTAGATATTCAGCCTGGAGAAGAGATTTGTGGGGGATGTGATAGCTGTATTCAATTATTGGAAAGATTATCAAGTAGAAGATAGATGACACTTATTTTGTTTGGTCCCAGAGGGCAGAACTAGCAGTAATGAAAAGAGGTAAAGTTATGTTTGTTATAAGAAAAAAGATCTTATTAATTAGATATATGTAAAATTAGAATAAGGGCAGCCAAGTGACTAAGTGGACAGTGGACTGGGATTGTCATCAGGAATACTCCTCTTCCTAAATTCAAATCTGACCTCAGACACTTACTAGCTGCATGACCCTTGTCAAGGTACCTAACCCTTTAACCTTAGTTTCCTCATCTGTAAAATGAGTTGGAGAAGGAAATGGCAAATCACTATGGCATCTTTAGCAAGAAAACCCTAAATGGGGTCATGAAAAGTTAGACAAGTTGGACAAGAATGAAACACTTGAACAACAACACAACAAAACTGGAATGAATTGACACAGAAAGTAGCAAATTTCTCTTTACTTGAAGACTCTAGGCAAAGGCTGGCTGAACATTTGTCAGGAATGTTGTAAAAGTGATTCTTACTGAGGTACAGGTTAAACTAAATGACTTCAGAGGTCTCTTTTAATTTCAAGATTTGATTTATTATTCTATGAAGAGAGGCCTCTGCACTCTAAGTAATCATTCATGAAATGTTCTTATCAACTCCTTTAGGAAAAATCAGATTTTTCAGATTTGTAACATTTCTATAAGTACTATCTTTCACCTATTTCTGAGCTATTCCAGAATTGAAATATGTCTTTCTTTTATTTTTTCTCTCAAAGCTAATTGGGTAAAATAAACCAGAAAGTGCCAATGTTTCTGAGCTAGGTTGTTTTGGGAATACACACTAGGTTTTTTTTAGGAAGCCAACTAGAGAGGTAGTATTTTCTGAGTATCAACATGCCAGAAATAATTCTAGTGTAGACTAAGCACTACCATGTATTTTGGGAAAAATAATTTAAATGTTGAGCTTCCCTTTTAAGGGATTTACTATTTATTATTTATATAATTCAAGTTTATATAATAATAGTTTTATTTACAGTACATGACTTTTGGTAATTTTCCATCTTGACAGAAGCCAGAATATTTGGGGTGAGAGAAGGTTAGAAGTAAGGAAGGCAAGTAGATAGAGGAGGGCATGTGAATATTTTAAGTTGGACACTGTTTATTTTGGACAAATTACTGACTATTTTACTCAAATACATTTGTCGCTCATGATTACAATCCTTTCATTTATATTAGCAAAAAAATGACATGGCAGCTTCATTAACAGAGTATAGGACAGTATTGCATGCTTCCTCTTTCCACTTCCTCTTTTTAAATATTATGGCCAGTTTTGAGATTAAGGATGATATAAGGACAATATCTTACCTCAGCATTTCTCTTTGGGAAGAAAACTACCTAAATATATCTCTGGGCTAAGAAGGAGGATATTACTTAATAAGATAGAATATGTTCTCTTTTTAAAGAGGATGCCATCAGTGGAGAGATTTGTAGAACATTAAAACTGGAAAATATGTTAAAAATCATCTTTTCTAACTCCATAATTATTTTACTAGACTTGTGACCTCATTGGTATAGAGAATATCTAGTGAAGAAACATTCTATCTGTCCAGATCCATACAATTTACAATTTATAGTCTTTACAATTTATAGTCTTAGTTAGAAAGTTGATTGGACTGACAAACTGAGTAGCTGACAAATTGGTCACAGCCAATAGAGGTCAGAAATGAGACTTAAACCCATGTTTCCTTATCTCTAAGACCTGTTCTTATTACTGTATCATGATACCTCTCCAACTCTCTCATTTTATTTATTTCTTATGTAAGTGAAATATTTATTTTGTAACTTCCCCAAGAGGGTGAACATATACTCTAAGTAGTAAGACTTAATTAAGTACACTGATACTGCACATTACTATTTGATCCTTAAGTAACATAAATATAATAAAAAAAGGCATTTGCACCATTTACCTCCTTTTTATTAAGGAAAAATATTACTCTACTCCACTGTAGACTACTTTTGGGAAATAATGTCTCTAACTCAGTTATTTGCATACTAATAGAAAACATATATTCAAAATAATCTTTCAGAAATTAGGAACAAATTATGATTACAGATGCATTAAGAAAGCAGACAGTTCACAAGTCAACTTAACACCCATAAATACTGGTAAGATTTCTGCTCATACCCACTGGTGCTGCAGAAAAGGAAGAGGAGGAGGAGAAGGCTTTAATCACATGATGTTCAGCCTCTTCAAGTTCCCCCTAAATTCAAGCAGAGTGAATGTTTCAACAAGGTTGGCCAGCTGGCATTTTAAACTTTATTGCCAAAAGCTTTCCCTAGCTAACTGTATTCAACCCTCTCATTTTAAAGTTAAGAAAGCCAAATCCCAGAAGGTAAAGTTACTGATCTAAGACTACACAATTTGTTAGTGACAGTCTAAAATAGAAGTTAAATCTCCTGACTCCTACCCTTATAACTCATCTTCTTTCCTCCATATTAGCATCTCAATTTTAAAAATTCCTTAAGGATAAAAGGGAAATAGCACCTAATGGATTATTGTGATTGATAGTATTTGTGGAGAAAATTTTCTTACTTAAACTTCCTTTCTCATTTTAGTGGACAAAAGGCATCTTTAAAAATGTGACTGTGAAAAATGCTATTAATAGTTGATAATCAGTCTAATTCTATATTTAAATACTGGTCACACTTCTTTCAGAAATCCTGTGTTCTTTGATAAATGTATACCAAGTAACTGGGCAAATTATAATGAGGCAAATACATAACTCATCACTTCGAGTAAGGCAAGACAGGGTTTTAATGACAAAACAGTTTAATTTTTATTTTGTTGCATGAACACTTTTTTTAAAAATTGACTTACTAACATTCATAGGTCAGAAGTACATTCTTTTTATGTCTGTAGACTCCTTAGCAGTTTTGTCCAGAAAGGCAATAAGAATGGATTTAAAGTTTTTGTAGAGAGAAAAGACTTGGCAAGTCTGCCAGTTTCAACAAGTATCCCTTGCCAATTTAAGCCATTGTTCTGCTATGTAGGAGAAGGTTTCTACAGCCTACATTATATTACTGAGCAACCTTCTCACTTAGCCTATTTTGAAAGGTCACTTCTTAGAATTCACTTAGAATTCTTAGAATTCATTGAAACCAGAATCATGATTATATTATGGAAAATATATTTATTTGATTATGTATGATAATATATTTTATTATACATAATATGTGAAAGAAATGTAAATATATTAAGATATTATTGTCAAATATTATTAACATTAAGATATTGTATTATCACTTCTCTCTAATAGTTAAGAAATGTAAATATGTATTTACATTTAGAGAGAAGAGATAATAATCTGGTCTAAGTATAATGCAATGGTAACGACCATTGCAAATATTTTCTCCCTAGGACTGATCAATTTTTTTTTATGCTGATCTTTGCATTTCAACTGTAGATGGCTACTGTATAGAGGCATCTATATCCCATATCAAGGAAAAGTAATGTTCAATTTTGTATAGAAATTGTGAAAAACACATGTCGTAATTAAAGCAAATCCATAGATGATTCCAGATCCTTATTTGGACCAATCATTTAAACCTCCCACCAACATTTTTAACAAGCTCTACAAAGGAAACTAAATAATTGCTTTGCCTTAGATTAAGTTTTCAGAAAAGTTGTAAATTCAAAAAGGTATAAAGAATACAATTCAAAGTTTAGTTTTGTCCGTTATACATAACACCAACTAGACAGTGTAGTGGAGAGTGCTGGACTTGGAGAAAGGAAGACTGGAGTCCAAAACCTGCCTTAGATACTGGCTATGCAACCTTTGGCAGGACATTTAAACTCTCTTGCCCTCAGTTACCCTCTCTGCAAAATGGGATGATAATAGCACTTACATTACAAAATGGTTGTGAAGATCAAATGAACTAACAGATGCTCATCGTTTTGTTAACCATAAATAAAAGTGCTATATAAATATTAGCTAGCTCTTCAGTGGGTCCTGATTAAATTATTCTTATGCCACTTAATAGCATTATGAAAGACCCTGCCAGATAAAGTAGGAGATAAATTGAAGGCACAGAAGCAGTGTAGTATAATGAAAAGAGCACTGAAGTGGGAGTAAGAAAAAAGGTATGTTCAAATCTCACCCCCTAGTCCTAATTTGAGTAAATTCCTTATCCTTTCTGATTCTTGGTTTTCCCTAAAATAGTCACGGAGATACCTTTAGTGCCTGCTTCATAGAATTATGTCCAGGATTGTGACCAGCTAGACAGCTAACCACTAATTAAGGAAAAGCTGAATTTATTTTTTAATAGGCAACATTCATTCTTAGATAAGATCAAAGCTAGCCAACTTAAATTCTGAAATGAACAAGCATCCTTAACTGCTTGCTTGGTAGACAGTACTTTCCCTAAGGTCATCTGCATATCAGCTCTTGTTCTTAATAAATCAGGAGACCTAGGTACATGAATACATAGAGAGCATCATTTTGAATAGGGGATGGGAAAGTCTAAAAGTCAGCGGATCTGTGCTTCCTGGTAGTCACAAACAGAAGTTTATAACCAATGGGTCTGTGGCTAGATTTCAAGAATATGGATGGTAAAAACAAAATAAAATTATTTCAACATAATTGTTTTCCTTACAATCCTCTGCATTTAATTTTGTGCATTTTAAAATTCTGAGAAGGATTCGTAGACTTAAATGAATAGTTAAAGGAGTCCAGGACACACATATGCATGTGCGTGTGCGCACACATACACATGCACACGCACGCACACGCAAGCACACACATACACTCATAGACAAGGGTGGAAAAAACCTAAAACAATAAAGAAAATGAATGTGGAAGAACTAACTGGGCACAAACACAAAAGAAGGATATTTGAGGACTATATGCACTTGAAATATAGTGCTGTTGTAAAAGAAAATATTTATGATTTTATTTTGGTATGTTTGAGAAATAAACCATGCACAAACTCAGCAAGTGCACCTTTGAGCGGTCTAATTCAATCAGAATCATTCGTCTAAAACATTATTGAGAAACTTTTTTGATGAATGTTTGAGGAAAATTGTTAGGATGACTAAAATAATGGAAAACGGGAGCTACGAGGAAGGGTTTGGGGGATTATTTTTATCTTATTGAATAAAATATATTGATTCTAATCACACAAATTTAGGAGCTAGAAGAGAACTTTGAGAATGCCTAGTACAACCCTCTCATTTACAGATGAAGAAACAAAGATTCTCCAAATACCAAAGAAATTGACTTAGGTTTGCATAGTTAGTAAATGTCAGTGAGACTGGAACCCAGGTCCTTCATTTTAAAAGTCAACTATAGTACATTATTATCCAAGTACGCTAGTTATTTTTGTGGGTTATAAATAAAAACAATAAATAAAACAATCCATTAAAATTTAAAGTCTTAAAATTCTAAATATTCAACACCTGCATCACCATTTTCTTATCTTGACAAGGATGTTTCAAATTTTTAAAGAAAATACTCTATTACATTACAACAACAAGTTTTACTCTATCATCTAAAAATAATGAAATCTGAGTACTATATTATGGGACCTCCCAAATTCTCCCAGTCATTGAGATTTTCTCCAGTTACATTTTAATCTGAGTTTTCTACCCAACTGTTTTAATTGTTTTTGTCTGCTTATAAATTGTATGTATGTGCATGCATACAGACACACATACATACACATATGAGCATATTTCTTTTTTTTTTTCCATAATAGGACTTTCAAAACACATTAATGTATTTTGTATAATCGGAGGTTCTACAGTGATATGTAAAAAAGATCAGAATAAAAATGGGAAAGATAGATTTTGGCTTTGTGATTATTTCAATTCCTTTAAAGAATAGTTACCTTCTGAAATCACATATTTATAGTCAATTGCATCATTGTTTCTATAAATAAGCCAACTAATATAGCATAGAATATTTTTTGTTTAAAAACAAATTTTTATCATTTTTACTACAGTTACTTCAAACTCACAACTTTACTGTGACATACTAGCCCAATATCTTATTGCTTTTATAGAATTGGTTCCCTTCCAAGCACATTATCTCAAATACTTACTCCTGGAAAGAAAATGCACTTCAAAATATCACTTAATCATAGAGTTCAAAGTAGGTGTTAACAATCTGTCATTAAAACAAGGGTTTGCCCAGCTGTAAAACTCCAGCATCCCTTATAAACTTGTGCCACATTGAGTTCATTTTTATATTCACACTAAATAAAATGTTTTGGCTATCTCCACACTGTCTTTTTAGTCATAAGTTACACACCTAGGGAGTTTCCATTAACTCTTTCAAAAGATTGAAAAACTATACTTGCCAGCATACTGTTCCATGCAGTTCCTTCAGGTTTTTCATTTCTAATTTCGCATCAACTTATGCCTTAAATAATCTTGCCTTATAAAAATAAACATTTTATTCACCATTTTGATTATGAAAGTTATGAATTTACAATAGTAATATGAAGGACTTTGGAGGAATTTTTTATTTTTATTTTTACAACATTGGAAAGATTAAAGTCAACTCTTTATGAAATATGTGCAATGCTAGAGAGTAGGCTAAAATTTGGTTGAAGTGTGGAACTATGTCAGTTTTCCTACCTAAAAGTACTCCCAGAAATCATGGTGACTGCTCATTCACCACTCCTGCTATAGTGAGCTCCAGGAAATGCAAGAGATGTAGAGGATTGCCCCAAGTACACTGGTTCCCACTCCCCACCTCCAGGAGGATTTACAAAACACCATGAACAAATGTCACTGAAGAAGGGAATCCTCTGCCCAGCATTAACTCCAAAAGTACCACTCTATCTATCATCCTGACACTGCCTCTGCCTTTTCAAAGAAATCACTGTAAGCCTACCAAGTGACGATGTCCTAGACTAAAGGAAGACAGAATATCTTCAGTACCACTTCCCCCCAAACATTCTTAAAAGGCGAGATTTTTATCAGATTATTTAGAACGCTATAGATACCCCAATGAACTGTGAATAGATTTTGACACGGGTTGTAGACATGGTACCTAGGAGGCAATTCATTTTATCCATTTGTCTTCAGTAAGAACCATTTCTCCATTTTTGAAATGATTACATAATTCTTGACTTCCTTTGTCACATTGAGTATCTGGATATTTCTTTCAATTGTGGAAGTACACTGGGAAGAGTCAGAAAAAGATGGGAATTATACTGGTTATGAAGAATGGTTTTAGAATGATTAATTATGGAAGGTGTTGCTCTTCAACCCAACAACAATCTCACAAGTACTTAATATTTACTATGTGTAAGGCAGTATGCTAGGTGCTAGGGGATACAAAGTCAAGATTTTGCTGGCAAAGGCACTTCACATTCAAAGATAATTTCTACAGAAAATTTTAAAAGCTAGAAGTCTTGTCCCTTTATTTGGGCCAGAATAGGTTACCTGGAGTTTTATTTCAATTTTCCACCTTGTATAGTTAATGAAGACTTAGTTTTAAATGAGCACTTAGAAGTTATTTGAGGAATGTGTGAATCAACTATTTGATTATCTCAGGTATTTAGCTTCTATTTAAATGATAGAAACAGAGGCTAAAGTATGTGTGTTAATTGCTCAACTATATAAACTCTGGGAATGATTTAGGAGTTTCTGCTAACTGCATTTACTCTTTCTGTTCCTTGGAACACTGTTTCATTTACTAAAGCAATGATACATGTTTATAATTCCATCAGATTCTCTGACCCATAGACCTAAGGTTAGTTTTGCTTATACCTGTCCTGAGACCACTTCTTGGGGCTTTTACAAGAGTGGAAAATGTTGATTCATTAGGCATTTCATTTCCATAAATGCAACATTACAAGAAATATTTTCCTTAAGGTCATAGAAAATCTTTTTTTGCTTGAGATTATCATTGCTTCAACAATTTTACAAAAAAAGCTAGCAGAAGACTTTACAGAAAGACTTAAAATCTCAAGTGTTTTGCATAAAAGTTGACTGATTAGTGAATGTAGACTAATTTGTTTTTTTATGACTTCCACCATTCTAATTGAGCACAAAGAGATAAGAATTTGTATGTAACATTACTTCTGTCATGTAACTAAATAAATATAAAAATCTGTTTTATATATACAGATCAAATTTATAGATAAAGATTTATATATTAACCTATAACTATAGATACATGTATTTCTTTATTCTATATCTATATGCATTTTCTGTACATAGATACTGTATGTATAGATATATGTTTCTGTATTTGTAGATATAGATCTATATTGAGAATTATATCATATCATATTTGTAGAAGACTGTAATTTTTATTTTTGCTATTTCAAACTTCTCACATTTGTAAGACAGAGATTGGTATAATTAATATGAACATCTTATTCTTCTAGGACCTAAAGGACCATTTTAATTTTAGTTACACAAAATCCTATCAAGTTATCTTAATTACTTTCCTAAAAAACCATTAAAACTATACACACCATCACCATCCCCATCCCCATAACACACCACATTCCATCCCCAAGGCAAACAAATGCAGAGATAAGGAAAAAATATAGATAAAATGAGCCAAAATATTGCCAGTAAGGAGAGAGTTGGGGGGGGGGTAGGATTATAGACATAAGTTTTTCACTTAAATGAATTATGTGGATAACTTATCTTTAAAAAAATAATATTTATTTATTTATAGTTTTCAACATACATTTCCACAAAAATTTGAGTTACAACGTTTTCTCCCTGTCTTTCCCCTACCCCTACCCCGAAATAGCAGGCCTATTGAATACCCCTTCCCCCAATCTGCTCTCTCTTATATCCTCCTCCAGCACTCCCTAACTTTCTAGTAGGGCAAGATGGATTTCTATAGCCCAGTGCCTGTATATCTTATTTTATGGATAACTTTTCAACTTTACTTCAGATTCATAGATATATAGATACAACTTAGTTCTGGTGATTTTTGCTTTCTAAAGTTCAGCAGAATACTTTTAGATGTTAACCCCAGAAGACAACACTAAAGGAGATTATTTCTGCACGGTAAGGGATAGCAGGGACATAGTAAGGTAGCAATGCAAGCTTTTCTGGGGAAACAGGAACATTCAATATACTCTAAGAAGACTAATACCAGACTCAAGGAAAAATTTATTTTACTACACAGATTCTTCATTTTTAATATTGACTAAAAGTTTGCTTCTGCTTATGTAATACCACTAAGGGAATACACTACCACCTTTGGTCACTAAGAAGCTTTCACACCAGCTTATAAAGGAACAGTTTATCTTAACTGGCAGGGGAGTTTCTTACTCTCCTAAACAAAGATTAGATAAAAGATAAAACTAGTGCTTGCCAATATCTTCAGCATGCCTTTACTCAAAACAATTTCCTAGGAAACTGGATTTTTTTTTACCTTAAAATCTTCAGAAAATTGTGCTTATAACGTGAAAAATCAAGTTCAAGATTTTAGATACATCTACAGGCTATTGGCTTGCCTATGTCAGCTAATATATGAAAAGGTAACAACTGTATGCTTTCAGTAAATGTCACCAATTCTCCCCTGAGTTGCTTAAAATACACTTACATTTACACAATGGTCACTGCATTCCCCAGGAAGCAAATTAGTTTTTCAAATTTAATTAAATAATAAACACTAAATTGGAATCATTCATTTAGTTTATTGCCTATGCCACTTTGTTTCCTTCAAAGTTACTTTTGGGAAGTTTCCAATTAAGTCCTAGGAACATTCTTAAAGACCAAATTATGACCAAACTTTAACTTTCCTTGACATTTTTATAGCAAAATAGTAAATCCAATAGGTACTGTAAATTTTGGTTTATTGATTTTAAATATGGTTAGGTAATCAAGAAATTCTTTAGGAAATAATGTGACAGTAATATGGGATATATAATTGGCTGTCAATTATAGATTTTTATTTTTTACTGAAAAGTTTTTCTACTCAAAGTTTTTCTACTCATCTCAAGAATAATGATGCAGCTCTTCAAAATTTAATTTTAATTTATTTGCTCAAGTGAAGTTATTACAGAATGGTGAATAATATAATTTTAGAACTTTGATAAACTTTAGTATACTTTAACAAAAGCTGAGCAGTCTTCCATTGGGAAAACTGCAAAGCAAATGTGCTCTAAAGATGTTAATATTGGGACCAGAAATCTGGGCTAGTCAAGTAAAGGATGTTTTTTGAAGGGATGAATTACAGTTTACATGTTTACAATTAAATTTTATATCATTTTCTGCTGCTCCAAAATTAATTCAAATTATTTAATAGGCACAAAATAATGTACTTTTTAATCTTCTGCATTTTACTTAGCATCACTACTTCTTAACAGGATACCATGGTCGAGAAACAGAATGAATAAATCCCAGCATTTTCACAAGTCAAGAAATATATTGGAAAGTGAAGGAAAATTTGAGCAATTATCCCAATGACACATTTTTATTTAATAGTTTAAATATTTTAGGCGAGCATGTTTTTTTTTTTTGGTTTAAACCATCTATATCATTACTTTGTCTTAATTTCACATTTCATTGTACATGTGTAAACCTGACTTACGCATACATGATTCCATGTAGTCAATGGGGAAGATAGCATGAGGAGCAAATATATTTGAGAAAGTAAATTATTACTTCAGTACCACAATCATGAATGAATTCGTGCAAGCTATTGATTTTTAAAGGAAACAATTTTAGAGTATTGCATGTGTGTGTGTGTGTGTGTGTGTGTGTGTGCGTGTGTGTGTGTGCGAGAGAGAGAGAGAGAGAGAGAGAGAGAGAGAGAGAGAGAGAGAGACAGAGAGAGAGAGAGAGAGAGACAGAGAGAGAGACAGAGAGAGAGACAGAGAGAGAGAGAGAGTGTATGTGTGTATGTATACATATACACATGTGTGTGGTCCAAGTTATTTTAACTCTTGCTTCAGTCTTTAGCTCTGGAAGATCAGTATTGCTTGGTTCTTTCTACAGTTATTTCTAGAGATCAAATTTATAAGTCATTTCAATTTATAGATATTTAGTGAAAATAATATTGGATGAATACTTTCCCTCCTTCCAACAATTAATTAGGTATTTGTCACTTTTTAGTCCATGTCTTCAATCTTTATTGTTGTAATGTGAAATATTTGGTTAAACACAACTTCCCAAAGAGAAGGATATAATCTTTAAGAACTATTAGAAATAAAATTTTTTAACATCTATTCTAAGCAAAAATCAAAACTAAAACAATATGATTTCCACTACGTCGTTTTTAATAATCCCCATGCCAGACTTCAAGGGGCTTTCAAAAGTAACTAAGAATCCCCCCCCCACTATTTTTTTTTTGCATTTGTGTACCTCTCATGACCAAAAGATATAAGTAATATGGAAATTGAAAGAGCAAGAGAATCATGTAGCTGTACTCTTCTGAAAAGTTATTTAGAAGCATCTGTGGTATTGAATATCCAGGGCAAAAGTGCCAGGGAGTTGTACCAGCTGAGAAAGTAGTCCCTTTTAATGTGTTGAATTTATAGGTGATTAAGTCTAGGGTGCCCACAATGGAAGCAAAAAACAACAACAAAAAAGACATAATGTCATTGAAATTAAAACCCATCTTGATCAATAGTGGCTTCTTCAACATCAATCAAGCACAAGTTTGATATCTAATTTCCCTAAAATAAATACTAATATTTAACAATCTATGAATTCTCTTTACTTATAAATTATGTGGGTATTAAATTGCTTAATTCATTAGGATAATTTATCTTGCCTAAAGGATCATTAATTCACTCAGAAAATTCATTGTCACCATAACCAGGAATGAATATGGATCTAGTAGTTATTCTATATGTATTTATTTGAATTCTTATTAATCCATGGTGCTTCCCTTTTATATATATGTATATATACCCACATATGTTTGTATATATATATATATATATATATATATATATATATAGAGAGAGAGAGAGAGAGAGAGAGAGAGAGAGAGAGAGAGAGAGAGAGAGATTTTTTCCTTCTTTTTCTGGATATGCCCATGCCTTCATTTCCTATCAACCCCCTCCCAAAACACATGCACAGAGAAACAAGCCAGCAGACTACAAGTAGTACAATAGGAGGAAATACTGTATTCACTGAGAAATAACATTAACAATGAAAATGTACACATCTTCAGACTTAAAATTATATTCTTTCCTGATCCATTTTCCAATCTACCAATGACTTTCCACCTTGAGTTCCACTCTATAATCTACTATAATGCAAATATTTGGAGTTTTATGAAGAAATAGTTTGAAAGCACACAAAAATGAATTGATGATATTAAAATTGGTTAAGATATATGTGAGTTGAGGTGAACTGCTAGTATTAGCAAGGATGATCAGTGAAAAACTAGTGTTTTTGCCCTTAATTGTCTGTTCAAAGCTGCCAGTGAGAATATTAGACCTCAGGAGTAGAGAGCTGGTAGAGTGTTTCATTTATTCTTCCTCTTTCTTTAGAGTCCCAATTGTGCTGAGAGAGTTTAGAGATCTTTTTTTCTGAAACAATTGCTTTAATGTTTTCCAGCAGGCAAGAATAAAACTTTTTTTTTAAATATTAGGGTTATAAGAAAATATAGCATTACCCATAGCTGGTTTTGGAGATCTATTCCCACAAGAGCTCCCTTTAAGTCATTCAACTTTTATTTCTTGCCCCCCCGCCCCCGAAAAAAAAACAACTGGAATATTAGCCTAAATTTTAGAAGTATTTAGTAGTTAACAGGATTTCTACTTTTGCTGTTGCACACTATAGCTCATCTAGTATACACAGATGAGAATGTTTCCAGCTTCTCCCAATGTCAGTAACTAAAGCCCACAAAACAAGCTCAAGTCAAATGACATTATCATTTACAATTCTTAGATATGCTTTAATATGTACTTACCCAGCACAGTTCCTGAGGAATTTTTTTTTGTAAAATAGTCTTGGGGGCAATTTGATTTTTCTGAGTTTCTGCAGAAGAGATTCTCCCCCTCAGGCAAGGTGGGGAAACAGCAAAAGACTTGCGATTTGATCCTGCAGTCTGGGTGTAATCCAGTTATCAGAGCCTGGTGATCTTAATGGAAGAGGTTACACAGCTCTACTGTGGAGAGAGGTCTTGTTCTGAGTAGAATTGGAAGTGTTGTCAGATTGTAAGTGATCAGCAGCAGAAGGGAAACATCAGAGCTTCCTGTTACATCACTCTGACCCCGCCTGCATTTAGTGTTAGATTACTTTCTTGCTCAAATAGCACACCCCAGGAAATCTGTGCTCCTCTCTTCTCAGGCAGGAGCAAGAAGCAGCCTGAGTAGAAACAGTTCCTAAAGTCATGAATACATTGTTGCTAGTAAAGACTGGCTGGCTTGCATCTTCCCTGTGTTCTGTTAAGACTTGTCAAGCAGATACCACAGTAACTTGAATGAAGTTGATCCGAAAATAATACTCTATTTAAAGGAGCTGAATTAGGCACGTGGGTTTGGGGTGCCTATCAATATGAACACTCACAATGGGACATACAGCACTTTAAAGAGTTTCCAGAAGGGGGAGAAAACAAACTGGTATCTCTACTCAGATTTTACTCAGAAGTGAACAATGAGAAAGATTAGCTGCATTCCTCTATACTAATTCTGTAATCTGACTCCAGCCCATACGAATCCTGATAATACATGCATGTCCCAGACCATGCTTTATAGAGAAATATTGCCTTTACGATCTTCCCTTTGAAACATATTATATATTTATGACTAGTTTTAAATAATTTAGAAGAAGGATGGTTTGCAAACATAATACTGTCTTTCTCAAAACTGCAAGTGAATTTATCAGTCACTTAACAAGCAGTTATTGAGAACTCACAGGTGTCAGGCCAGTTCTCTAACTGCACGGGGTATACACAGAACACAGATTTAGCCCCTGACCTTATGAATCTTTGTGCCAAAGTGCTACAGATGGCTTACATTTTCCACAGTCCAAGCCTACGTGGAAATCTTTAGCTAGAGATAATGTGAAGCTTAGGCCTAGGGAATCTGGGACTGAAATCCATAGTCATCAGTAGCTCTGTGTTTGAATTAATATATCGCCACCTCTTATAAATGAACTATAGATAAAAATGCCACATTGCTTAAATTTACAATTAAATAAATCAGAATAAAAGGAAAAGACGGAAAGTGATAGAGAACTTTTCTTGCTTTCTCTCAGGCTTTGTTTAGATAACTTTATACCAAGCAGGCAGGTGAAAACTGAAAAAGTCCATCAGTCATCCAAGGTATTTTCAATTGGTTTCATTAAGATTTTTGTAGTCAGAATATCCAGATGATTCATGAGGTTTTTCATTTTCACTGAAGTAATTGGTGTCATGTTAACTCAGCCCAGACCTAATTTCTACATTTTAGTAACTGCATACATATAAATATTTGATTAATCTATGAAATGTTGTGACCTGAAAAAAGTTGAAAAAAAAATAAAATTTTGAGGAAAAAATTCACTCTCATGAAGTATCTAATTCATTAGACCCCCATTTCTCTTAATTGGTTGAATGAACAACACAATAGGATATCAATGACATTTTAATATATTTTAAAATTAAAGGATCTAATTTAGCCTAAAGAAAATATTCCTTTGATATGAATTCAGTATTTTTAACATTTGAGTCAATTATCTAGAATTTTCTTATGTATATTTTTAAAAAGCTTTATCAAAAAGTAAAACAATTTTCCCAGATATTTTATAAACATTGAAAAGTTCCAGAAAAAAAAATGTGGCTATAAATGGAAAGTATGTTAAATCTGTGACTCAGAATATTCATGTCATTGTAATTACTGGAACTTGAAAATAGCTTGAACTTATTGAGCCTTAGCTTTTCTTTTTTCATTTCATAGTCTTTATAAAATAAGAGTGACTAAACTAGGCAACTTCTAAAGGTCCCCTTGAGTCAGAACTACTATTCTATTATTCTCTGAGTTTGGTTAAGTTCAATGATGAATAAAAGGCCATTTTAAGAGGTGGTGTAGTGGATTTGTCCTAATGTTATTTCAGATTGCGGGAATGGAGGACTAGGTAAGCTTTCCAAATTAAGGAACAATTCAAGAGTTTTAAATGCCTTGTGTCTTACATACATGGCATCCTGTGAAACATCAGCCACTGTAAATAAATCATGAAGAACTGAATTGCTAAAGGATGCCCATGAATCTATATACAAGGAACTGAAACGAATCCTGTACAGTGTAAGCGGTAGCTCCAAATCTTATGAACTTTTGACCCAAGTTGATTCACACATATACATATACATAGTTCACTAAATATATAAAAGGAAGTACATATGAGAAGTAGAACATGCAATGATCCCCCAAAATTTTAAATTGTTGAAGAGACAGCTTTTAGAAACTGAATTATATCAAGTTTTAGTATTGAAACTTTTCATGTTTTAGAATGTGGTATTTAGGAACAAATGGTTAGTTCTGCTGTTCTCCATTTGTCTGCTAGTGGACAACCATAGCAGCCTAATCAACTTCTCATGAAAAGATCGTTTCAGTCTCCAGGGTAAAGAGGATATAGTTACAGACTCCACAGAGAGTGGGCATGGAACTTGTTGACTAGACTTGACCCTAGAATTGGGAAGAATTTTGAATTGGGATGAAAAAAAAATCACGAAATCCAAACATATGGATTTTTATTGCAGCTTCCATTGAGGAAATTATTTAACTTCTTATGGCTTCCCATTCCTCTGTCTATAAAAAGAGGCAATTGAACTAAATGCTTTCAAAGGTTTCTTCTGGTTTTGACATTCTTTGCATCCATGGAATGGGAAATTGAATAAAAGTAACATTTCTTTCAGGGCATGAAGAAGGAAATAAATAATGAAAAGGTGTCATATTTAAAAAAAAATTCTTCTTTTGGGGTAGAGGACACTTTACAGTTAGCAAAATGCTTTAACAAACAAAGCCTCATTTGATTCAAACAACTCATCTATGAGGTTGGCTGGGCTTATCATCTGCATTTTAGCAATATGGAAAATAGCCTTCAAGGAGGTAAAGTAATATGCCTTACAGAGAAAATAATAGCAGAACACTCATTGAAACCTATGTCTTCTGGTGGCTTTTTCCTCTACACCCAAAACGGTGCTAGTAAAGACTGAACAACTAGATCTCCAGGAAGACATACCTACACACACACAGACACACATACAGAGACAGACAGACAGACAGACACACACACACACACGGACATATTATACTTTAAAGGTTTTCCAGAAGGGGGAGAAAACAAACCAGTGCCTACCTCAAATATTACTAGAAAGTGAACAAAGAGGAAGATTAGCTGCATTCTTTCATACTAATTCTATAATTCAATTCCAACTCCATATGAATTCTGATAATACATGGATACCCCAGATCATGCTTTATCAATAGAGCCAGAGAATTTTTTTTCTTTCTAATCTTCCCTTTGAAACATGTTACATACTGTATGACTGGTTTATAAAGTAACTAGTTTTAAATACTTTACACTACATTTATTATTTTCTTTGTGACTTTCTTAAGTCTAGGCAAGCCACAAAACAGTAAATCATGCTTGATTTATAGCATTTGCTGATTTCCAAGGTGCAGACACTCACACTGAAAATTTAACAATTGGCTCTTGCAAGCCAGTATGAGCTGGCTCCAACACAACCCTGCCTACATCATAGATGTAGTTCTGTAATAGTACAATCATAAGGAGTTTTCTAGTTTAGCTCTCTATTTGTTGGTAAGAACCTACAGTCATAAAGTTGACATAGAATTTGGAGATGGAAATGCCATTTCATTCAGATTCATGAAGAGTTATGTAAATGTCATTTACAAGTTTGCTGAATGTCAAAAAAGTGAACCTAATAATTAGGCACTTGCACACTTTCCACTAACAGCAACAAAGCAGCATTGTCTGTGACACGATTTTGCTAAGGAGCCACATGTGTAGAAATTAGATTTCAGCAGGATTTCTGATTTGGGGCTATAAAGTGATTTCAACAAATTGGGCAAAAGAAATTCTTTAAGGACACACTGAGCCCCAGGTACAAACAAAAAACTGAAGATAAACTAGAGTGGAAGATATCATGCAGAGAACAGATGATTCCTGGAAGAGGAAAACATCTGACTAGGCATGATAGATGACTTAGTTGCCAAGAGTGCAGGTAACAATTAGAATCACAAACCTGGTGATGGTAACTCACACTTGTAGAGCATTAGGAAGTTTACAAAGTACTTTCCACACAACCACCCTGAAGGCGGGTAACATAAGTATTATTAGAGAAAAATGAAAGGTACAGTGGATAGGGCACACTGAACTCGGAGTCAGGAAGATCTGAATTCAAATCCTGTCTCAGCCACTTAGTCGATCTGTGACCTTGGGCTAATCTTTTAACCTCCTCTGCCTCAGTGTTGCCATCTGCAAAATATGGATATGAGCACCTTCCTCATAGGGGTTTTGTGAGGATCAAATGAAATGACATATGTAAAGCATTTTACAAACTTTGAAAATGTGACATAAATGCTAACTATTTTTATGATTATACTGACATTACCTATGAAGAAATTTAAGTTCAGAAAGATTAATTTGTGTGGGATCATATAGCTACTTTATTTCAGAGCCAAATCCTGAAACTAAGCTTCCTGACTATAAGCTGAGCTCCCTTTATGATGTATCTTGTACTTTTTTTCAATCATATACATTTAATAATAATAACAAGCTAATTTCATGTAGTACTTTAAAGCTTACAAACATCTTTATTTTTTTTCTCATTCAATCCTCACAACAAGTTATGAGGCAGGTACCATTATTATTTCTATTTTACAAATGAGAAACCTGAGGTTGAAAGAGGTTATATGACATATGTAGTCATATGCTTTTATAGAAATATGCATGCATGTTTCATGTGAGATATATGGCCAATAATATATGAGTTCTTTCAGGTGTGTGTACTCATATAGATATTTATCTGTGTATCTATCTATGTATCTATCTATTTATTATGCACAAAAGCAGCTTTCTATTTAGATGGGAGTGATGCTTCTTATGGAAAGAAACTCACCATACACTGTGCTTTTCTCTTCCACAATTGCTCACAGTGTTAAGCATCTTAAAATGTGGACAGCAATACAAAATTATATCTTATATAAAGAATGATATGGTACTAGTAATATGACATGAGTAAATTACTCACTTAAAGTGTATTTGCAAGAAACTAGGCTAGATTTCTCTTTGACTAGTGCCTGGAGTCACATGGGGTTGGACTCAAGAACAGGACTTTGTGGGACAATTTTTTTCACCATTGAATATCCTGAATAGAGTAGTTATTCTGGTTTTGCATTGCTGTAACATTAGTTGAATTTGATTGGATAAACATTTATAAAACATTTCTTATGAGTAAGAGGATTTTCTCAGTGTTCGGGATATGAAGACAATAATTAAACAGTCCTACCCTCAAGAAGCTTACATTTTGCAGTATTATATTTAGTTCATAATACTGCCATCAATGAATTATCATTTTTACTACTCCTACTGTGTGACCAGTTACAATGTTACAGATCAGTTGTCTATCTACATTGATGAAAGCAATTTCCAAAGAGGGAGGTCCCTACATCGATTAACTTGCATGTAGGCTTCTAAAATTCCCCTCCTCAAATAATCGTATCTTACATACTGGAAGAAATTTACTAACTCAAAAAATCATATCATTTTATTTTAAAAATATATCAGTACTATTTACAGAAACAAAATGCTTGAAATTCTACTTTTCTTTCTTCGCTGAATGAATGTTTACTTAAAGAGTCTTTAAAATCTTTGCCCAAGTATGTGGTTTCTTTCAAGTTATTCCTCTGAAGCTCAGATTGACAGCCGACAGAAAAGTTTTTATTCAGTTGCGGGACTGCTGAAACTTAGCCTGTCCTTTTAGAATATTCAGTTAATTGTTTAGCTAAATGAGCCACCTTTTCAATCTAATTAAGTACATAATCTACTAATCATCCTAATGGGAATCATAATGTCCCTCTAAAATCCTTCTAAAAATATTTGAAGATCCATTCAAAATTCTGATGTATTTCTGAAGAAAATACTGCTTTTATAACATATATACTAGGTTGATAATTTGCATCTGTGATGCAAATTAGACTGTTCCATCTAACCAGGGCCTAAAGAAATCTGCCAGTGCTCAAAGAGAATTCAACAAGAGACCTAAAACAAAATGACCACAATCTGCCTGTCCGTTCAATCATCTTTTGTTTAATTCTGATGGGAACTTGTGTCTGTGGGGGAACTCAGGGTATTTGTTACAGGAAGCCAAGTGCATTCCAATAGTCCAGTAGGCCTAGAAGGGGGGTGATTGTGGCTAGGACAGGAAGTGATAATTATATTCAATGAAAGTAGTACCAATCTCAATGGTGTGGACATGTGAAAATGAGATATTTTTATTCCTAATTGCAAAGCTGTGCATGTGATGAAAAGCTTCATATTTTCATAAGAGAGCAATGTTGGCTATAGAATGATTGTCCTGAACACAGATGTTTTAAGACAATGATGTGGTCTTTCATGGCAAATTCTACCATTCCTGTCCCTGAAAGCTGTTAAAAAAAAATACTTACTCTTCTTTCTGTGATGTATTCTTTTTGGATAGCATGGTTCAATTTTTAATGTCTTTCTCTATTGTGTAATTATTTTATATACATAAGATGCCCTGATTGTGTACTTCGAAATTTATTTTTTTAGTTGCTGATTATTATGGATAACACTAGAAGTGGGATCATAGAACTCATGTAAAAATTCCAAGACTGTAGGATGGTCTTCCTAGTGAAGGAGCTGTTGAGCTCATTCAGCCCATTCCCTTCACTTTATAGATGAGAAAACTGAAGCTTAAGTTGTAAAAATGAAGGGAGGTGCTGAGGTCTTGTAATGTTTTGGGGTGACTTTGTCTTGAATCTCATCTGTGTCCGGGCACCTGGGTATGTGATATCAGCCTGTGGAAAGTCACCTTCCCTCCCCCCCACCCCAGCTGTAAGTCATTAACTCTGTCCCTTCCCCCACCCCCAGTTGGTAAGTATCTAAGTATCTTCCCTGAAGCTCCTTAACTATAACAGGCCACACCTATGAATTCTTAAAAGGATTCCTTAGAGAAAGGATTACCTCTTTTGTTCTAGGGGCCAGCTGTAAGATAACTCCTAACAAAAGAACTTCACCTTATCAAAGGGGGACCTTTCTGGGCAGACTGGCTGGGTGCTCTTCCCTAACTCCACCTTTATACGACTTTTGTTACTATATAATCAGTACCCCCAATCCCCACACTTCGCAGGAGGATTCACCTTAATTTTCTCCTGCCCGCTTGACAAGCATAATAAACTCTCTTAAAACTGCCAACACTGCTTGTGCCTGGTAATTCTTTCAGACTGGTAAGAACTCTCAAAGGATTTCCATAGAAATCTACCCTTTCTAACCCTCATCAAAGTGACTTGCTCAAGGTCTTGCAAATAATGTTACTCTTCCAGTTCTAAATTCATATTATGATTCTAGGTAAAAGCCTGAGGACTGGAACACAGGATGTATGATTTCAGTTCTGGTGCTATCTATGATGTTTAGCAAATAGTGGAGTGGAAGATTCTTAAGTTCCCTTTCAGCTCTACAATTCCGTAATTCTACAAACATTAATTTCATGGAGGGAAGAATTTCAATTGTGTAATTGTTAGGTTGTGTATAAATGAACATTTGAAATATAATTACTAAAGAGTAAAGCAATTATGTCATAATATGGAAAGGCCATATATGATTGACTTATTTTTAAATTATAGGACTATTTTAAACAGAAATCATCTGTTTATAAAAAAAAAGACAACATGGTAAAAAAAAGTATGCTGATATGTTTGTGTTTAACATAAATTCACATTTTTATACAAAAGTATGTGCTATATAACAAGATAATATGGTTACATAAACATAAATGCATGTCATAATTAATCTGTTGTCTAAGTATGAATGTATAAAATTCTTCCACTTTATTTACCAATCACAGACCTTTATAGCGCATTGTAGTATTAGATGAGTAGTCTTATGCTGCCATCTAGTGTTAAACACTCTCACTTTCAACAAAGTTTCTTCTAGCATGAATAAGAAATCAAAGTTGTAGTTGTTTCATTCTCAAGATTTCATTCTGATTCACAGGACCACTCGGTTTTGAATGTGCAAATACTTGAGGATAAGCACTAACAAACAACCAGTTAGAAAACAGCAATTAAGAATTCTCTCTCTCTCTGTATCTCCTTCTGTCTCCATCTCTCTGTCTGTCTGTCTCTCTCCCTCCTTTCTCTCTCACTATCTCTTTCTCTTACCCTGTTTCTGTCTCTCTGAATGTCTGTGATTCCTTTTGTCTCAGTTGCAGTTTGTCTCGTTCTTTCACTTTATCTTTATTTCTCTCTGTTTCTCTGTCTTTCTGTCATTTGGTCTCTCTCCTCTTCTGTCTCTCCCTATCTCTGTCAATCAATCTCTTTCAGTCTCTGTTTCTATGTCTGTCTGTCTCTCTCTCTCTGAGATTATAATCTCTGATAGACAAGAATATGACATCCACATCTGTGTCAAAAGGCTATTTCTACACAATGCCCAAATATCTATTTAGTCCAATAAAAACTGCAGTCAGTTTATTAGAAAAGATCAGACAAAAAGGGATTTTTATATACTCATAGCTGAATTAATTTAATGATATTTTTTACTTTAAAAAGTTGGTTATTCAAATATTTTTTTTAATTTCAAAACTTTTTCTAATTGTGTGTGTGTATGTGTGTGTGTGTGTGTGTGTGTGTGTGTGTGTGTATGTGGGAATAACCCTTGCCAACTAATTTACCCTTAGTGTGTTGTTAGATGAAGTTCTTTTTTTTTTCCTTTTTGGAGGGGGCAAGACAGGGCAATTGGGGAGAAGTGACTTAGCTAAGGTCACAAGGCTAGTAAGTGTTAAGCATCTAAGGTTAGATTTGAACTCAGGTCCTCCTGACTTCAGGACTGATGCTCTATTTACTGTGCCACCTAACTGTCCCTTGATGCAGTTCTTTTTAAAACAGACTCCAAATGTGGCCTACCCCACCACTAAAATGAGAAATATTTTATTACCCACTAATTACAGGCAGATCTGTCTGGTAGACATGCCTTTAAAACTCTCTAGAAACTGCAAACCTTTTCCCCAAGATGCTGTCTTATATGTAGCTCAAACAAGATTCAGAAAGAATTATTCTCTTTTTTACCACCAAACAATTAGTAAACATCCATTAAGTATCTACTACTTACCAGACTATGTGCTAAGAGCTAAGGATGTAAAGAGAGGCAAAAGACAGTCCCTGCTCTTGAGGAATTTACATCTAATGAAGGAAGCCATATGCAAACAAATCTATACAAAGCAAGTTGTATAAAGAAAACATAGGAAATAATTAAGAGAGGAAAGGAACAAGAATTAAGAGGGTTTGGAAAAGACTTCCTACAAAGGATATGATTTCAGTTAGTCACCATCTGCTCCTATATACCAGGAAAATATCAGTTAATTTGTTGTATTTATGTATCCATCCTGATTTATTCATTCAATAATTGAACTTGGGTAGCTAGGTAGTACAGTGGAGAGAATGCTGTGTCTGAAATCAAGACAGACTGCAGTCCAAATCCAGCCTTGCCCATTTACTAGCTATGTGACCCTGGATAAGTCACTTAATTCTTGGTTATTTCAGTTTCTCTCAATTGTAAAATGGGGCTAATAATAGCACCTACCTCTCAGGGTCGTTGTGAGGATCAAATGAGGTAAAAATTGTAAAGCTCTTAGTAGATAGTAGGTGCTATATAAATGTTAACTATTATTATTATTATTATTGATCCAAAGCACTTTTAGGCTCAACTGTTCAAAAGAGGAGATACATGTAATTCTTTATGGATCCTAGATATTTAACAATGACTTTTTTATGTCGCACATTATAGTTTGTAAAGCTATTCCATTTGATCTTTTCAAAACTATGAGGTAGAGAGGAGCTAGAGGTAATGTGTTTGTCCTAATTTTACATGTAAAGAGGAACCCTTAGACCTGGAGAGGGTTAATCAATTTGCTAATGACCATATAATTAGTAAGTATGAGATGTAGGATTTGTACTTTGTAATTCCAAATCTAGTAAACTACTATCATACTGTTGTTTTTTAAACTCTGGTTTTTAAAACATACTGCTAAAAGCAAACCTGTCATATTTGATACAAAGAATTTTTTTCTTTCCCAACTTATATCATTTGCATTATGTTCATGCAAAAATGTTTCTTTTATGTAACTGTTGAAATCTGTTAGTTAGATATATCAGTTTTTCCCTTTTTTTTGTTTTTTTTATTAAGAAGCAAACCCATGTTCTCTCCCCTAGCCATGTACTTTATTTGCTTCTCTGTCTCTCTCTCTTCTCCCTTTAAATTAAGTTGCATAATTATTTACTTATTTTTTAAAGCTTATTTTGATGTGTGGTATAAAACATAAGCCTAAAACTAGCGTCTTCCAGATTACTTTATAGTGCTTCTTGTCAAATTTGACATTTTTTCCTAAGTAATTTATGTTCTCAGTTTTACTAAATACTGGGTTATAGGGTTCATTTGGGTTGGATTCTTTCTTATTTGTTCTAAGTGATCTTAGGCTTTATATTGAAATGAGGGACAAATTTAGAGCCAAGTAGTAGCCTTTTGGCTCTGACCACAGGAGTGGAACATGGTCCCAGTTCCAACTTCTATCTTACTCTGAAGTCTGAAGAGAAATAATCAAAGCAGTAATCCCAGAAAAAGGAAAGCCTACAATTCTGTCATTCTCAAAGAACAGAGCTTTCCAACCTATTGATACTGGTGGAGTAGGAAAGCCCGCAAGCCTGTTGTTCAGACCCAAATCTAGGTATGAAACTTAAAGAGCTCAGACCAAGGGTCAGTAATTGGATTAGACTATTTTGGGAAAACTGAAAGATTGTAGGTCCCTAGCCTGACCTGTCTCTGAGATCTTGGAATAACACAATGCCCAATACCCCCAAGAAAGTAGCAACAAAGTTACCCAAGCATTTACTCTGCAAGTACGTACGACCTGATCATAAAATAAAGTCAAAACTTAGGAAGTAGGCTCAAAGAATAAGGAAACCAAACAAAATAGAATCCTACCATAAAAAAACTACTGCAATGACAGAGATGCTGAAGAAACTAATGGAAAAGAAGAGAATTACTGCAATTTACTTACAGATGAAACCTCAAAGAAAGGTGCGGTTTTAACTCAAATTGAATTTCATCTCTTCCTAGAAGAAATGAAGCAACAGTTTAAAAAAAGAGTTTAAAAATGTTTATATAAATGAAATGAAGGCACTAGAGGAAAAATGGGGAAAAAATGAAAGTTATGGAAGGAAGGATTGGAAAAAGAATGAACTGTTTGGCACAAGGGGAAGAAAATCTTGCCTATGTAACATACTCCAAGAACATTAGAATAGGTCAAAATAAATTAATGACTTCATGAAACAAAGAGAAATATATAAATAAAATCAAAGGTCTGAAAAATAGAACATGTAGAATATTATTTCATAGCAAAATCAACTGACCTGAAAAACAGAGGAGAAAAGTTTTTAAGGATCGTTGGACTACCTAAAAACTATGACCAAAAGGTCCTAGACTCTTAAAACCAGAAAGGAATGTAGAAATAGAAAGAACACACTAGTCACTTAATGAAGGAAACCCTGAAATAACTCCCCAGAACATTATAGCCAAAATTTGGAGCTTCCAGGTTAAAAATAAAATTACTATAGTGAGAAAGGGAAAAAAATAAAATACTAAGGAGCCACCACATGTTATTTAGAATTTTCATTTAGAAATTTAGAAATTCACATGTTATTTAGAAATTAACTACTCTAGAGGTTCAGAGAACTTAGAATATAATATTTCAGAAGGGAAAGGATATAAGTTTACAACAACAACAACAAAAACTTTACACAACAGAGTATAATCCTAAAAGGGGAAAATTAGATCTTTAATGAAATAAAGGACTTCTTTTTTTTTTTTTTTTGCTTTGTTTGGAGGGGGGAGGGTAGGGCACTTGAGGTTAAGTGAATTGCCCAAGGTCACATGGCCATTAAGTGTTAAATGTCTGAGGTCAGATTTGAACTCAGGTTCTCCTGACTCCAGGGCTGGTGCTCTATTCACTGCACTACCCCTCCAAAATAAAGGACTTCTGAATAGTTGTGATTATAAGACTAGAATTACATAGCATCTTTGAAATGCAAAAAAATAAGTCAAGAGAAACATAAAATGGCAAACATTAATGAAAAATCTTGAGAGACAAGGATAAAGTACTTATAGTTTTATATGGAGAAACGATGTGTCCTCTTTAAACCTTATAATAATCAGAAATCATAGAGAGAGTCTGATTAGACAAAAGGCCTGATAGTGCTTCTGTTTTATCTTGATGTTAAAAGAATTGCAAGGGAAGGGAAGAGGAATATATTGGATTGAGGTGGAAAAGGAATATCAAATGGAAGATTACATCATATAATTGGGGTATATAAGTAGAAGTCTATAAAATATGGAAGAAGTGTTAGGGGAAATCACAAGATATTTGAATCTCATTCTCATTTGAACTGTTTAAATGAAGGAATAATATGCATGCCTTTGATTACAGAAATACATTTCAGCCATTGGGGAAATAGGAGGAAATAGGGAGAAGAAAGAATGGAGGAATAGAAGAGATCAAATTAAGGAAGTGATTAGTTCTAAGCAAAACAATTTTTAAGTGTGAAGAAACTTTTTTCAGTAGCAAAGAATTAAAAAGTGAAGTGATGCTCATCAAGTGGGGAATTGCTGAACAAGTTATGGTATGTGAAAGTGATGGAAATTTATAAATGAGAAACCTGAGAAGAATTGTATAAAATGGTGAGTGAAATGAGCAGAAACAGTGGGCAATTTATACCAAGACAGCAATATTGAAAAGTCAAACACTTAGGAACTCTTCTGCATATTGACCACCCATGATTCCATGGTACTAATAGTGAAGCATGCTAAATAACTCTTAATAGTGGAGTGTTAGATTCAAAGTAGAAACTTAAACTTTTTTTTAATATGTCCAGTGTGGAAATTTATTTTGTGTGATTATACATATCTGTATGAGTGTTATGGGAATCTGAAGATCTTCCCTGCCCCTAGGCCCTTTGCTAAAGTGGCTACGTGACTCTGAGGACCCTTGGATATTTGAAAGTATACTCTGTTCCCTAATAGGCTGAATGTGATCATGTGGAGCCTGTGGCACAAGGCTTGTTTTCCAGGAATGCCTGTGCCTTGGTAGCTTTGTGATTGGGCAGTGGGTC
>CM053582.1:283896605-283915584 GCA_028627135.1 Pseudochirops cupreus | reverse complement strand
AACTCTACTTCCAAGGAATTACAGTATTTTCTTTTACCTGGGAGGTCTAGGTATTGTCTATGAGTTTTCATTTTGTTTCTTTCAGGAAATGATAGGTAGATTTTTTCACTTTTCACTTTTTTCTCTTTATTTTAGTTTGTCCTGTCAGTTTTCTAGTATAATTTCTTGAAATATTATATCCAGGATTCTTTTTTGGTCATGACTTCTTGGAGTTCAGTAATCCTTAAATTGTTTCTCCTTAATTTACTTTTTAGCTCAGTTGTTTTTTATATAAAATATCTTGCATATTTTTTCTATTTTAAAAATTATTTGACTTTTAATATTTCTCATTGATTCCTAGAACTTTTAACTTCTATTTGGTCCTTTCTAGTTTTCGGGAATTTTTTTAAATTTCAATAAGGTTTTGTAGCTCCTATGCTATATTATTGATTCTCTGTATAAGTGTTACCTTCATTTCTTTTCTTACTCTTTCCTCTCTCTTGGTTCATTTATGTTATAAGGTTTATCTCTTATTAAAAACTTTTCTTAACATCTCATTCACAGCTCTATTAATAATGAACTAGTGTGCCTATCTCCCCAAAGCACTATAACAAAGACTATTTACATCTTTGCTCTCTTTGTTGTTCAAATTTCAGGATTGTCTTGATTTGCAATTTTCTCATTTTTTTGTCATTTGAAGAATTCTTTCACACAGTTTTTAGTAGTTTACAATTCTTTTGAGAACTATGTATTCATATCCTTTGAATATTTACCTACTGGATTCTGATTTTATATACCTTCACATAATATATACATATGCACACACACATATATGTAGATACCATGCATATATGCTGACATATGTGCACACATGCACATGTTTGTGTTTACATATACATACAGATAAGGATATGCTCTTTCTATTCTCTCTCTGTGTATATACACACATCTAGGCATATCCTGACAATGCATGTATATGTATACACATATTCACATGTTTACACGTGTGTATATATTTGTATAAACATATGTATAACATATAGATATGTGTCTAATATTTATCTTTATATCTGTCTAGGACACCATCCCTCTATTAGAGAAATTTAATAAAAAGATTTTCTTTCTCATTGACCATTTTACTTCATGTCTTAGATGCATTTTGCTTTTGCAAAAACTTTTCAGTTTCATGTAATAGAAGTTATCTAAAGTTTTTATTTGGTTCTATCCTTTGCTCACTTAAGAATACATTTCCTACTCATAGCAGTGAAAGATACATCATCTCTCTAATCTTCTAAATTCTTTATAATGTGTCATTAATATTAAACTCACATATTCATGAAGAATATATAGTGGAATAAGGCATAACATGTTGACCTAAGCCAAATCTCTTCCAAACTACTTTTCAAATTTCCTAGCTGTTTTTTCCTCTCAAATGGGGAGTTATTTCTTAGATAATTTCTTTTTCTAGCTTATCGAATATAGTGTCATTGAATTCCATAATTTGTAATTCTCCTTAGTCTTTTTTTTTCAATGTTCTCTATTTGTAAACCAAGAGCAAATGGTTTTGATGACTTCTGGCTTATAAAATATTTTGAGGTCTAAAAGTGATATCATATAACTTTTATTTTTCAAAAATGAATTTGATCCATTTCTATAAAATATCCCAATATCTATAAAATAACCCACTTTATGTCATTGTAAGTATGAGTTAAAGTTTCAAACTATTGCCATTTTAAACTATATCAGCTTGACTGAGCCATGAACACTGATGACTCTTTCAGTTATTTAAGATTTTCTTTATTTCTTAATTAAATTTGTTCAAGTACTTTGTATACTTTGGCAGAGTGATACCAAGCCACGTTATGAATTTTCTAGTTATTTATAATTGAACTTGCCTCTTATTGTAGCTTGGATATTGTTTATTATATGGCAATGCTGTTGTTCATTTTTGACATTTAATTTTGTGGCTGGTCACTTTGTTAAATCTATTGTCTTAATTAGTATCTTTGTTGACGTTAGGTACTAGGATTTGCTAAGTAAACCACCATGTCATAGGCAAATAGAGATGGTTTTATCTCCTCTGCCTATTTTAGTGCCTTTCATGCTTTCTTATGTCTTAAAGCTTTTGCTTGGATTCTAGAATTTCATCAAACTGTAGTGGGGAGAGTATATGTTCTTGCTTTACTATTTATTTGGAAAGGTTCTTGTATATCTTGACTTTTGCTGTTGGGGAAGGGGGCAGAGCCAAGACAGCAGCATAGAAGCAGCAAGATTCCATAGCTCCCACATAGCCACCTCAAATACCCATAAAATATGACTCTAAACAAATTTTAGGGCTCCAAAACTCTCAAAAATACAGAAAAACACATCTCCCCCTGAAGGCAGCTCTGCAGAAAGGGCTCAATTGCTGCACGCTGGGAACCGAAACCAGCCCAGCTTGAAACCAGGGCTTGGCCCCGGGGTGGCCAGGAGAAGCTGCAGCTGGAGCCTTCAGAAGATTTTTTGCTGTTGGTTTTAGATAGGTACTTATAAGGACACTAATAAAAGATTCCTGTATGACTATACTTTCTATATTTTAATACATTAGCACATATAAATGATTATTTTACCTTGTAAAAGGCTTTTTTTGACATTTATCAAAATATCTATATGATTTTTAGATTTTTTTTTGTTTTTAATGAAGTCAATTATGTTCATTTTTCCCCTAATGTTGCACCATCTTTGTATTCCTTGTTTAAATCCATCTTGTTCATAATGAATGACTTCATAGATGGAGAACTGTAATCTTATAGAATTTTACTTAAATTTTTGAAATAAATATTTATTGGTGATATTGATCTATAGCTCTCCTGGGCTTGATTTTTTTCCCCTGGTATAAATATTAAGACTATACTTTTCTTATAAAATTCATCTGATAGGATTCATTATTTTTCAGTTTTTAGAATAATTTCTGTGGTATTGGTACAAATTGTTCTTTAAACATGTAACAAAATTATCCTTTAAATCTTTCAGGAGCAGGAGACTCCTTCCCACCTGTCTTCTTTGATAACTGCTTCAATGGAAATTATATATGTATATATAGCTATAGATACAGTTTTGTTAGAATATAATTGTAGATATGTTTTCATAATTCTTTTTGTTTCCCCTAGTTTTGTTGAGATTTCATTTTTAGTTCACTATTTTGCTTATTTGATTTTCCATCTTTCAAAATCAGATTGTGTAATAGATTTTTTTCCTTCAATTCCATGAGCCTTTTCAAATAATTCATTGATATCTTTTTAATGCTTTGAGGGTACTTAGATTTTATCTGTTTCTCCTGAAATTTTATACTAATATCCTCTTTCGTGCCTATTTTAGTTTGATTTATTTTTTAACTTTCTAATTTTAAAAAGTATTTATTCTGACAATTAACACCTTAAAAATAAGTTTGTTACTGTAAGTCTGTAGGGATATATATGTGTGTGTATTTGCATGCATATGTTATATATACACAAATATATACACACATATATACATGCATATGCCCACATATTCCTCCCCGAGGATTGTTTTAGCTGCATCCCAGAAATTTTGGTTTATACTTTCATCATGATTTTTCTTTCATATAATTATTATTTTTTCTGATTTATTCTTTGACCCACTCATTATTTAGGATTTTTAAAATTAATTTTCCATTTCGATTGTGTTTTTTGTTCATAGACTCTGAACTGATGACTGCTTTCATCATGTTATGACAATTTCCCTGTTTTTCAATTTATTTATTTATTTTTAGTTTTCAACACTTATTTCCACAAGATTTTGAGTCCCACATTTTCTCTCCATCTTTTCCCTAACCTTCCCCCCAAGACAGTGAGCCTACTGAATACCCCTTTCCCCAATCTGTTCTGTCTTATATCTTCCTACACGCTACTTCACTTTCTAATAGGGCAAGATGGATTTCTATACCCCAGTGCTTGTATATCTTATTTCCCAGTTGTATGTAAAAAGCACTTTTTTTAACATTTGTTTTTAAAGCTTTGATTTCCAGATTCTTTCTGTTCTTTCCTCCTCACCCACCCCCACTGGGAGGACATACAATTCAATATAGGTTGTACATGTGTAGTTACACAAAACATTTCTGTGGTAGTTATATTGTGAAAAATTAACTGTATTTCCCCCATTCTATTCTGTCCCCCACTTACTCTATTTTCTACTTTGACCCTGTCCCTTTTCAAAAGTGTTTGCTTCTAACTACTCTCTCCCCTAATCTGCCCTCCCTTATATCATTCCCTCTCTTATTCCCTTCCCCTCCTACTTTCCTGTAGGGTAAGACACCCAATTGAGTGTGCATGTTATTCCCTCCTTAAGCTAAATTCAATGAGAGTAAGGTTGACTTGATTCCCTTTCACCTTCCTGCTCTTCCCCTCCATTGTAACAGTTTTCTCTTGCCTCTTTTATATGAAATAATTTACCCTATTCTATCTCTCCCTTTCTCCTTCTCCCAATATATTCCTCTCTCACCTCTTAATTTTATTTTTTAGATATCAATCCTTCATATTCAGCTGATCCTGTGCCCTCTGTCTATGTATACATGTACACACTTATACACACACTCACATATATATATATATATATACACACACACACATATACCCTCCTATACATACATATATATGTATGTATACACATATAAAATGTATATATTCCCTTCAAATTTCCTCATACTGAGAAAAGTCTCATAAGTTAAAATTACAGTTTTTCCATGTACAAAGGTAAATAGTTCAACTTTAATAAGTTCCTTATGACTGCTTCTTCTTGTTCACCTTCTCATTCTTCTATAATTTCTTGTGTTTGAAAGTCAGATTTTCTGTTCAGTTCTGTTTTCTTTTTTCATCAAAAATGCTTGAAAGTCCTCTATTTCATTGAATATTTTCCCTTGAAGCATTATACTCCATTTTGCTGGGTAGGTGATTCTTGCTTTTAATCCTAGCTCCTTTTCCCTCCAGAATATCATATTCCAAGCCTTTCAATCCCTTAATGTAAAAGCTACTAAATCTTGTGTTATCCTGATTGTGTTTCCACAATACTCAATTTGTTTCTTCTTGACTGCTAGTAATATTTGTTCCTTGATCTGGAAACTCTGGAATTTGGCTACAATATTTCTAGGAGTTTTTTTTTGGGGATCTTTTTCAAGAGGTGATTGGTGAATTCTTTCCATTTCTATTTTGCCCTCTGGTTGTACGATATTAGGGCAATTTTCCTTGGGAATTACCTGAAGGATGATCTCTAGGCTCTTTTTTTGTATCATGGCTTTCAGGTAATCCAATAATTTTAAAATTATCTCTCCTGGATCTATTTTCCAAGTCAGTGGTTTTTCCAATGAGATGTTTCATATTGCCTTCTATTTTTTCTTTTGCTTGGATCTGTTTTATAGTATCTTGATTTCTTATAAAGTCAATAGGTTCCATTTGCTCCAATCTAATTTTGAAGGGACTACTCTCTTCAGTGAGTTTTTGAAATTCCTTTTTCCATCTGGCCAATTCAACTTTTAAAGGCATTCTTCTGCTCATTGGCTATTTGGGCCTCTTTTGCCATTTGAATTAGTCTTTTTTTAAGGTGTTATTTCTTCAGTCAGGCTGTTGACTCACTTTTCATGATTTTCTTGCATCATTCTCATTTCTCTTCTCAACTTTCCTTCTCCTTCTCTTACTTGATTTTCAAAATCCTTCCTTAGCTCCTCCATGGCCTGCTACTAATTTGTACTTTTCTTGGAAGCTTTTGGTGCAGGAGTTTTGACTTTGTTATCTTCTTCTGGTTCCATGTTTTGATCCTTTGTGTCCCCAAAAAAGCTTTCTGTGGTCTGATTGTGCTTCCCCTGTTTGCTCATCATGCCAGCCAATTAATTTTGAACTTTTTGAGATGGTAGAACTCTGCTTCCAGAGTGGAGAGGGCTGTGTCCCAAATTGCTTGGGTTTTATCTGTGGTTGTCAGAGCCTCCTAATGGTCACTTGTTCCCCCAACAGTCTACAGGCCAGGAGTTCCAGAGGCAGCCACATGATAGCAGCTTCAGCCACCATGCTGCTGCCACCTCTCACCCTGGGAGTCGGGGCCAGACTGTGCTCTTGACTCACCCAGTTCCAACAGAGTTCCCTACTGACCTTTTACTTTCTCTTTGGCGTTTATGGGTTGAGAAGTCTGGAAACCATGACAACTGCCAGTGATTCACTCTCCTAAAGTTTGCTCTGGCCTGTTTGCACCACGAGTCTGGGCTTGTGCCCATGCAGAACTGTACTTGGCTCCCAGGCTGGTGTGATAGATCCTTCCTGTTGGCCTGCCAGGCTGCCTTCATCAGGAGATTTGTTTCTGTCACTTTGTGGGTTCTGTAGCTCTAAAATTTGTTTAGTTGTTTGTTTGCTTGTTTTTTTACAGGTATTGGATGTGGTTGGAGTGGAGGCTTAAGCAAGTTTTTACTTTACTCCACCATCTTGGCTTCACCCCCCCTGACAATTTCCCTTTTGAAGTCCATGGATGCCATGGACGTATACCCTGTCCATCTTAATTTGTGAGTATCAGTTGACCCACCTTCTTTCTTGACTCTATTATGATCCTCCTCTGCATTCTAATTTCATTCTATCATTATTTATTACTTCAATATTCATACTGATGACTCTAGTCAAGCTAGAAAACTTGAACCATGAAATCCCTGTCTTTGAGCTTCAATTCTTACTCTTACAGATCTTCCACTAATTTACTGCTATTAAACATATTCTTATAACCTCCAATGTGTTGAACTCTTGCTACTGTTGAAATCAATCAATACCTTCTTGTCTTACATGCCTGTATTGTCTAAAATCCCTCACTTTCCTGACTTGTTGGAGATTCTGCATAAACAATGTAATATTTCCATTCTCTAAGTCCCTAAGTTCTGATCAGTGCTGAAGATTCATAAAACTATTTGAACTTTAGCATAATTTACACTAACTCCAGTTGGGTCTTCCTTTGGAGGTAGATGGAAAATAATTTTATTTGCATTTTTCCTGCTTCCTCTTACCTTCCTTATAATGTCTGTGGAGAAACAATTTTTTAACCTTTTGCAAGTTTCTGAAACAATTTATACCCCTCAAACTCAGGAGACTCCACTTTCCCTTTTATCAAAATATTCCAAAACACCTGGATTGAAATAGGCTAACACTGATCTTCTTAATTACTTGTTTCTACATCTTTTCTTTCCCAAGTAAGCATTTTTTTTTTGCCAAGTCTGATTCTGCTATATGTTCTCTTGATTCCACTCTTTACCTATGTTCAAAGATTTTCCTCCATCAATCTCCCTTTCTCTTTCTTCCCTCATATTTTTAATCCTATTCCTCATGATAGACTCCTTCATCTCTGTCTACAATAATGATAGTCACTTTCCCTTTCCTCAAAGCCCTCTTTTTTCTTAATTTCTTTGATATTACCCGAATACTCCAATGGATCTATTATTTCATTGAATTTTATATCCGCTAATGATGCAGATTATAACCCAGCTCTGATTCACCAATCTGGTTTACCTTTATCTACAACTTCCCATAAATTGACCATAGTGGTATATACCTACAAGGCTGGGTTCCTTTTTCAAATTCACATTATTTTACATGGAATCCAACAGGGCATGTGGACTGCCTTTGATTATCCTTATTTTTACTATAGTAGAAGATGAACAGGATTGTACTAAGGCTCAAGATTAAATTATATGACAGTCAGTTAAAAGAATGTGGAATGATTAGCTTGGGGAAGCGATGACTTGGGAAGCATACTAGTCGTCTTAATTTTTTGAAGGACTATCCTTTAAAAGAGGGATTAGACTCATGCTACTTGGTTCCTAATGGCAGAAGTGGGAACAATGAATTAAATTTGCTGAGATGCAAATTTGGGTTTTGTAAAAGGAAAAACATCCTTATAATTAAACTTTTCAAAAAAAGTAAAATGGGCTAGCGTAGATTTCTCTTTCTCTTTCACTAAAGCTACTCAAGCAAGGATAGACCAGAACGTTTTTACAGGATGTTTTATATGTTTTATAGGATATGTTTTGCAGGACACTTATATCTAGGTTTGATTTGGTCAAGGTTATCTCTCAGGTATCTTTCAAACTTGAGATTGTTATTCTGCATTGTCAGTTTGGGTTGTCACGTTTTAAGAAGAGCATTGACAAATCAGAACATATCCAGTGGAAATAACTAGGATAAATGACAGAACTGAGAAAGTGAAGGGATCATTTTAGAGTGGGGTGTTGTTGTGCTGAAGACTTGAGAGGATATATTCAAATAAGCCAATGAATGGTATGTTAGAGACTCATCTTTTTCTACTTAGTGATTGGTTGGCTCTTTAGTACTAAACTCAGATTAATGAGTGAAAGTTGAATTAGGGCAGATATGTGTTTGCTATAATGATGAACATCTCAACAATTATAGATATACAACAATTGAATGAATTACTTTGGGAGATAGTGGATTCCCTTCCACTAATGTTTTTTTTTTTAAGTGAATGCTAAACATCTGCTTGTTAGAGAAATAGTTTAGGAGACTCTTAATATGATCGTAACTGGATGAGATGATCTCTGAAGTCTCTTCCAACTCTGAAATTATATGCTGCTAAAAATGACATATCCTTATCTACTCACTGTACTTCCTAGTGGACCTAAAACAAAATTCTTACACTTCTTCTAGCAACAAAGTTCATTGTTTTTTAATATTGGCATTGTGGCTGCTTTCTGATTATTGTGTGGCCTCTTAGGTCTATCTCCCACTCTGAGTTTAGGATCCCAGTTGGGGAGTCACGTGAGTTTTGTTGATTTTCCCATTAAAAGAAGAATCTATGGGGTATTATTGCTTTTTGATATCCTATAGGGAAAAGATATGTTTTCTGCTTTAGGGAGAAATAATCCTCTGCCTCTATATCAGTAATCTTGTCAAGTTATTTGAATTTATTACTACTTATACTATGAAATTTTGCATAGAATCTTTTCAATTTCATGAAAAAAGGCCATAGTGAAACTCTTGATTTAATGAGAATACATAGTGAATGATGCTGCTCATTTTCCCAACTCCCACACAGGGAGAATTGATCTAAAGGAAATACAGGTTCAACTACCCACCACTCCAACCAACCAAAGGAGGATTTCAATCTATAGTTTAGAGTCATTGTGCTATCCATTGTACTATTTTTGAGGTTCTGACTTAGGATACATCCCAAATTCCTGTGCATTTAGGACAACTGATTCTCTAGAAAAAATATTGGGAAGTATAGAAATTAAATTAATAATACTTGAAAACCCCAATTACATTCATTGTATCAGACTCATGTAAATGCCCCTTTATTTAATTAAATTGAGTAACTTTCAGAGTTATAGCATAATTATATCTAAATGGAGAAAGGGTATCATTATCTTTTATAATGAAACTCTATAAAATTGAATTTGAAATATTAGAAAGTATTTTACATGAATACAAATACATGCAAAAAGAAATTTAAAAAAGAGAGAGATTTCGTTTTGGGGGCAAGAAAAAACTGAGTGAATAAGGTAGTATTTTTTTGTTTTTGTTTTATTTCAGGGTTTGTGTCTCAGCTGCAAAACTTTAATACTTATTGATTTAATTTTATTATGGATTAAACAGAAGATTCACAGGGAAAACTGTTTATAGATTAATATATTTTTCTTACATGTAAATAAAAGACTCACATTTTATTTAATGAAAGAGGTAAATGGTGAACATGCAAATCATTATCTAGTTTAAAATGTTATAACCTTTAGTAATTCACAGTTAAATTTATTTAGATAATATAAAATGAATCAGAACAAAAACTAGACAATTTTGGAAAAATACTAGAATAAAAGCACAGTGGTAGAAATCTGAGTATAGTGAATCACTTCAGTGTACATATATTTGTATATATAACACACATGCACAAAGATCTTGAGTAGGCTTCATTCCAATACCCTCATTAAGAAACTGAGGTTCATGGAGGTAAACTGACTAGCCCAAAATCTTAAAGTCAGTGTCAGAGGCATCATTTAAACCCAGGTTTGTTGATTCCATAAATACAGTAGAGAACCATACTACTTCCTCACCTCATATGGCTAAAGACAATCTAATTGCTGAAATTATTAAGGACATTTAGCAAAGGGTAATATGAATTTTCTATTTTATGGACTAGTCATTTGTTTTATGTTATTTTTTTTCCATTGTAGTCATTAATGGTCATTAGTAAGTGGTAATGTGTTCAAATTCCACAATTGAGTTTGAACTTCAAATATTTCTAATTGTTGCAAAGAAGCCTAGGGTAACAATCATTTTATGTGCTGATTTTTTTTAAAGGAACAAATGATGTCTTAGTCACACAGATGAATTATCTCTTGCAACTGAAATGTAAGCAGAAATTTGATCAATTAAAAATATGTTTACGGAAATTACTGTTCTAGACACTGCATAAGATACAAAGTAGTATCAATTTCAATTTCACCTTCTCAGTATGGGTGTGTATTATGTGGTTATCTATGAAATATGTGTACATTATTGTAAGATATGAATATTATGGATGATTAGTGCTGTATGAATGAGGTAAAAAAAATGTTAAGATTAATTCTCTGCCTTGACACAGGTTCAGATAATTTTTGGATCTTGATTCTTTTTTTTTTTAATTGAACTAAAATTGAAAAATATACAGGGGCAAATACGTTTGGTAAAAATCTATCACCATTGGCTCTGTTCAAGTGTACAACACAGCTGGTTAATCTCTTGATGGCAAAGAATAAAAGGCAATTGCTTCATAGCAAAATTTAGATCTTGAGGAAACTTAATTCTGGTTGCTTGATATCAAAAGCCTTAACCCAATTAAAGGCTCAAAGGAAAAGAGTAGAAGATGATGGCTAACAGTTGAAAACTACTCCATAAATGGACTATTAACAAAAACATAGATCACTTTGAATTTTATGTAGTGGGAAACATAGTGATTTGGTAATGATTTGTGAATTAGCAAATATGTAAGTATATATGTGCGTGTGTGTGTGTGTGTGTGTGTGTATAAATATGTACATATACATATATAAATTAGCCCATGAATAACTCAGCTGATCAAATAGGGAAGAGAAACTATGTCACATTAATGAAAAATAAGGTTATACTATTCCTAGATAAACAATATGCATTTCACCAAGTCATTTACTGAGATATGAATAAAAAAAAATTTCAAGACTCTAATCAAGGAATAATTTCTTCAGGTAATTTGTCTAAATTGCAATCCATTCTACATTTTGCAAGCAAAATATCATGTGGTGGGTTGCCTTGAATTTCAGGTTATTTTGTAAAGAAGCTACATCTTTTCAACAATAATTTCTTCATATATTATCCTCATTGGCTGTTTCTTTCTTTTTCTCTTGGTTTTGATTAATCCACCTTTAGCTCGTCTACTGAAACCTATATGAACAAAAATAAACAGCATTGGTTATATGAGGCTTATCAACTTTAAATTAAAGTATTAAAAAATAAACTGTGTCAATGGTTGAATTATCTAATGATCCTCTATAATTATCTATTATTGATAATTAATTATACAATTAATCTCTATTGTTTTTGGAAAAGTGGATAGCTGGATTTCCAAAGTGTTATGGCTACCTCTTGTGTCTACAAAAAGGACTTCAAAATCTTTATTCTGAATTAAATAAACATAACATTCTATAGAGATTAGGGAAAGTTCTACCTACTTTTATACTTTCTTCATCTCCACAGAGAAAATAATGCATATTTTGTGAAAATTTAAGAAAGAAAATAGGAATAACCTTTGGTATATTCATTTGAACGCAAATTTTTAAAAGCCAGAAACTATTAGAAAACCATTTAAAACAACTGATTATCATTTGTAAGCTCCATGTTTTTCCACAAATACTCATGTTACATATGTGACAATTCCAATTAGTCATAACAGATATTTCCTTAAACAGGAATAGAATGAAAAGTAGCTTTTTAAAAAAGAAAAAATCTTCAACTTTTTGTATTTAGTTTATGTCTGTTTATATAATATAAAAAGTTTAGTTCTTTTTCAGTTTTCTCAGTTATAATCTGCTTATAACATATTCACAGTTCTTTGGAGATTTGCAGTTTATTTTAGAGAAGAATTTTCCTACCTTTCTTACAAGTCCTGAGACACGATTTTTTAGAAGTGAAATTGTTTTCATTCCCACCACATCCACTATAGTTAAAAGGACGACATTTTCCAATAGCAGAATTAAAATAAAATCTTTTCTCATTGGCCCTGCAAAGTCCTCTATCTGCAGGAGTCAGACACCAGGAAGGGCCGTAGAATTCTAAGAATATTAAACAAAATGGTTAGAATGATATAACATGTAATCATGCTTGTATCTTCCCATTACAAATAATGGATTTAAAGATCACATGTTGCTTGTACATTTTCTTATAGAGTGTCTATGAATAACTTAAAAATAATTATTTACAATTGAGAGATGAACTGCAATTTTAGCACATTAAAATCAATTCAACATCCATATAAAGGCTTCAAAATGGAAATGGTTCTTTTTTAAACAAGGCTTTCCATTTTAAGGACATACAATAGAAATTAAAGTTGTAAAATAAAGTACTATGATTATACTTTCAAGAACTGGCCAATATTAATACAAGGAACCACTAAAATTATTTATTAAAGGTTATACCACAAAATGTAAGAAGTTAGTAAAAATCACTGTCCCAATTCTTTCTCATTCACAAAACATTGGTTGATATACAAAACTGAAGTGATTTCCTAATGTTCAAAAAAGGAAGACAGAGAATAATGACTAAAATCTGTATTTACGGTATGCCACAAACATTTTAATGTTCCTAAGAATATTCTGAATTGTTCATAAGGATTGCAAAACTAAGCAAGGAGTAAATATGTAGTGAGGGTTGTCTTTCCTTTCTTCAAAACAGGACATAATGAAAAGATTATTGGCTTTGTTGGTAGTTTTTTCACATAAAGCAGGAAGGAATTGATGTCTTGAGTCTGGATAATGGTTAGATGTTGGGCAGAAGAGAAGGCAATGCCAAAGCTGCTGCCATCAGAAATCCTGGGTCTGCAAAGGAAAATGGACCTTCTTCAGAATCAGAAGAGAAAATGTGCCAAAGGGTAAAACAGAGATACCCTTACTCCATGAATACGGGAATAGAGTCTCAGTTTAATGAGGGCAGTTAAATCTCTTGAAAAAGTCTTTTCCTTGAGAGGAAACATGTACTTTCTTTGAAGAAAGTTAAAATGTCCATCAAGATTGAAGGGAACAAGCTGCACAGATAGGATGGAAGGTAGGGAAATTTCAGAGGTCTCCCCATGGGTGAGCTATAACATAGCAAATGCAAATGAAGAGGGTTTGCCAAGTTGTCAATAATGATGGGATTTAGAACTTGAGGGTCCAATAGCCAAAGAGGTTCAGAAAGCAAGAGGGTGCCTGATGGGGAGAAAACCCCAAGGGATTAGGCTGTAAAGGAAAAGAAAAAAAATGAGACAATTCTGAAACTGACTTGCAAATGTTTCTCAATCTTCCCTTTATAACAATCTATAGAGTTTTTAATAATAATAATAATAATAATAATAATGATAGGAATAACCTTGATATAGCTTTAAGATATGCAAAATATTTTTTGCAAAACATAAGACTCACTGAGTGTCCAAAAATCTTGGTATAGTTTGAAGCTATAACTGTACCAAGACTTTGGGACACCTTGTATAACTTACTTGATCCTCAAAATAACCCTGTGAGGTATGTGCTACCTCATTATCACCATTTCACAGGCAAGAAAAGCAAGCGTCAGAAATTTTGGTCAAGTTGACCTGTTACACAGCTTGTAAATGGGACACACAATATATGAACACATGCTCTCCAAGTATAGCACTTTACTATTGTGCTGAACCTTATCCACTATTTTTTTTGTACCTTTTTCCTTTTACTCTAGACTATACTGATATGAAATGCTAGATGTTCTGATATAAAAGCTAATTTATTTTGCACTCCCATGCTCTTCTGGGATACTTTAAATAAAAAGTGGGGAATTGTTCTCTGGGCAGAAATCAGGGAAAATTATTAACAAATTACTATTACATTAGACCAAAGTCATCCAATTTAAATAAAGAAGGAATCTCAAGTTCTATTTGAAATCTATAGAATATAAGATTAAAAGGCACTCCTAAGTTTAAGAAACAATTTAACAGGCAGCTAGGTCATGCAGTGAATAAAGCACTGGCCCTGGAGTCAGGAGAACCTGAGTTCAAATGCGGGCTCAGACACTTGACACACTTACTAGCTATGTGACCTTGGGCAAGTCACTTAACCCCAATCGCCTTTCCTTCTCCTCAAAAAAAAAAAAAACCAAACAGAAAAGAAACAATTTGAGATTGTGCATTTCCATTTGCACCTCCTCATATTGAAAAAGAGTAAGATGGTAAATTGTAAGAAAAGTTATGGCAATTTTTTGGCAGCATAAATTTCTAATAAAAGTAAACATACTTCTGCATCTACCCCCTAAGTTCTTTGTCACCTCTTATTTATAAAATCAATATATGCAATATATGATTGCACTAGTGTACATATTCTTTCCACTAACTTGGGTCACAATCTGTCCATACCTTAATGAGTTCTGTGATGAGCAACTGTGAAATAAAAATAATCACCACTATGAACTTGACTGGGTTTGGTCTTAAAGCAAGAATGACATGGTATGTTATTGGGCCTAGGGCTTGTCAGAGTTTGTGTTCCCTTAATCTCACCTTTGAAAATCCATCTCCCAATTCTTTTAATTTCTTCTTCTGCCTCAAGTCCTACACTGTTTCCTCATTTTGCCATAGAGGTGACCCCATTATTTTAAATATGAAAAATCTAATGCATGGGCAGGCTACCTAACTTACCCAAGGTCACACAGTTAGTATGTCAGAGGGAGGATTTGAACCCACATTTAAAAGAATTAGTGCTTTTTCCACTAAGGAAAGACAGAACCAAACTGCCTTCAATTGGAAGGACACATCTTGGAACCTATGTGGGATCTCTACAGATTTGTTTTGCAAATAATCCAATAGGCAGATTAGAATGAAGACCTGCTTATTGTAGACCAGTTTGAAGTCCAGATCTCTGTCTTTTATGAGACTAAGACCTTGGTATCTCTCTCCTACTATTGGCAAATCTTTGTTTAAAAACATCAGAGGAGACAGATATAGAAAATAAATTGTTCTTTCATCATATTTACATGGTCCTAATGCCAAGGTAGCTGGTAAATGTAGTAGGAAAATGGAGCTAGGATGCTCTCTCGCTCTATCTACTTCTATTCCTTTTAGTTCTGAGCAAGAGTAAGACAGGACAGAAGCAGAGGTAGTCCATATCCATTGTAGCTTACCAGTGTTGGCTAGAGAACAAGTAATATCACCTATAGACACAACGGACTTCTACCACTTTGGAAGTTCTGCAAAGTAGCAAAGATTGATAGAATCCTCCTTTTACCATCTGATGGACACTATTATGTGTTATCACTAATGTAGTCATAATGTAAATGTGACTAAAGATGTGTTGCAGACACTTTAAGATTGGCAAAGTGCTTTATACACATTACCTCATTTGATCCTCATAACAACCCTGTGAGGTGGGGGCTATTATTAACCTCTTGCTATAGATGAAGGAACTGAGGTAAACAGAGGTGGGGTAGCATAGCTAGTAAGGTAGAAATAGACTTCAGGTCTTCCTGACTAAGTCCAAGACTATCATCTAAGCCACCTAACTTCTTTTCCAAAACTATAATAAGATACACTTTATTTTGTAAAAGCCACCATCTAATAAGTACCAATATCAACCCCCCATCTAACACTCACCTACTTGTATATTATGGTTATATTAGTAGAATTTCATTAAGACATTCCTTCATATAATTTAGAGATTAAATAATCCTGTGAGCTTGAAAGAAGAGCGTCAATGACTTCCTAATAACAAACTCCTTAGACATGAAATATTGTTTTTATGTTTTTGTCTTTTTGTGAGGAACCGTTTTTTCTTGCTCAGAGTTTGGGACATTAGCTTGATTCTAGAGGAACACATGCACTTACCTGTTTAACATCAACAGTATAGTATCTACAAAGGAAAAAAAAACCAGAAAGGTCTTTAAATATCGCATAAGTGTGAATTTGGTTCTATTTCAATATTTAGTAGAAAAAAAAGGCACTAACCTGGTGGTGCTTTGTTCTCCAAGGAAGTATACAAAGCCAAATGGCTTATCATCTTTAGGGTGACATCATGCTCATTAATTTGTTTCTGGAGAAGCTTTGTCGATAAAGTTCACCAAATTCAATCAACATTGCTAAGGTGTCTGATAAATAGAGCATAGTGCCAGGGACCAAGGACAGAGAAGTCCAAGATAGTTCCTGGTTTCTGGCAGCTCATAATATAGCAAAAGTGGAAAATTCTATTTGTGGAAACATTTTGCTAACACAAGTAACTTCTATGATCTAACAAAAATAAACAACTAGAACACATTTCCAGTACTGGACAATATTCGAAAGTCGGTTCAATTATGTAGAAGACTTTTTCTGTCCTTAATGTTCACTCTATAGTTTTGTAATAATAGTAACAATAAAAGTAGTATTCATTATAATATCTGCAATAGTAATAGCAGTAGTGGTGGTAGTGGTGGTGATGATAGTAGTAGTAGTAGTAGTATAGAAGAAGAAGAAGGAGAAGGAGGAGAAGGAGGAGGAGGAGGGGTAGCAGAAGAGGGGAGGAGGAGGAAACGATGGCATCCTATGATTTCATTGGTATAGGGAACTCACGGTGAGAATTCACTCTGTACCAATATAGAACAGCACTCTGAAATTTATAATTTCATGGATCTTCCTGGGGCACCAAGAAGTAAACTGACTTACCCAGAGTGCCAGAGCCAGTATATATCAAAAGCAGGATTTATAATCAGTAATTTTGACTCTACCGCTATCTCTCTATCTGCTGCACCATGCTGTTACTTTTGCTATTTTAGTTTTTTAATTGTACTGCCCTATATTTAGTATCACGAAAAACAATTTAAATCAAGTCAACTTTGATCAGACACATAGTGAAGTAGTTGACTTGATTTAGACATCATATAATAAATGTGTCACTTCATTCTTGCTTTTCCATCTTCACACAAAGTTTAATCAGGAATATTTTTAAAAAATTTTCTAATATTCTGGGAAATATTATCGTGATTATTATTTGATAAAATAATAACAGTGATACATTATATTTAGATGATTTGCAAAGCACACTAAATCAGAAAGCCACATCCTTGCTTGGCAGGCAGCAAAAAATGGGGAGATATTTTGAGGGACTCATTTCTGTACCCCTTAAAGCACTTAGCTAGAATGGAGATGAAACTCTAAGCAGTTTGCTAAGTCTCAGGTCTTTGCAAAATTGTCACAAATAAGGCAGGTAGGAATTATTTCCCACTGGGGAGAGAATATTTACACCCAACTAGGGAATGGAGAATCTGGGTATCTGAGCAAGTTTCTCTCTGGTATGAAAGCACCTTACTGATAAAATTGTTAGGATTCTGACAAATGGAAAGAATGGTGGAATAGTATTCCTAATCAATAGGATTATTTAGGAATTATCTTCAAACCAGTGATGTCCTTAAGGAAAATAAAGGGGGAAAACAAAACAAAACAAAACCTTAAGGCAGAACTTTTCAAAATCATAATAAATGTTTCATTCCCCACGTGATAGAAAAAGCTTTTCTCTGTTGTCCATGAATAGAATAGAATACCTACAAAATGTTCCATATCCAGAGGTGAAAATTAACATTTTTTTTCCTGGACTCCTTTAAAGTGATAAAAAAAATCAATTCAGAGGGAAGTTTCCTTTTGGAGAGTTAATGACTTTCTTTCAACTAGAAATGATTCTGGGTTTCATGCTCAGCAGGACAGCTTTGTTGAGTGTTGGCGAGAGTGCTTTCCAATCTGCCTTGATTCCAGGACACCAGCCTCACCTATAGAGGCACAGTTAAGATTCCAAATGTCTGTATCTATTTTGATGAATGGCAATGAAGCACATAGTAATGTTATCTTTTGGTACAGAATTTAAAAAATAATCTTTCTTGGGTCTAGTTAGTTAAAAAAACACTGAAGTCCACTTTTATAGTGGATCTTAAGAAACTTTATGAATGATAACAGTAAGGGTGATGATGGCCAAAGTGATGGCTAACATTTGCAATAGGGAAAAACAATCGGCAAATAATCTCTCTAGTCTGCTACTTTAGTCATTTAATAACAAACTTCTAAAAATTGAATGTATTTTGAGTTTGGGTTTGGGTTTTTATTTGTATAGGCCTATGATTTCATCAGTTTACGGAATTCTGAATGTATAATTTCCTCTACCAACACAAATTGGCAACTTCTCTGAAACACAGAGAGGTGGCTTGGACAATAGGAGACTAAATAAATTGTTCAGGGTCACTTAGCCAGTAGTGTCAGTGTCAGGTCTTCCTGATTTCCCTCATCCAGATTTCATTTCTATCCATTTCATCACTTTGCTTCTCAATTAGGATCCTTAGGAAATGAAAATGAGTATACATTTCATATTAGGTAGCTCACACAAAGAAAAATAATACTATATGAGTAAAAGCACTAACTAAAATTGAGTATGTTAACAATTGCTATGGTTAATATTAATACAAAGAGAAGAAAAATTCATGACTTTTGAAATTATTCTTTCTTGCTAGGAACATCAGATAATTTTGGTTAAATATAGACACATTTCTCTCCAAATACACTTGAGAACTAGTTAGCAGACTCCGATAGAAGTGTTTCTCTTAGAATAAATTATATATATTACTAGAAAAGGACATCAGTGGACACTTGAATTTATCAATCAATGATTATTAAGTACCTATTTTATGCTAGGTAGAGTGTTAGGCACTGGGGATACAAGTACAAGTAAGGAAATAATTCCTCTCTTAAAAAGAGTTTATATTCTATTGGAGAAGACAACAAA
>CM053582.1:283880059-283896105 GCA_028627135.1 Pseudochirops cupreus | reverse complement strand
ATATATGCACAAGTATATTGATTAATCTATACACATTTATATAGGTATATACACATATAGACATACATATATGTATATTATTTGCTGTCTTCACTAATAGAATTTTTTGGGTACACACACAACTACAAAGTTGTTAACCACATGGTAATTTGAGAAGAAAGTCACTAGCAGTTAGAAGGAGGGACTAGGGAAGGCTTTATGCAGAAGATTTTGCTGGTACAAGAGAGGATGCTATGAAGTGGAATAAGAAAGGAATGTACTCTAAGCAAGTGGAATGACCAATACAAAGACCTGGAGAAAGGAAGTGGGGGTATCCTTTATGAGGAAAAGTCACACAGCCACTTTGGTTAATTTGCAGAGTATGGGAGATGAAGTGATATTGATAGAGCCCCAGAAAGATAGACTGAATAAAGTTTGTTAAGGGCCCTTTAAGTGAGACAAAGGAGTTTATATTTTATTCTAGAGGCAATGAGACAATTGAAGTTGATTGAATAGGACAGTCAAATGGTTAGATCTCCATTATATTTAATTTTAAGAAAATTAATTTTAAGGAAAATTAATTTGACAGCAGTGTGTAGAAATGTTGATGGAGTAGTTAAAGACTTGGGACAAGGAGACCAGTTTAAATAATATTTTACAATAATATAGGCAAAAGGTAATGAAAGCCTTAATAGTAGCTTTTATTGTACTTTGAGTTTAACAAACCCCTATGATAATGTGAAATCCTTGAGACTAGGAAACCACTTATTAATCACTTATACAAATCAAGTGCTTAAAATACTTCAGTCTTTCATTTATTCACCTCATTTGATTTTCACAACAATTATGAGAAGTAGGTGATTATTCTTATCATCACCATTTTACAGATGGAAGAAACTAAGGCTGAGAGGCTAAAAATTTTGTCCAAGGTCACAAGTCAGTAATTATCTAAGCCAGCACTCAAACTCAGGTCTTTCTCCGTGACTCCAAATCCAGTCCTCTATCCACTATGGCACCTACCAGCTTAGACTTAGATATTAGCTGTAAGATTAGAGAGAAATGCTGTAGAACTAGAAATTCCAAGATTTGTGACTTGGTTGTATATGTATGGTGAGGTATGGGGAAGAGGACTATACTGAAGTTGCGAACCAGGAAGGTTAGTACAACGGAGGCATCTTTAACAGAAACAGGGAAATTTAGAAGATGTAAAGGTTGGGAAGCAAGACAAAGGCTTTTGGATGTGTTGAGTTTGGGGTATCTCCAGGAAATCTAGTTTAAAATCTCCATACAACTGGTAATTAAAGCCTTAAGCTCAGAGGACAGATTTGATTGGATACACAGAATTATGAATAATTTGCATGGAGATGATAATTAAATCCATGGAAGGTGATGACTTTACCTAAAGTGTAGAGGGAAAAAAGAAGGCCAAATCTGGGGCAAATCCACAGTGAAAGGGGTATGTAATATAAATGTACAATAAATGAAAATTTCTCTTGTATTTAATAACTAATTATTGTATGAGGACCACTCCCTCCTTTTCTACTTCCTCACCCATAACATAACCAGAGTGGTTTGTCTCCTTGAAAGATTTATCCAGGCCAAGATCTAACCAGACAGTAAAAGAAACTCTAAGTTTGGGCTAATGGGTGTATTCCTGCTCATTGTGTTTGCTCGGACAAGTCTGGGAAAATGTGGTTGCTCTCTTTTGTCAGGAAGGTGAAATTGGTATCTTTCATGCCAAGATCTGGATGACACAGGTTATATACCCTGAGATCCTCATATTAATATAGCCCACCTTCCTTTCTGTTAACTAAAGCTGATTGCCTCCCCTCCAGAAACATCTGTTCTTTGAAGGGCTTATAAACTGTGACTTCACCACCATCAGGGGTCTTTGGCCTAATAGAGATGGCCAACTCATCATTCTTTTATTAATAATGTGCTGGCCTTATTAATAAAATGATTAAATTACTCAGAAATTATGTCTCTTGAAATTTTTTTTTAAATCATCATAGATAATAAACCAGCAAAGGAGACTAAGGAGAGATCAGTTGTGAGAAGAACCAAGAGCCAGGAATGTCATGAAAACTCAGAGAAGAGAGTATCCAGAAAGAAAAGGTAAATCACCAGGGTCAAATCACTGGATAAATTAAGAGGGATGCAGATTGAGAAAAGACCCTTATAGCTGGCAATTAAGAAATCATTGGCAACTTTGGAGAAAGCAGTTTCACTTAAGTGATAAGGTGTAAACAAAGATTGCAAAAGGTTGAGAAGTAAGTGAAGGCTAGAGCATCAACATGCTCTCTCATACATAGATTTTGAAAGACCTATCGATATATACATAGAAACAGCATATATTTTCATTCAAGTGTATGCTATAATGATTTCTGAATTAGATCACTTCCCCAATTAATTTATCTCCAAATTATTTGTATGAGACATTGCTCTTAATTTTTTAATAATAACAAAAAAAACAATAGCAAAACACTCAGTATTTATGTAGTGAGATAGTTGGACACATAAAGAGAGCAATGAACTCATAGTGAGGAAAGTCTGCATTCAAACTTAAGATTTTTACTTTGTGGCCCTCAGCAAGTTATTTAACCTTTCTCAGCTCAGCTAGTTCTTCATTTGCCAAAGGGATGTAATAATCACCACTCTCCTGCAGGATGTTGTGAAGATCAAATGACAAAGTATTTATAAAGTCCTTTGCAAATCTTAAAGTGCTATGTTATATAAATGTTAGTTATTTTTGTTGTAATTATTATTATAAAGTACTTTTGGCCTTACAAAGTATTTGCTTGCAACAATTCTTCAAGGCAGAAGATGCATGTATTACTATCCTCATTGTAAAGATGGATAAACCAAAGCTTAAAAGTATTAAGCAATATGTGGCTAATCAGTATTAGAGTCAAAACTAGATGGCATGTCCTCTTATTCCAAATCCTTTTCATACCATAGATATATTACAGCAATTCAAAAATTTTTATAAATATCCAGTCCCAGCCCTATCAAGTTTCACATAATCATTGTTAATTCAGGGTATATGCTTGGCTACTGTGGGACACAAATGAATGAAAAATATTGATATGTTAGCAAATATCCAAACTTTATTAATGAGATAATGCTATAAATACATTAACTCTATTAAGGACAATGAAAGTACTGAAAGCACGGACTTTTGTGTGTCCATAAACTACCACCCAATTGTTCCAATGAGTAAAAATATCTGCAATTTAATTGGGTTCCTCACGAGGTAGTTACTTCCCTTTCAATGAAGATGCTCAAGAAGAGGCAGCATGAGGATGTTCCAGAGAAGGTCTTGTATTGGATAGAGTAGAGGGATTTCTATTCATTTAGGTCCCTTCAAACTCTCTATCAATTTATAAGATTCCTAAGAAGAACAATTGTATGCAACTGCAGAAGGCCATCAGAAAGACTTGGTAAAAGTGATCAGCATTCCTCCAACCATCATTTGATGTCTTTATTTTAACTGTGGATCACAAAATCAATCAAGATTTGCTGAATGCTTACTCTGTAAATGCAGAGGATATAGTAATACAAAAAAAAAAAAGATGAAGCCTCTTGCCTCAAGTAGCTCTCGGTCTAATTGGGGGGACAAAATTAGCAACCATGAAAAAAATAGCAAGTAAAATGGACATGGTGTTTATAAGTTTGTAAAGGGACAGGATTGCTGGTGGGTTTTGAAAACAGAAATAAAGTTTGATAAAAATCATGGTGACAGATTATAGAGCAGCTTAAAAGCCAGGCAAAAACTTTATTTTTGCAATGTACTAGAAAATAGGGAGTCATTGAAGGATTTTGAGCTGAAGAATGGCCAAATGAAAGCAGTGTTTATGATCATTTACATAGCAGTGCTCAGGATGAATTGGAAATGAAAAACCAAAATTAAAGAGGTCAGCTAGGATGCTGTTATAGCAATCAAGTGTGAGAACAATGAAGGTATCAATTAGAACAGTGCAAGTAGGAATTTAAAGGAAATAAGTTTGGAGGTATTTTGGAGGAAGCAAAAAAAATTCAGGGGAGGACTGGGAATAGAGTTTAAGGGTAAGGATAGAACAAAATAGTATCTCAAGGTATCAGCATGTATGATTAGCATCATAGTAGTATTGTTGACAGACAGGTAAGTGGGGAATAATGAAGTATTGTTAAAATACTATTCCCAGTTTCAAAATTATATGAGAGCTCTGCATAAGCATATTCTCAAAAGCTAATTAAAACATTTAAGTGGCAAAAGTGCCCTCTTATTTTGATCTAAAGTCAAGCTGTATCATAGATATTGTAAGATCAGCAAAGGCTGATTTTCACAAGAACTCACGGCCTTATACATATGGCAACTTTTCAGTGGATTGGTGTGAATGGTGCGAATAATTATGTACTATAATAATGGTCAAAAAATCAATCTCATTTGCATACTCAGACATGGTATTACCATACAAACATTAAAAAAAGTTATATGCTAGAATTCACAAAGGAAGGGATTGCAACAGCACAGTTATAAGATTTCCCATTTTGTATTTTTTGTAGCAACCAACCTATGTTTGGGGAAATGATTTCAGAATGTTTCCTTCTCACATCTTGTACTGAAAAAAAGAACCCCCAATTGTATACACACATACACCCTCCCCCTCCCACTCAAAACAAACAAACATAGTTGCACAGACTACCTGGATATCCTGTTGTCTAGCGCCCAAGGAAGTAACTTCAGGGTTGGGCATGGGAAGGAGGGATTAAGGGAGCATGGCACATGTTCTTTCTTATTTTCTCACTGAGTGTGCTGATTAAATGTTTCTTATTCCAAAAGAGTAGAGCACAATATTTGGCATAATTTACATGGCCCATTAAAATAGGAACCCTATAAACCCCACAGGGAAAAGAGTAAATCCTCCGTTTGTATAGAAATAAATAGGCTTTTCATGTGTTTTTTATCATGTGGCCTACCTAGCAAGAAAAATATATTTCATTTTGTTTTTTTAATTTTGATACATCAGAGCACTTTACCCATGATAGAATCCAAAATAAAGAACTTAGGGCAGTGAAAAAGTATTTTCAGCAATTTAGCTACCAATATATTCTGATAATATTCAAAGCTGCTTCATTATTTGAAATACTTTATACTGTTGTGACTCAAGAAAAGACTTAAAAACTCCACTTCCTTGTCTTTGCCCCAGTGAAGTACAAAGTATTTAAATTCACTTCTAGGGGTTAAACACTTTTTTCGAGTCATTTCAAGAAGGATGACATCTAGTTTATCCTCATTGGGTAAATTATTGCTCCCTGAGAAACAAAATAGCAAAATACCTTAGAGAAAGTGTTAACATATTGCCGGATAGGGCAGAATTTCAGGGCATGCCTTGAAGATCTGCTTTAATATTTTTTTAAAAAGCACTAAATTCAAAACTGAGATATATCTAACCTATTGGTAATGACTTCATACCTATGTGGAATGCATCCTTTGTTTCCTAGTATTAAACTATGAATTATTTTTCACTAAAGAATGGCAGTTAGCTGGTATAGATCTGAATAGTTCAGAGCCCAAGAGAGGAACAAGGAAAAGACAAGCCCTCTCTCTTTCTTTTCTTCTCCTGTTTTCTACTTCTTTTTAACATGGAACAGATCTTCGTCTCCTCTTTGCATTCAGTTAGTGAAGATATTTTCTCAAAGTAAAAGGTAAGAAACAGAGTATCGTAAAAGATTCATCATTTTTTTTTGTTTTCAATCAAAGGATGCTAAAGGGGAGAGAAATACCAGAATCTCCCAACTTTATTATGAATATTTTTTAAAGGGGAAGAATTATTTAGGGAGAAAAATATTGGTTTGGAAGCACCAAAACACAATTTAAAATAGAGTTTTTCATAATCCAATCAACAAGAAAATGCAAGAATTGTTTTTATCTAAAATTTAATTTGCATTAACAGGTTCAACAAATATTAAGTCACTACTTTAGCTAAAGGCATCATATGGCAGGTTATTTGGAAGAGATGAATAATTAAATGTAGTCAATGAAAGCAATTCCCTTCGCCATCTATGATTTCATTTTTAAATATTTTTACTTTTATATTTTCTGGTACTGGCAAAAAACTCAGCAGCAAATGCTTACCAAAAAGTCTGTGAACTTCAGTTGGTTTGGTTGTTGAGGAGTTATTGTTTTCCAGAACAGCTACGTTTTCACCATGGTCTGCTTGTCCTGCATCCACTAGGAAAATTCCACATAGGAATGAAAGGTTAGTCATCATCCCAGCCTATTGGAATAAGTATAAAACAAGAAATTCATAGCACTAATGAGAAGTCATCACTCAGATTTTTTTTTTACTTGAAAACTTCTTTATTCACATCTTAAGACATGTCATTAAATTTTCTGTGAGTGAGTTACGTCATGGGTAACTGAGGACTAGTTAGTTAGTTGATCTTGAGGGTTCTTTCTATCTCTAAATTGAGGACCCTATATTATAAATTTCTTGTTAACAAGGCTTTATGTAGTTTCATCTGACTCAATAATTATCAGTAACCTGAAAACGTATACTACAAATGTCATGGGGACAATTTAACAAATAATTAATAAGCAGTTATTTTGTAAAAGGAACTGTACTAGGTAATTGTTTATAAGGACACAATACAACACTACATAAGCTCAAAGAGTTTGCAATTTAAGTAGGGGAAAAAATATTCAGAGTTAAGTAAAAATAAAATATATATAAACTTATGCAAATAGATTTCAAGAAAGAGTGAGAACAGGGAGCCTAGGTGGCACAGTGAATAGAGCACCAGCCCTGGAGTCAGGAGGACCTGGGTTCAAATCTGAGTTCAGACACTTAACACTCACTAGCCATGTGACTTTGGGCAAGCCACTTGACCCCAATTGCCCTACCTTCACCCCTGCAAAAAAAAAAAGGATTGAGACAATTTGGGGTATTAAGAAAGACCTTCTGGATGATTCTGGGAAAATGATGAAGGTCAGAAAATTCCAAGGTCTCCAGATTTTCTCACAATAACAAGTAGAAGAAAAGAAAATAGGGCCTTATGGCAAATACGGAGCAGCAAACATAAACAAGAGTTGGGGCAGAAAGGTAGTTCTCTTGGGACAATTGGAGAAGATCTGAGGAAAAATCCCAGGACTGAGGTTTGGACTTTGTGAAGTGTAAACCCCTCCAGGTTCATTCCATTGAAGCAACAAGTAGTAAGCTATGGGGCTAGCTGGGGTGGGAGGTAACCTCTGCCCCAGCCATAGGAATTTGGACCTCCTGGCCAGTGTGGGCAATCTGATGTCTATGTAGGAGAAGACTGAGGGAACTTCTGGTGATAAGGGTCACCAACCCCAACTGGGCCTCTGAGATGTGGCCTGGGTGAGAAGGAACCAGCACATGCCTGGTAAGTGTAGAAGTACCGATGTGTGGATGCTGCTGGCTGTGGGCATTTACAGGAAGGCAGAGCTCTTGATTTCAGGTCCAGCCAGGCCAGAGTGGAGTAATGAAGGAGGATCTGAGGTCAGAGACACCAGTCTCCACATCCCAAGAATAGAGGTGAATACAATAACAGATTGCTACAATAAAAAGAAATGAACAGGCAAAGGGGGAAAGAACCCAACTATAGAAAGTTACTATAGGAATAGAGAAGACTGGATTTGCCTTTAGAGGAGGATATTGAAGCAAAGAAAGTCTCCCCTATCCCAAAGAGTAATGTCACATAGTCACATGCCCAAAAAGAATTCATAGAAGAACATTTGATTTAAAATCAAATGAAAGTGAGGAAAATTTTTTTAAAAAGTAAGAACAATCCAAGAAAAATAAGAAGAAAAGAAAGTCAATCATCTGGAAAAGGAGATCCAGAATCTTAAGGAAGAAAATGATTCCTTGAAAATTAGAATTGGGCAAGAGGAAGCCAGCAAAGTTATGAGACCAAGAAATAATAACAATAAAAAAGAAATATAAAAGAATGAAAAATAGAAGAGAATGGGAAATATCTCATAAGAAAAACAAGTGATCTGGAGAATAAATCAAGAAGAGAAAACATAAGAATCACCACACTACCTGAAATCTACAATAAAAAAAATTACAAGAGACTCAACATGGATAGACTATTTACTTTTTATAAGAGGAAATATAAAATGTATATCTAAGATTGTTATAAGTAATTGAGTAGTTTGAAAGAAAGACTGGGTTAGACCTGAGTATTAAGGAATTCTAAAAAGTAAAACCATTTAGGAAAAGAGTAATTATTTTGTACACATAAGATGTGAGAGGAAGAATTGATACAAAGGAAATAGATCAGGAAGGGGGGCTCATAGAACCCTACTCTCATTGGGAATAGGTAATAGAGGGAGTAACGTATAGATATTTAGAACTATATAACAGCCTTCTAAATTTAGAAAGAAGTAAAAAGCTAAGGTGATAGGGAGGGGGAGAGGATAAGGGAGGAATTTTAGAGGGAACCATACTCACATGAGATCTGGGTTAAAGAGAAAACAAGAAATGAGTGTGAGTGAATAAGATAGGATATAGAAGGGTCTCTAGATTAGCAGGAATGGGATAAGGAGGGAATAATATATGTTTGGAAGGCTAAGAAGTCTTTTAAATTTAGATAGAAAAAAGAAGCAAAAGGGAAAGGTTGAGGGGGAAGAGGTTAAGAGAGGGATCTTTGGAGGGGTGGTAAGTTAAGTAATAAGAGGTCAAGGTAGTGGGTAGAAGTAAATTAGAGGAGTTAGGAGGCATAGGAAACAAAAGATGCACACACAAACATAAAATAAAGATCTGGAATAGAATTTACTAGGAAAAAAAAACAGGGGTAGTAATCATAATCTCAGAGAAAGTGAAAGCTAAAATAGACTTAATCAAAAGAGAAAAATAGGAAAACTATACTATGCATCAACCATATTAATCAATATTGTTTTAGACTACTTAAAATACCTAGACAGTATAAGGTTGGAATATTGCTGTGGTATAGGAAATGATGAATTGGCAGAGTTTGAAAAAAATGGAAAGGCTTCAACTCATGACTGAAGAAGTTATCCACCTTCAGAGAAATAGAGGACATAAATTTGGTCCTGTAGTTTATCTTCAACAAATTAGACTTTATTAAAAAAAAATTTCAGTGGACCAAATTTATCAGCCTAGCTAGATCAGAAATAGGAGTCTTATAAAATGGTTTTTGATTTCTACCAGATGTCTTCAATATGTTTAAAAATAAAGTGTAGCAAAACATAAAATCAACTTACATTCATCCTCACAGATACTCTTGCATTCTTCCAAAGATTCGAAGTTGTTGGCATTGCCCAGGCACCCGCCATACTTGAAAGGCTCACACTGTTTTGATTGATTATTATAGAAATACCTGGGAAGCAATCCTCGACAAATTCCCGAATCTTGTTCCAAAAAGCAAATTTCAGGCTTTTCTAAAATAATGATGATGATAATAAAAGCATTGGATTTATTTATCACAACATCGCTAGTTTTGAGTTCAGACCCAAAATAGCAAGAACATTTCAAATTATAAGAAGTTTGCAGAAAAATTAATAAAATTTTAAAGTTGAAAATATAATTTAACTTTACATATCTGGTTCTGAATTCTGACTCTAACGAACTTGAAATGATCCTCTCTTTCAGGATAGTGCTGTCTGATTTATAGACCAAGTGTAGAACAACATTAGATAGGGCATCAGATAACCTGGTTTGCAATTTTAGCTGTTACAAAAGTAGTTATGTAACCTGCATTGTTAGCGCATCTGGGCTTCAATTTCTGTATCTGTAAAGGGACTGTGGATTTAGACTTATAGTGGCCCCCACAGGTCTCATCTATTCTAACCCTCTCAATTTATATATGACTCTACTAAAGCCCAGGGAAGAGAAATGATGCATTCAAGATCACGCTGGAAATAAGGGGCAAAGAAATGCCACTGGATACAAATTTTAATCCAAATCCAAAGCCAGGTCTTCTGACTACATTACTGTTTCAACCGTGTCTGTATTATGATCTCTAAGTTTTCTTCCAAATGTAGTGCAAACACATGCATAGACACAAAATGGGTGTGTATTCATAAATACATATGTGCACATGTAGCTAACTAGATGGTCATATGGGCACATATTGAAACACATATTTATATATACTATATATGTGATATATACATGGTTAGATCTGAAAAATGTTAATTGATTTAGGAAACAAATTATTTAGGGTTACATTGACATTGGTATATGATATTCTATCATGTAATTGCCCAACATTGAAAGAAGAGAATATATGGATGGAAGAAAAGTTACAGATGAAAAATTATCTGACTGATTGACCCCCTTCACATTCTATTCTTGAATTCTCTTTTCATTCCATCTCTTTGCCCATTAGTAGTCAAGGCAGCATTTTACCAGATTTTATATCATAAAACATATACTTAAGGTATGGTGTGTTAAGGTGGAGAGAGGGAAGAAAACAGGCAAGTTTTTCCTTGGGAGGCATTACTTTGTGCATGACTCAGCAACTCCTTTTCCATTATAACTTTGATAGTTTGTGAGATACTTGGAATGCTGGTTTGTATTGGAATATCAAGAGCAGTCTGCAGTGGAAAGGATAAAGTGGGAGGAGTTTGCTTCTCATAAAAAACTAGTGTGTCTGATATTTATCAAGAACATTGTAGAGGGAATGAATGAGTTAGAACAGGAAGGAATTCCCATAACTGCATTTAACTGATAAAATCTGATGCCTGACTATGCCAGCTATGACATTTTCCTACATATATGTAACATTTACTGTCCTGGTACCTGACTAAGCCCCAGGTAGAAGCACAGAATTGTAGGGATGTCAGAGTTTCCTTGAGGTGCTGAGCAACAGCTAAAGTGCAGTGTTACCTATTTTGTAATCCAAACCAGGCAGGCCCAATGCTTGTCAAAGCAGTGGCCAAGGAATCTGAATTTCTGACTTTTTTTTTTTTAACACAAAATTAGTGAGATACTGAAGCAATTATCTGACTAAAAGCATCTTTAGTTTTAGTCACTATATGATTGCATCAAATCTTTCTGTATATGTTTATCTCTGTCTTTCTCTTCTTCCCGTTCTCTCCTTTCTTTTCTTCCTCTTTTTCATTTCTTTCCTTTCTTCTCTTCTCTTTCTTTCTTCATCTTTTCCTTTTTATTTCTCTTTTTCTCTGTAATATAGTTTGAAATTTGGTGCTGCTATTCATCTTCCTTCATTGATTCTCTAGATATTCTCAAACATTTATTCTTTAAGGTTAATTGTTATTGGGACTTTTCTTATTTCTATAAAAAAATTATTTGATCGTTTAATTAATATGGCACCAAATAGGTAAATTAACTTAGGTAGAATTGTCACTTTTATTCTATTGACTCATTCTATCTATAAGCAATTAATATTTTTCCAATTGTTTAGATTGGTCTCTATGTGAAAAATGTTTTGTAATTGTATTTGTAGAGTTACTGGATGTGTGTTGGACGGTAGACTACCAAAAATTTATATTGTCTACAGTTATTTTAAATGGCGATTCTATATCTCTTTCTACTGTTTTTGGGGCAATATATAGAAATGCTGATGATTTATGTGGGTGTATTTTATATTCTGAAGTTTTGCTAACGTTGCTAATTATTTTGATTAGTGTTTTAGTTGATTCGCTAGGGTTCTCTAAATATACCATTATATCATCTGCAAAGAGTGATAGTTTTGTTTGTTCATGGCAGATATTTGTTCCTTCAATTTCTTTTCCTTTTTTGTCTTATTACTATAGATAGTATTTGTAGTACAATATTGAATGATAATGGTAATATTGGACATGCTTGTTTCATCTCTGATCTAACTAGGGAGGTTGCTAGTTTATATCAATTATGCATAATGATTACTCTTGGTATAAATAGATACTATGTATCAAAATGCTTCATTTATTCCTGTGTTTTTAGTGATTTTAATAGGAATAGGTGTTGTATTTTTGTGAAAAGCTTTTTCTTCCTCTATTAATGTGATCATATGATTTTTGTTGTTTTTTAATGGATATGGTCGTTTATACTTATAGTTTTCTAATACTGAACAAGTCCTGCATTGCTTGTACAAATCTCAACCGGTCATAATGTATGATCTTTGTGGCTTATTACTGTAGTCTACTTTCTAGTATTTAATTTAAATCTTCTCCATCACTATTCATTGGGAAAATTGATGTACCATATTCTTCCTCATTTTTTGCTGTCCTTGTTTTATGTATTAAAATTATAATTGTTTTATACAAGGAATTTGGTAGCATTCATTCTTTACTTATATTTTTCAAGTTACTTACATATACTTGGAATTAATTGTCCTTAAAATTTTTGGTAAAATTCACTTTTAAATTCATCTTTCCTGAAGATTTTTAGATTAGGGTTATTTAAGTATTCTAGTTCCTCTACTGTTAATATGTGCAATACATATTTTGATAAATTTTTATTCATTTCACTTAGGTATTAGTTTTGTTGGCATATAAATGAGCAAAATAGCTCCTAATGATTACTTTAATTTGACCTTCATTGGTGTTGCACTCGTCTTTTATTTTTGATACTGGTAATTTGGTTTTCTTCCCTTTTAAAGATCAAATTGAGCAATGGTTTATATTTTTGTTTTTGTTTTATTTATATTTTATATGTTTTGTTTTCTTAGAAAACTAACAGCTAGCTCATAGATTATTAGCCCAATGGGGTTTTTGTGCTGTCAATTTTATCAGCCTCTCTTTTGATTTTCAGGATTTCTTTGTTATTTTTTAATAAGCAGATTTTCTAGTTTTTTTAGTTGCATGACCAATTAATTGATGTTTTCTTTCTCTCTTTTATTGATGTTAATATTTAAATATAAATTTTCCCCTTAGTAGTGCTTTGACTTCATTTGATGAATTTTGATTATTGACTCTGTTGCTATTCTCTTTAATTAAATTTTTAATTGTTTCTATGATTGGTTCTCTGATCCATTCATTCATTGATTAGGTTAGTTTTGAATTAATTTTATTCTCTCCTATAGCTTTTTAAATTTTTTTTTATTGTATTATGGTCAGGAAACTGTGCTTTCTTGCATTCTGCATTTTTTGACATTTTTATGTCTTAATAGATGGTCACTTTTTGTGAAAGTACCACGCACATCTGAGGAATAGATATATTCCTTCCTATTCCCATTCCTTTTTCTCCAGAGGTTCATCATATCTTAATTTTCTAAAATTCCCTTTATCTCTTTAACTTCTTTCCTTTTCAGTTTATGGTTAGCTACCTTTCCTCCTGTAACTCATTTAACTTTTACTTTAAGAATTTGGATTCTATGTCTTTTTGTGCATATATGTTTAATATAGATAACTTCATTGTCTTTTTTTTTGCTTCTCTTTTTTTTTGGAGGGGCAATTGGGGTTAAGTGACTTGCCCAAGGTCATGTGGCTAGTGAGTGTGTCAAGTGTATGAGGCCAGATTTGAATGTAGGTCCTCCCGACTCCAGGGCCAGTGCTCTATTCACTGCGCCACCTAGCCACCCCAACTTCATTGTCTATGATGCCTTTTAGCAAAATGTAATTTCCCTGATTATCTCTTTTAATTAAATTTATTTTTACTTTGGCTTTATTTGAGATTGTGGTTCCCACCCCTGACAGTTTTACTTTAGCTGAAGTATAATAGATTCTGCTCCAGCCTCTTTAAGACTGTGTGTCTTTCTTTTTCAAGAGTTTTTCTCATAAATAGAGTATTGTTGGATTCTTTTCATCAGGAATGCTTGAGAGGCTCTCTTCCACAGTGTCCATTTTTCCCCCTGAAGGATTATATTCAGTTTTGCTGGGTAGGTTATTTTTGGCTATAATCCCAATTCCTTTTCCTCTTTTTTTTAAAGCCTGTTTCTTTACTTTGAACTTTATGGTTGAGTTGGGAGGTGGGAAGAGGAACTATCTCAAGCTTCGGGCTTTTTTGTGCTGCTGTTTTCACAGCAAGTTCTGAGGGTAAGTTGTCGGTGCTTCCAAGGTCGTATGATCTGGTGATAACTGTACACCTCATCTGCATTCTAGTCCTTACCCAAGAAGGGTCCTGGACCATAAGTGCTAGCAAGCTTTCTTCTGCCCTTTAAACTGCTACCAGGAACTAGAGCCTCTGTTCTCTCTACCCTGGAACTAGGACTAGGGTCCTTGCTCCCTTGTGACTGAAAGCATTCCTCTGTACCCTAGAAATGCCATCTGGAACTGGGTCATAAGTTGCTAAGTGGCACTCAGTCCTTTACCCAGTGGCTTCACATGGGTGCCCTATAACCTCTTTATGAATAAGAGTCCAATTATTTTACCACCTATGGATGGTAAGAGCTCCATGAACTGTTGCTGCAGCATCCTGCAAGAGCTACAGATGGTATTGTTGCTGCACTGTTCTTCAGGCCTGCCCTCTTTTTCTGACCTCTTAAGTAATCTTGAACTGAAAAAAAAAATTCATCCTGAACTTCTGCTGGGTCTGCTGTTCCAGAATTTGATTTGATGCATTATTTTCAAAGTGGATTGGCAGAGAATGTTGGGAGATTTCAACTGGCATGCTCTCTTTACTCTGCCATCTAACTCTGCCCCTCCTCATTGATATGCTAAACTTAATATGTCCCAAATTGAATTCTTTCCCCTCTCCCAACCTCTTCTTTTCCTTATTTCTCCATTATTAGCAGTATTTTTTTCTCTATTCCGTTTATTTACAGGGACAGTTGGAACTCATTTTCCTATTATTATTGAGGGTATCATCCTGGTGTTGCTGAGGCTGGCAAATAAGCTGTTGTCCTTAAACAGTGACTTTTGCCACCGTCCTAGACCTCTCATATCCAATAAGTTGCCATGTCCTTCATAATTACTCCTCTAAATGCCCTCCTCTCCTCTAATGCTGCTACCATCTGGTTGTAAATCCTTATTACCTCATACCTAGATTACCACAATAGCCTATTGGTTGTGGCCTCTAGTCTTTCCCCATTTCAGCCCACACTCCCTGAGGCTGTTAAAATGATCTTCCTAAAGTATAAGTTTGATCATGTCTCACAGTTTAATCAACTGTAGCAGTACCTGCAGCCCTCCTTACCCTCCCAGTGAAATGTAACAGGAAGCTAAGGAAGCCAGGAATCAGAGATATGGATTAAGATATTTCCAGGGAGGAGAAACAGGCACAGAAAATAACCAGAGTTGGGAGATGAAGGGACATGTTAGATGAGGATCCCACGCAAGTAAGATGAAAGGAAAAAAAAAGAGGTTGTAAAAGTTTTAAAGGTCACGTTCAAACTTTATGCTTTATATTTTGTTTTTTATCAGGTAGGTATAGACAACAGCTAGCATTTTTATGGTGCTTGAAGATTTAGAAAGTACTTTACATAAATGGTCTTGATTGATTCTCCTGCCAAATCTATGGAAGAAACTCTTAAAGGCATGATTAGTATCCTAGTTTTACAGAGGAGAAAACTTAGGCTCAGAGATACTGTGTTTGTCAAGGCCATATACCTGCAGCAGCTAGGTGACACAGTGGATAGATCACTGAACTGGGAACCAGGAAAACTCATTTCAAACTCATTGGGAGTTTGGATCTGGCCTCACATGCTTATTAGTTATGTGACCCTGGGCAAGTCACTTAATTCTTTTTGCTTCACTTCCTCAGTTGTAAAATGAGTTGGAGAAGGAAATGGCAAACTTCAGAATCTTGGTCAGGGAAACCCTGCATGGGATCACAGAAACTCAAACATAACTGAACAAAAACAACTGTTAGAAATTCAGAAAGGCAGTTTTCTGTGTATACCATTTTAAATAGTCAAGAAAGTTAATTTACCTTGTTGAAATTTTGTCTTCGTAGTCTTCCATGGATATTCTACCAAATAAAGCAAATGTATAAATTATGATGTAATGCAAATATATAACTACTAATTAATTTTAAATAGCTTAATACCTTACATTTGTATGTTTCATGCTTGTTTCAAATTTGTGCTTTCATTTTATCCTCATTACACTCTAATGAGGTAGACAGAGACATTTTTAAAAAAAGGCAAGTTGGAAATTAATGATCAGAGATTACTTGTGATTAAAGATATTAAAGTGAATGCCCAACGGAACAGAA